>KE371935.1:560855-579172 GCA_000418225.1 Zizania latifolia
GCGCCATGCAGCTGCAGCCGCTTCCCCCGCGCGCGATCCCTCTCCCTCTCCCCGCCCTCCTCCTCGGGCGCCCGCTTGGCCTTCATCGCTGCCGCGTCGGCGCCGTGAGCACGCGACAGGACTCCCCGGAGCATCACGTCAACCGGTCGAGCCCAATAATTTCCGGTGACACACTCAGTGGCAACTAAGCAGGGGATAGCTGATAACACTGATGGTTGGAGCCTTAGCGGGAGAGACGCTGTTCGAGCGGGTCGCCGTTAGCGTTGGACGCTGGCGCCGTGGCGCTCGCGGGGCAGCCGGCTGTGCGTTTTGTCGGGTTGCTGGTAGCCGCTGGCGTCCCGTAGCGGGCGGCGCCGAGGCAGAGGGAATCAAAGGACGGGGCCGCGATAAGGCGACCGGTTGTCTCCATTCAGCGCGGAAAAACGCCGATTTTTCTAAAGAAATCGTGAGACGGCAGGTGAGGTGAGAATGAGACCGGCGCGGGGTCGGCTGGACGGCAGCCGCAGTAGCAGCAGGCGAAGGGAAAGGAGAGCTAAAAAGGCACGGGAGCACGGACAGACGACGGGAGGACGACGAGTTTGATGGACAGCATGTGATCATTTGACGGGTGACGACGACGACGACGACGACGACGACGGTGGCCTGCAGGCTGCAGCTAAGCGAGCGAGCTAGCGCGAACAGTGCGGGGGCCGGGCCGGGCCGCCGGGGAGACGGACAAAAACTCCCCCTTGGATACCAGTGGTCCGGTGGGCACGGCGGCATCTCTCACTCGCTCTGGTTCGGCATGCAGCTTTGCCTGACGCTGCTCGTGGACGACGGCGTGCAGAGCTCTGCCCGTATGTAGACGTGTAGTGGTGTAGGAGCCAGGAGGCTGGGTCGTCTGGCTCACTGGCCGGTCTTTGGCGAAAGAAGGTTGTGTACTACTCACTGAGTCACTGTACTTGCGATCGATGAGTGTTTAGCAGTGCTGATGTGCTATCTGCTACTACTTGGGTTCCCCCGTGAGCCGCGCGGTTTTCTGCTGACTGACAATGTGGTCACTTTTTGCAAGTGTGCCGTGGTAGCGGCCACAGAAGTAATGATGTGCAACGGGGGTGGCATCGGCGGCTCGGCGCGGTGTACAGGGCCGGTAAGGAAGGGTGTGTTGTGCCGTGTACGGTGCCGCGCAAGTGACTATCATTTAATTATTTGTCACACCTATCATAATAGGTGAGTTCATCTGACTCCATAACAGTATATTAGAGTGGTAAATAATTAAACACATTTTTTAAGAGTAGCAAATTATTAATTTTATCTCATACGAAATGAGCCGGAATTAGTGACCTCTAAATAAGAATTTAGTATTGTTCGGTTCGGAAGAAGTAGGGGTGATGAGTAAGGGTAGCAAAATAGTAATGGTCGGTTGCTTACTTCTTCTAACCAAACATAAACTTAGTTCACAGCAGCATCTTTTATCCCTCCAACTAAACAAAATACCGACAAATCGCACTTACTCATGCAAATAAAATATTGCACCATCCTACTACTATAAACATGTATGATCATAACCCACCAACTAGAGTATAAGGGCATATTTGGAAGAGCTTTTAGTAGCTTTAGCTAATCCTAAAATTTGAAGCGCTTAAAATGGTGCAGATTCTAGACCACATAATTTAAAAATGAATTAGAATTCAAAAGACATTTCCTTAAACATTTTGGCGTTTCAGGCCTTTGCTATCTTATGGGCTGGGCTTTCAACTAATCGACTTTCGTATCCGAAATCTGAGCCAAGATTTTGGCCCAACTAGAAACTCTGCACGATCAGTTTAGCGGAGGAGCCTTGAAGAAGACGAGATCACCGGGGGGCGGAAGCGCCGATTCCCCACGGATTCCGATGAGCAGGAGCGGCGGCGCGCGGCAGGAGCCCGCGGCCGACAAGGCGGCGATGGAGGTCCCTCGGCCCTGCGCGTCGGCCCACAGGGCTCTCGCGGAGTGCCGCCGCCGCGCGCTCCGCGGCCCGCTGAAGCCGGAGGTGCTGTGCCGGCACCTCAACCGGGCGCTGGCCGAGTGCGTGGTGACCTCGTGCTGCCCCGGAGAGACGGAGGCCGTCCGCACCCTCTGCGGCAGCGCCGGCACTGCGCTCAAGCGCTCCCAATGCCAGCGCGCTCGCATCGACCTCTCCCTCTGCCTCGAGGCGCATCAGGAGCCGTGAAGCTCACGACTGCTAAAGTGCCAATGGAGAATACTACGGTATAATGTTACGGTTTTGATGACTAATACACTTTATTCCACACATTATTTTGTGGATTTACTGATTTTGCGCTAAATTTGCTCTTGTTCTGGAACGCCCCTTTCTGTATGCTAGTATCCTAGGTTACAGTGTTGAGGCATACAAATTGTCAAATACAAAAGCTAACGAAGAAAAGAGAAAGGTTGAAGAGTTTATGTATTTGTTGGCTTCGAGATATCATCAATACCAGATACATGTTTAATTTTTTGTGTCCAGCAACAGCTGACTATTATACTTCCTTGGATAGTTTGGCTTGAGTTAAATCACATTATTCATTTATCTGCTTGAGTGCTTGTTCTTGTTTTTTTTTCCATTCCAAAAGTGCTCTCTATGTAAAACTAAGCCAATGGAAAATGGCAACAGTATCCACTCACAAATTATAGCTACTTGGAGACTTCTTTTCTCCGAGTAATGCTAAAATACAGTACTATGCCAATTATGAAAATAAATCACTCATATGCACCCCGTCTTTAATGTTTTTATTCTGCAATATTAGTTATAACAACGAATATTTCTTTGTTAGTTCAAATGCCCAATCCTTTTACAGCTTACCTAACTCTTTAAGAAAGTAAGCGAGTCTCTCATCTGATGTGTGTTTTGAAACTTGATCTGTGAAATTGTCCATTAAATTTTAAAGGTCATTTTAAAAAACAATGTCCAATTTCAACAAATGAAAAGAGATCATTGGAACACATTGTTTTGCTTCCACATCTGGTGTGATTTTTTATGGTTAAAACTGGTTAGCTTATCTTTTGCAGACTAGAATGACTAATAAAATGGTTCTTAAATCTAAAGTCATGCGACTCATGTTTTTACCAAGTAAATGTTGCTTTCTCTCAATGATCTCTCATGTAAATGGTTTCTTATGATATTTTGTGCAACTAATTTATGCGATTACACAGTACAAAGCAATCGCAAGCACAAGCAATAAAAGCCTGCCCATCGTAATATCAGACAGTAACAACTATCGTTTTATTTTGTTTATATGACTCTTGCATATGAGATTATTTGGGGTTTATTGTGAGCGCAGTGATGCCTATAAAATTATTGTTAATGATGCATTTGCCTTTTCAGCTGTTCGTGTATCAGTGAGATTTATCTAAGTGTTTCCTGAAATAAGTAGATGAGTTCTACATTAATTACCGTTCCTACATCTAACATCTCTACTCACATTGTGGTTGAACGGCGCCTTATAAGTTGCATTGGATGCTTGATTTTATTGGTACATCAAGGGTCAGAAGTCAAAAACCCTATGAACTCTAGATTAGCAGGTGGAGTTGAAGCAAATACCTCAAGAAAGAAGCAAAACAGTATACATGACAAAAATTGATTCTAGCCACAATATCGTGGATCTAAGCATGGCCTTGTGTCTTCCACGGAAGTTGAGAATGTCTTAGCCAAATTTTATTCTATGTGAACGCTTTACCTATTTCTCCTGTGTTAAAGTCTATCATGTCTTCCTTTACACTTCTGGTCTTGATGTAATTGATGTATCTAGATGTTAATAAAACAAACAATTCATATTTATGATATTTTAAAATATGGATATTGATGTACATTGCTTTATTCAAGCAGAGTTCAATCTTTGCTGTCTCTGAAGTCTCAACCTGACAGGTGTCCATGTTTTTGGGTGGAGTCATGATGTTTGAGGCATTCGATTATGAGAATACTACTTCAGTTTCTATTTACCTGTCAGTAGTCACCACTGAGTACTATTGTTTCAACTTTGACCACAATTACTTTCAAACGATCATATTTTGTTAAATGAAAGTTTTTTAGTTATATTTATGGTACAACATCGTACTTATTCTGGTCAATTCTGGTGCCATTCTAGACAATATTGGACATACCAGACAAAATTGCACGTGAAACTTTATTTGAGATATATATCGCAGGTTACTTAAACTATGTCATGTATTATATATTATATTCAAGCCATAAACTATGTTTGAGATATTAATCTATTTATGTATATCATATTTATATTCGAGATATTAATGTATAAAAATATTTAATTATATTGATATAATTTAAATAAAAAATATTAAAAAATAAATGTATATTATTTTTATTAAATCACAGAACTGTACCCTATTGTAAAGAGCATTGAGTCTATCCAACCATTCGCAGTTCGACGTGGCTTCTATCTGAACCACGCCAGCCTCAACCGTTCTCCAAGGTTAGCCTTGTCCCTCCCACTATGCCCCTGCTTCCTCTGGCCTCACGGCCACCCCGGCCGCGCCACACGGCCGCCGCTCACCGCGCTCCGCAGAAGACGCCGCCGTGCTGCGTCAGCCTAAAGCAGGCGCCGTCATTTGCCTCTCTTGCCGTTGCCGCGTCGGCGGCGGCAGAGCGCGCGGCTGCGCCGCTCTTGGCTGCCGCACTCCTCCTTGCTTCCGCATCTCCTGCCTCTCCTGTCGCCACACCACCAGGTTAATTTCCATCTCCAAACCTCTAGTCTACCAAAGATGCATGAAGCTTCGTTCTCTGGTGATAGGTCAATTTCGGCTTCATTTTGCTTTTGTTTTCTCCTCGTTACAGCGTTTGCTCAATCAGAAGGCGCAGCGCTGTTCCGGAAGGCCTGCATCGGCTGCCATGACATGGGAGGAAATATCCTACAGCCGGTGAGTTTCTGAAACCTTTACTCGACGCAAATTTCAAGCTTTTTTTTTGTCTCTCTCTTTGGCCATTGTTTGTTCTCAGCTTGCTGCTTCATCCTGTCCAGGGTGCCACTCTTTTCTTGAAGGATCTTCAGAGGTATGCTCTTGTACTTTGGCTACTCGTTGTTAGATTTGGGCAAAATTAAGGGCAAATTTGCTGCAGAAACGGAGTGGCCACAGAAGAAGAACTGTACAATATAACATACTATGGGAAGGGAAGGATGCCGGTGAGTAATCCTTAGCTGTTCGAGTAGTAGAAATTATTCATTTGCTTCATGATGTGTTTGATGAGTTCAGGGCTTTGGAGAGAAATGCACCCCGAGAGGGCAGTGCACCTTTGGGCCTCGGCTGGCCGAAGATGATATCAAGATCTTGGCTGCGTTTGTCAAGTCGCAAGCTGAAAACGGCTGGCCAAAGATCGCCGGCGATGGAGATTGACCCGGCGACGAAACGAGACGAAACATTGTTCAGTGTACAGTTGGGAGTCTGGACTGCCACTATCTGTAGGATTCGTCGTACCATTCTTTCCCCTTGGCCTTGCTAGATGTACATTTGCTTAGCTGATTAAAAGTCGGATGTGCTACGTGCTTTCTGTCAATCCCAGTGGAGGTATGTTTGGTTTGCTGAACGAATAGAACGGTTGGGTTCCTAGATGTAACTGTTTAGTCTAAGGAATGAAATAATACTAGACGGAACCGAACGATCTTTCCTATAAATGCTGAATCGTATGGTAGTGATTTTTTTTTATCGAACTACATGGTGTAGCAGCGGGGCTGGGCATGTTGGGTGGCCAAGGGCTGGCGCACCAGGCGGCGTGACGTGGCATGGCGACGAGTTCCTCCTACCCTTCTTATTCTACTAAGCAAACAAAAGATTGAATTATCGCATCTCTCTTCGTTCTCGTGACAGAAAACACACCTCCCCATTCTCCAAGTCCTAACCAAAAAAGACATGATCGAAGCCTGTCTAAGTCACGCCGGTGTAGACGTCACAAGTCAGCACCCTGACGGTAGTTGGTAAGGTTGGTTGGTGAGGCCTGGCGCGACGGCGACTGGGCGTCGCCGCGGCCCGCGGCAGCCTGGGTGGTTTAAACACGAAGAAAACAAGAATATCTGTGACGCGCAGCCTGTGCGTTGCGGGGGGTGAGGAAAGCTGCGTCGCGGCGCAAGCACGCACGCCACGCCTCGAGCCGCGCGGCTGCAATGTTGCCGCGCTCCCACTCCCACGCGGCGCGGCGGCGCTCCGGCCTGGGGGCGCATCTCTGCGCCGTGGTCGCGGCGCTCCTCCTGCTGCTCTCCCTCGCCGTCCTCCACTCGCGCCTCTCCTCCTCCTCATCCCCGTTCCCCCACTCCTCCTCTTCCCGCTCCTCGAGCGACGCGGCCGCCAACTCCTCTGTCCTCCTGGAAGACGAGGATGACGGGGCCGCGGCGCTCGACCCCACCCTCACAAAGTCTGCAACGACCACCACCACCGGTGGTGCAGCCACCGACGGCTCCTCCTCCGTCTCCAACCCTGAGGACGATCCCATCGACGAGCTCGACGTGCTCGACGAGGACTCCGCCTCCGGCGTAGATGCGGGCGATGAGGTCCCCGCCTCGGCGTCCGTTTCGTATCTCGTTTGGGACCACGCCGCCGGCGTCGCCCGCCTGCCCTTCCGCCTCCCTGCCGCCGGCGACCCCCTCCCGACGGGTTTACCTCACCTCGAGCCCGGGCACCGGATCGCCGCTGCCGCCTTCGGATCCGATGACGAGCCGGTGGATCTGGAGCTTCGGGTGGAGATCTCTTCCATCGCCGGCGTCGAGGATGCGTTGCTCCTGAAGCCCGCTTCCAGCGCGGCCGAGACGCGCCTCCGCGCTGGGTGGGCGCGGTGGCTGGAGGGGAAGGCCGACTACCTCCGGCGCGATCGGATGCTGCGGTCCAACCTAGAATTCCTCAATCCGCGTAACCACCCGCTGCTCCAGGACCCGGACAGTCCTGGCCTTACCGCTCTCACCCGCGGCGACCGCATGGTGCAGCGGATGCTTCTCGCCGAGATGGAGAAGGCTGCGACCACAAATTTTGAGCGACGGAGTCTCCAATCGTCTGAGAGTAAGCAGGGAATGGAAGTAACCGAGAAGGAGCAGCAGAGGAGGTGGGGATACTTTCCGGGAATTGATCCACATTTGGGCTTCTCCGAGTTCATGGAGAAGTTATTTGAGCATGGGAAGTGCTCGATGAGGGTGTTCATGGTCTGGAACAGCCCACAGTGGGCGTATGGCGTGCGGCACCAGCGTGGGCTGGAGAGCCTGCTGCGGCAGCACCCTGATGCTTGTGTCGTCATGCTATCGGAGACACTGGAGCTGGAGTTCTTCCAGGAGTTTGTGAAGGAAGGGTATGTTTCTGTTTTGCTCATTCTCTGACTCTTCTTAAGGGGAGGGTAGTATTTGATTAATAGCAAGATCTAATTTTATCATCCAACACTAATTAACTTATAGATGAATTTGTGCTTCTAACTTAAAACATGAAATGATTTTATTGGTATCATACAAAATCCAGTATTATTATTTAGTGTTTGTGCTTAAGTTGTCACATATTATTAATGTTGGTTGCACTAGAAATGGAACCAGCAAAAATGTGATTCTTTTACCTAGTAGATTTTGTTTCCTGAGTCTTGTCTTATTGACACATGAAGTGAAATCTTATCAAGTTGCCTGATAGTGTCCGAGTTTGACATAATTAAATTTTTTACAAATGTTTTTAATAGAAGCAGAACCTAGATATTTTCTTACCATTTCGTTGTTTGATCCTGCTGCCAAATTTCATCTTAAAAATAGATACACACAACTAAGCTATTGTATCACATGCTGTGGTTATTGTCTAACATACATCACGAATTTCACATGCTAATGAATCAATGTCTCTTTGGACGAATCATACTCATTGGGGCGAAACATATGTGGATACCCAATAAAGCAAGTAATGTCAAGTTTTGACTTTTGAATCAATTTAAAACTCCTTTACATAACTTCCTCTCCTTTTGTCTCAATGGCAGTAGCCTTCGGTGGCTTTACACCTTATTATTGTACTGCTAATTGAGCTCTCCCTGGAAGTCGTTGCATTGTTAGTGCTTTTAAAACTTAGTTTGATATTTTTTTCCTTGTGATTGATATTGTTCAATTGCTGACATCTTTTGCTTGGACAATCTTTACTTCTGACAACCAAACTGTGCTCCTTTCCATGTTTTATCCACACCTGTTTTCAGTTAAGCCCGTACAGGAAGTGTTACCTATTCAAACACTCTAGACATAGCAGCTTCTATTTAGTTTGTGTGGCAACTACTAATGCAATGGCTTTCATGTTTCTGATTTCCTCTTGCAGATATAAAGTTGCAGTTGCATTGCCAAATCTGGATGAACTTTTGGAGGGTACGGAAACCCATGTTTTTGTATCAGTGTGGCACGAATGGCGGAATACGAAATACTATCCCTTGCATTACAGCGAGCTAGTACGCCTTGCTGCTCTTTACAAGTAAGACAATAAATCACCAAGCTTGTTTAGTTACATGCATGGTAAACTTCACTCTTTACAATCTGTTATAGAATATAGAGATATCATGATATACTTTCTTTTTGAAAAGAAAACCTAATATAGTAATATATCCACTAGATGAATCCATAAGTAATGAACTCTTGACGAAATAATACCATCTCTTACCAAAGGGGTGACCAAAGATAGCACTGAAAGCATGAAAGCAGATGAGCAGCTTTTTGCTGAAGCTAACACCCCAGACTGATAAAATTATATAAATTCATATGGCTCTAAAAGTGTAACTAACATGAGTGAACATATGGATTTCCTTCCATAACTTTATAATTACGAGTACAAGAATTGAAAGACATGAAAATTCAGAATTGTTGATTTTTAACTTTAGAACGAACCAAATTAACATTCATACTGAGTTGAAATACTTTCTTCACAAATAAACATTCAGCTAAACACAGAAGAAACATCTAATTAAGGAATGTGCTCTGCTCTTTATTTAGTGGATCGTTTTAGAATTTTGCTGGAGCAACCTTGAGCTCTCCAAATGGACTCTCAGTTCTTCTGTGCTAGATCAGTATTATGTTTGCATGCTGCCACGAAAACAGTTGAGTAGTTGGCATATCATCAACATCAAAAGGAGGCATCTTCACTTTCACATATGAACAAACGATAAAGGATACACAAACCATCATGAGGTTTAAATGTCAGTATCAATCTATCCCTCAACAAAGGCAAAATTGACCAATAAATATTATGAAATTTTCATCAAACGATTTTATTTGCCATACTTTTTTAATTACTGAACCAGTAGTTTGGAAAGTTTGTATACTTGAATTTTAATTAGTTACAAATTGCTTTTTCGTCTGAACATAAACATAATCATCAATACATTTTTAATTCCTTTTGTTTTTTGAATAGGACTATTATTGACTTGTGCGTCTGTGCCCTATCTGCAGATATGGTGGGATATACCTTGACTCTGATGTTGTTGTTCTTAAACCTTTAAATGCACTCCAGAATTCTATTGGTGTTGTCGAACAAGTTTCTGGAAACTCGAGTTTTAGTGGTGCAGTATTAGCATTTGAAAAACACAGGTAATAGTATCATTTGGCTCTCTTGCTGGCAATTTTTTTCCACTGTCTTTCTGGACATCTTGGTTAAAATGATGTGCAGTGCTAATATGATTGCAAATTAGGTGTTGATTTGCTTGGCAAGCCAACTGATCAAAGTGCCAAGTGGTGTGCTGAAACGCTTGCAGTTCAAAGGACAACAAATTTATTAATACTATAATTTTTAATTAATAGATCTTTTGAGTATGGTTTGATAATTTAGTGACATTTACTCATTTAGTTGAAATCACAAGTCAATACTATTATCTAATACAAACAGGCAACACAGATAAAGTCCATTATCTTTTAATGTTCTATTTATCTTTAGGGGAAAATGTAAAGAAGTGTTGCTGCTGTTATTTTGTCTGTTCCTTTTGTTACAGTTGTACTGTAAATTTGTATGTGGATCATGAATGTGAATCACAAGATTTTAGAAGCATTGTTTTGGACCTTCTGTGAATTCTTTGTAAAGGAAAGCAACTAACTGACATAAAATGTGATGGATATATCATATATGTAAGTATGTAACTAGGTCTCAAATACACAAGGTTTACATAATATTCTTAGTTTCCTTTGTTGACTATGATTTTCCAGGCATACATATGTGATTATCTATAATTACTAATTTACTACCATCATAAGTATGCAACTATATATTATCAGTTTTTCACCTAGCTTATCTTAATTGCAGTCCTTTCTTAGCGGAGTGCCTGAAGGAATTTTATTCAACATATGATGATAAACTCTTGCAGTGGAATGGTGCTGAACTTATGACAAGAGTAATCAGAAATATTTCTGGCAAAGCAGATCAAAACAGTGGGCATCTTGACATAAAGTTTGAACCCTCCATTGCATTTTACCCTATAAGTTCTACAGATATTACAAGGTATGCAGAACTCACTTTTTTTAAATTACTATTTGAAAGCGATATTCAATATTAAGTTCTACAATTGTTTGTTGGTATATCAAATTTCCATCTCAACCAGCAAGGTGAACCTTTCAGACTGGACTGTTATGTTTGCACCATAGGCTCTAGGAATTTGAGATAAGGTCATGTTTATACATCAGATCTAAACTTGTTTAAGTTGCTCATGCCAAAAAATAGATTGGGTGCGTGTGCTTGTGGACATGCATAGTGATTTTAAGAAGAAATGAACACTGTAAAGCAGACTCAGAGAGGGGAGGTGAATGCTGCTGAGCGTCTTCTTATGCCTTACAATGTGCCTTCATGAGCTTGTCATTGTTCCAGCGGTGTGTGGGCCTGTTGCACTTTGTTACCATGTCATCACATGTTAACCACACTGAGAAGAGATGCCCATACCAAACCTGTTTCTTTTCCCCATCAATCACTGCCGCACCATCAAGCACCTTTATTGTGGCCACCTATGACTGTGTTATAGTGCTTCTCTCAGTTCCTTGCAGAAGCTTTGCTTTGACTCTTGTTTCAGTTGTGAGTTAATGTTACCTGGAGCTATCTGTGCTCACCTACATTACCCTGGTCCTTGAACCAAATTGCTCAATGACTGAGTTCAAGATCCAAACTAGATTTAACCAGAATCAAACTGAACTTGAACAATAATTGTTCAAGCTGGAGTGCTGGACAGCTCAATTTAATCAACTGCAACTTGATTCCCTCAGTCCCTCCCTATGACAGCCATAGTGGCTGCACTTCATACCACCATGAAGAGCCTTCCACCACCATGCGTGCCCCTTTACCGCAGGAGAGAACCACCCTGAAGTGTTGCAGCATCATCTCCGTGATCATGCTTTTCGCTTGTTGATGGTTCAGAGTTGGTGTGCACATATGGTGGCATCGTTGAAGATGGCATTCTGCTTGACCCTCACGCTCGCACATGGAGGTTTCTGCTGCTGTACTTGACAGTGTTGATGGAATGGAGTTCAGTAGCCTGCATTCCACGTTAGTAGGTGACTTGGGCAATACATAAATGAAAATGCACAATTGGTTTGTTTTGGATCCCAATGAGTTAATTCAGCACCAAGTATGAGCATTTCTCAAGTTCTTGGACATTAAACATGTTTGTACAATTGTACTTCTGTCCCAGTCAGAAAATTGCATTTTGGTCTTGAGGCTTACCCATGATCTTGAACTCTATTCACTTGCCAAATTCAATCTACGAACTAGATGCATGCCAATCCTCCTAAAAGTCCACCTTTTACATTTATTTGTTGTTAAAGTAATGGTTGACTCTTCAGATGTGTGGCTTCATATTTGCAATATGCATACTCATTGTGATGTTGATGTACTGCAGGTACTTTTCAGAAGCAGATAACACGGTTGAAAGAGCACAACACGATGCTCTGTTTTCCAGGATTATAAATGACTCTACTACTTTCCACCTATGGAACAGCATTACTTCTTCGCTGGTTCCTGAATCCAAGAGTCTTGTTGAGAGAATCCTTAACCATTACTGCCTCCATTGCCTTGATATTTTATAGTTTCTAGCAGCCTGAAGTTCTCACATAGAGCTTCGTTTTGGTTAGGATACATATACAGAAGAAATTCGTGAGTTTAATCTTTAATGGGCACCAATATGGCTAGTAGTATATTGTTGAATTCTGCCCAAAGCTTAGCGGGGGCAAACGGTGGCAATGTAGATATATATTCTTTTCAACAGGGCTGCGGCGTTGTTGCTACAGGCATGTACAATTATGTTGACCTAACTAGCCGTTTTGTCACTTGTTGACGGCATACCTGCTTACTGGAAACACTAGATATATATGATGCTCCAGCCTGTGCCTGGCTGAAGTCGTTTCTGCTGAGTTGAAGTGGTCGGCCTGAATATCTCCTGAACTTTCTTCCATAGTGAGAGTGACTGGTGCTTCTGCAAATTAAGCAGGAACAAACGATCGCTCAGCCTGCAACCTCTGCATTCACTGCATGTATCTGTGACGGAATAAACACCGCTGATAAGATAGCCGGGTCGTGATGGCGGCTAGAGATGGAAGATAGACTTAGGTTAGGAAGAAGAACATTAGAACGAGAGATTAGATTAATTCTTTCTTCTTTGATTGATTAATTTCTGATTAATACTACTTTATTTATAGAGCTTATAAAATTTTATCTTTTTAACTAATTCTAATCTAATATGTTATTTTAAAGGAATAACTAATCTAATCTTTAATCTCTAATTGCTACAGTACCGTAGGCACTGTTCATGCTACAATACTGTGAGTAGGGATGAAAATAGAGCAGAAACAGACGAAAATGATTGATATCATATCCGTTTTCGTATTTTTAACGGAAACGGAAACGAATATAGATATCCCAAAAACGAATACAAAAGCGAATTGTATTGAAAATGAATACGGATTGAATAAGGAGCGGACACGGATACGAAACTGAATATTTATCAAAATAAAAAACACATTGCTATATGAAAAAAATGATAAACCAATAAAAAGATTCAATTTACATGCATATTGATAAATTAGAAACATATATAATAAAGTAAAAAATATAGGATTTATTGAAATTTTCAGTTCTAATGAACATATATGGTTCATTTTTAGCGATCAATTATAAATTAATTTAATTTAAATGGTTTAATATTTAACAAATAGATGATAGGTCAAAGTTTTATATAATGTGAAAAAGCAAAAAATAATAATTATATAATATAGTAAAAAATAGTGAAAACGGAAACTTTTCGTTTTTATTATGCATAATATTCCGTTTTTGTATCCGTTTCTATCGGAAATCACTGTTCTGTTTCTGGATAAAAAAAATATGTTTCCGTTTCCGTTTCCTTATAACTCTCTTCGCTTTCTTTTTTTCGGAACGGATGGAAACTTTTCGCTCTATTTTCATCTCTATCCGTGGCCCGTGGATACTATTCACACTACAGTATCCACGCGATACTGTTCACGTGGCTGGGCCTAGCAGCCCTGGCCTAGCCCACTACCTATGACACTATATTTCTCCTTTTGAGCGGCTCGTTCCTAAGCTGCAGAACAACCTCAAACCTAGCTTAACGCCTAACATAAATAAGACTTAAGTCTTTTACATCTCAGCTTAATACATTATTAAAAACTAAAAATAAATCTAAGACTATTATACATCGTCAAACCCTCTTCTAGCTTGATGTGGATCTTCTTCTCAGCACCATAGACATCTAACACTTGATGGAATACCTCCTTGATAGCTAGGTAGAGTAGATAGCGCACCGTAACACAAAGAAAACTTATACAGTTTTAAGATCAGCATCGAAAGCCATGGTGAATGGCTCTGATAACAAGTTATCATAGGTTGGATTCATGATAAAATAAACACCACCGAAAATATAGTTGGGCTGCGACGGTTGCTAGAGATAAGAGGTAGACTTATGTTTAGGAGAAGAACATTAGGACAAGAGATTAGACTAACTCTATCTTTATTGATTGATTAATTTCTAATCAATACCGTTTTATTTATAGAGTTTACAAAACTTTATCTATTTAACAAACTCTAATCTAATCTGCTATTTTAAAGGAATAACTAATCTAATCTTTAATCCCTAATTGCTACAGCACCCATGGGTACTGTTCACGCTTCCAGTACCGTCCACGTGGATAGGCCCTAGCAGCCCTGGCCCAGCCCACTCCCTGTGACACTGCACGTGTAGTAATAATGCTTACCAATACCATTACAAGCCGTTCGCCTTTTTAATGATTCAGATGCATGGAAAACTGGAGGATCACATCCTAAAAAAGGGGAAATTAGGATATAACTCGCACGTATAAAAAAGGGGATGAATACACTGGGCTTCTATCTCGCCAGAGTCAGTAAAGTGGCGTTCTTAATGGTTGACAGCATTCCAATATCTACTGAAAATTGAAGAAAATTAGCAGGAAATTGGCGCCGCGCTTAGCATTCAAAACAACTGTTAGGATCCTCGCTGTACATAATTACATAGCTCAGGAAACCTCCAAAATTCAGGTCACGTACTCAATCAGAAGGGCTCACAAAACTTGGCTTCATCCAGGCGATGAGAACCATCTTATTTACGTAGCACTTCCTTCGGGGTTGAACATATGCACGAGCAATCTGTTCCATTGGTACCTCTTTCAACTATGCGTTTATTGCGGTTAATCAACAGCTTGATCAATGCTGCTTTTGAAGAAACTTCGCGCCATATCTCATTCACCGGTCCATTCGGATCTTCATACTCAAAGTAATGTTTTACCTGAAACAAAATTTCAGATTTCACCAGTTAGCAGCCAAATGTGTCCAGATATCATATGTAGAACATGCCTCTAAAACTATAAGACAACTCTATTCCTTGGGTGCCATGCAAAAAGGATTTACATTCCACATGTCGTTGCATACAAACTATAGTTATCTAAGACATTATTTTCCATAAAAAAATGAGATCTGTTCCACATATCTCCAGCTGGAGTAGTTCTCCATTTCTTGTTCAAAGTCTTTCAATCCCAAGCAAGTTGGGGTAGGCTAGTTCAAATCCAAACTTAGGTTTCATCTCCATTTGAGTAGCTAGGTTCTCTATTTACATTAAAATATTTACTGCCTATCAATAAAAACCCCTATTTGGAAACCAAACATTAGTAGTAGTTGGAAGTTGAAGAAAATTAATTTTACTTAAGAGTTGCATTTTTGGGGGCAAAATGGCTCTTATAAGATAAACAGAAAATAAATCCTAGGGATAAAGTAGCCAAAATTGCCAGACAACTCCAAACCACCAGGCAATTGAGATCTTGCTAATAGTTCATATTAGATGCTAAGGAAACAAAGTATCGGTGACCTTCCTGGCAAAATGCACCAGGCAGATAATCCTGATCATTATGCACACATAATCAACCATAAGTGCAAAGATACTAAATTTCTGTATCTCTTGCCTGGCAAAATGCCCAAGCAGCTAATCCTGAACCTAATATGCGCGTGGTGGCTTCAACTATGAGTGCAATGATGCTAACCTTTTTTATTTCTCTCTGGTACTCCAGAGTCCTCTCTGAACTGATTCCTCGAAGCATGGAAATTAAGAATCCAGGCTGTACAGCTTTGCTTGTCTCAACAAATATTGATATGTTACTGTAATCTATAACATCTTCAAATGGTAATTCAACATAATCACTGACTATAACAGGAACACATAAACTGACAAGTGCATCAAACAATCTGCATGCCGAGGGAGTATCTCCAGCAGGATGGAGGCAAAATTTGGATGAATGCATTCCTCGTGTAGCCATTCGCCTACTCTCCCTTGATTGAGCTCCATGTTTTATGATTACATCTGCCTCGTTTTGAAGAACTTGAAACAGTGTATCACGCACCTTCCCACCCTAAATTATTGAAAAATATCAACCTTAGCATAATAACATGTTAATGCATACACAAAGCACAAAATGAAGAAAAGAGAGTGACAAACTGACAGTAAACTCTGTAGGCAATGACATGAGTAATAATACATCAAGAAGAAAGAGAATGATGAATATAAATCATATGTATAATCATATCAGGGGCTAATAACTCTAGAACTGACAAGGAAACAAAGATGAACAATTATGTAAATGGATCAAACACATTTAGGTCTAAAAATTATTTGTATCCATCCTGAAGCATGATTTTGCATTACCATGCTTGGTTGTTTCCAATGTTTGCTGCTTCTGATGATACTGTTCTTATCTTCTCTTCTGTCCCTAAACAAGATTGATTGTGGGTACTCTAAACAGCAACTATGTTACGAGTTAGTAGAGATAGGTCAATGGAGGTATTCTGCCTCTGGAGGCAGGAACTACATCAACCAGGATGTCATGTACCACAAGTCAGGAACAAGGGAGATAGATAGATATTCTGATCTTGCTTGCCTCTATTAGCATAACCAATACAAATATATAGGCCCCTGATATATGTGTGTAACAGGGCCCAACTAGGACCAACCAACTAGGACTCTTATCTGTAATAAACGTTAGGCACAATCAGCAAATCTAAACTGATTAACAGGACTCTGAACTCCTGGGCACACAAAACTAGGACTCTTATCTGCTTTCCTGGACTTAGAACATAACAAACTATCTATGAACAGAGGTATACAAATAATTATACACTTAACAATGAGGTGCATGTATAGAAAACTACAGTAATCGATGGTGTGCGTCAAGCCTTCAAACTTTAATGTTTTACTGGTGCATAAGAAAGAAAATTGCAGGGACAAAGTAGAGGAAAATAGGAATAGAAGAGTTCACGTTGGGAGAGTTGATCTCTCCAAAACAGAACGCGAACAGGAAATAATCAATCAGATAAAAAAGTGCACGAAAAGCTAGAACTTTCTAAAATATTGCAAATTGCAAAACTACATACAGAGGCCGATCATGGGAACACACTTGAATTCTGGAAGAAGGATTATTGACCAATCAACAAATATGCCCAGTGCATGTGTAGAAAACTTCAGCCACAGATGGTGTTAATCACTCATGCCTTCAAACTTTAATGCTTAGCATGTGCAGAAGGGAGAAAATTTTTAGGACAAGGTTGAGGAAAGTAGGAATAAAAGAGTTTATGTTGGACGATTTGATTTCTCCAAAACAGAAAATACTGCTGGAAAATAATCAGTCAGGAAAGAAAGTGCACTGAAGGTTATAACTTTGTAAAAAGTTACGATTTGCAAATCTGTGGAAGTCAATCATGGCATCACAATTGAATTCTGAAAAAATTGTTGTTGACCAATCTGCAGATATGTTCAGCGCATGTGTAGAAAACTTCAGCCATTGATGGCATGAGTCATGTCTTCAAACTTCAATGTTTTGCATGTGCAGAAGAAGAAAGAAACATATGAGGATAAGATAGAGGAAAATAAGAATAAAAGAGTTCATGTTGGGAGAGTTGATCTCTCCAAAACTGAACACAAACAGAAAATAATCAATCAGCTAAGAAAGTGTGCGGAAGGAATGAAGGATAGAATTTTCTAAAAGATTTTGGTTTACAACTGTGGAAGCCTATTATGGAATCCTACTCGAAGTCTCGAATCAACAAATATGTCCAGCATTGAAGTTCACTAGAGAAGTTCGCATGTGAAAACTGGAAATCAAACAAACCTGTTTTAGACTTTTAATAATCATGAGACATCAATGCATGTGGTTGCATAAAATACATAGTTTATCTTTTCCTATTCAGCATATGCATCAAGAAAACTCACATCTAAACAAGCTAAATCCAAGGAATGCACGTGGTAAATTTCTTTTCTACTTCTATTGCACAGTAATCTTCACTTTGCTGATGACATAAAAATTCTCAGACAAAAACACCAACTTAAGAAATCATATACCATCTAGGATGTGGGAAAAAATAATTTCTACTTCGTAGCATGCAAGTCCCCTTCTGAAAATGGAGCCTCTATACGAATGGAACAGTGAAAAATGATCAAGCCATCACATTTCTTTCAAGATTTAGGAATTTCACCTCCTTTCGGTACCGGTTGCCCATGAAGAACAGCAGTGAGGGCCGGCTGTCGACCCCGATGTCACCTTGGAAGGAGTTGATGCGGTGCGAGTAGGGCAGGATGACATCCTTGACGAGAGATGCCTGCTCACCACGCAACCGCCCGAAGTCGGAGACGAGGAGTACCGCATTGCTGATCCGATCAACCACCTTGTAGAGCGCGTTCGGATCCTGGCAGATGAACACGTGGTCCCTCCCACGGTGCCGCCGCCAGTACGGCCGCCGCTCCAGCCACTCCAACAGCTCCTCCTGCATGGACTCGTCGCTGTACACGGGCTCCGCGGCGACGGACGCATTGGCAGCCG
>KE371935.1:627131-637555 GCA_000418225.1 Zizania latifolia
AGTATCCTCTTTAAAACGGGTTCAGATCTGAGTTTATAATTTTAAACACGGGTCTCCGAATAACTCTTCCACATTCAACTTTCACTGTCCATAGCCCACTCTCACCTGCACTGCGTGACAGCCAGAGGGCTAGACGCATGCGCGTAGGCTGCCTATCCCGTTGCCACCGCCACTAGCTGCCACTGCCAATGGGGTTGCCACCCCTTGTCACTTTGGTCGTCTCTTCCTCCTGCTTCGGCCACCTCCCCCTGCTAATCTGACACATCTTGCCGTCCCGAGCCACGTCGAGCGCCACTAGTCGCATCTCACAGTCACCTGATTCCAGCTGTCGCTGACCAAATTCATATACCCCGGCCGCTCCCGATCACCTCCCACCGTCCCCGGCTATCTTGACCGCCTCTAGCCTCCTCCCGTCGTCCTAGCCTCCCCTAGCCACCCCTAGCCACCTCCCGCCATCGGATCCGCTCTGTCGCCGACCAGATTGATTTGTCGCTTCAGCCCTCCACCACTGTCGACGGCTCCCTAGGCGCTCCCAGTTGACCCCACCCACCCCAAGCCGTCGGGTTTGCGAGGGATCCGACAGGTCTAAATTTATGTTAGGATTTCAACCTACGGAGACATATGGATCGGATCTAAGTAGGAATGGGTTCAAATTCGATATTGGTCAACTCAGATCTGACCAGCACCCTAGCGCCAATACAACGACCCTGACGCAGAAACCGGAAGCCCGGCGCCTGCAACTACGCATAAACTAGCCTACCTCGCACGTCGGCGTCTCCGCGGTCTCGCCGCCCATTTCTTTCCTCCGCTCCCGGTTGGATTTCTTTACGTGTCTGGGGGAGTCTTGTGGTAGGCTCATCCGTGGCCGGTTGGAGCTGGAGTCACCGGGGACTTTTGGATCCAGTTACGTCCGTTTCAGCAATGTGGGTGTTTGTTTGTCGTGGGCAGATTGATCAATCGATGTTCTCACCTCCGGACCATCGGTTTTGCAATGGAATATGGTTTCTCTGGGTACTTTTCTTCCCTAGTTGAAATGTTTTTAATTGGTGGTGATGGTGGTTGGTTTTACGTTTCCTGCCTCGTAAAAGTATCGTGATGTTAACACAAAAATTAGAGCATGTGCATGCATTAACACTCACAAACACTATGTGGGCACAAACTAGTATTGAAATTTGTAGTATATCTTATGTACCAAAAAGATATTGTTTTTACTCTAATCGTTAGCAACCATTTTAGGTGTTGAGGTTTATTGATTTTGACAGGAGGCAGAGTCGGCTTCCGGACTGGTTGGGCAATTGTCAGAGCTTACCGCTGGCACGCACCACAACCAGCTGTCGAAAACCTTTGTAAAATATTGTCAGCATCCAAGAAAAACCCTTCAACACCAGGCTCGACAAAAGTATAGAGAATACAATGCTGATATATGTAGAGGTGATGAATTTATCCGCGGTACAATACACATGGTTATAGGTATCCGTAGGTATTTAACCTGATGAATATAGGTCTCGAGTTAAAATTTATACTTATGGGTTCATGAGTTTATGTATCTATGTCAGATATGAGTTTAGTTTAAAAGTTATAGGTGGAGAATTTTATGATGCCCCTAAAATTTTATCAACCATTTATCTAATACGATTCAACGGTTCAGATTTAAAATCGGTGACCTATTAACTTCTAGAGGTAATATGTCATATAACCTTCCTTCCATAAGTGTGGGCCCACATGCATATAAAATAAATACTTTCCATACAACTGATGGTAACATCCAAAATAATTTGAAATCCCTTAATTTATGTGTGGGTCTATATACATAGAGACTACTTTCTCTAATTAAGCAATCTACTTGATAAATCATGCACGCAAACTTGATAAGCAAAATAATTCTTTTCCATGCAACGTATGCTTGCGCGTATAACAATTGAAATCCCTTAATTTATGTGCCGGCCCATTAGCTGTTAAAAACATCATTAATTTTTAATTTTTCGAAAAAACAGAACACTTTGAAAATTCAATATTTTATTTCAGAAATCTTAAAAATTTTGTATAAAATTTGAAAATTCACATGTGTGTAATTTTGTCATGCACATGCTTGTCTTCTTCTTTAATTGAATCGGGCAATTTTTCTGTGATGTGCACTGCTATTTTAAATTAAAACACGGCTTCATGCCACAGATTGGGGGAGCAATGGGATTTGGTGACCGGCTACAGCCGGTTAAACCTTTTTAAATTTTAATTATTTATTTTAAACGCTCTTAATCAACGGTTAGAATTTGCTCCAACTATTATCTCTTAAAAGGTAACGGGGGCACCGTAACTGATCCCTTATTCGATTATTTTTCTTTTGCTTCCGTTTCATCTCAAGATTCATCTTTTGTTACACTTTTTATTGCAAACCTGCGGATTTACCATCATGTTTTGGGTATTTGATGGGTTTAGACCCAGGTTTAACTTAAAACCTATGGATTTTATGGGTACAAGTCTAAGAATGTTTCATGTTTTGATTGAACACACACTTCTAGACATACTTCTAGGTAGTAACGTAAGAAATAGTAACCTGCCATCCCTCTCATCTCTATCTTGCCCTCTCAATCGCCTGGATCTGTTGGGCATCACTAGCACGAACAGTCAGGTATGAGTGTGGTGCCGGCGGAGGCAGTGGCGGCGAGCTCAAGCTCGAGTGCAAGGCCGGAGCGACCCAACAGGAGAAGGATGCCGAAACCCATTCGATGAGGCGGCGACGGTGATTGGTAAAGACAGCTACCAGTGTTATTGAAGGACGCTCAAAATAAGAAGGGAGGAGTATGAAATGGAAATGAAAACTGATCTAATTTGAAACTTTTTGCAAAAGTTACGTAAATCAAAGTGAGGAGATTAGATTGCATGTAGTTCAATCTATCATAGGGGTAAAAATAAGTTTGAGGGCATGTTTAGCTTGATGCCCTGCTTAAATTTGGTAGTACCAAATTTAAAATTTTGGTAGGGAGAGTTTAAAGACTGCTTGGTTTGGAGCCTCTAAGAAATAAGATTCGGAATATACCAAATTTTTAGCACGAGTGTTTTAGACAGTGTTTGATTTGCTGCATACTAACATTTTGATAGGAAAAAAATTGGGCTTTGGGCTTTGCAATATGCTTTGGGCTTGCTTGAAAGTCTAATAGATTTCAAAAGAATAAATTTAATGCTAAAAATTAATAAATAGTTTTTATATTAATATTTTAAAAACTATATTTTTAAAAGTTAGGAAAAAGCTGGTGAGGATAGTGCTCAATCTCTTCACTATGGAGACTTTTTGAATTGATGTCATGTAAAGGACGTAACGACCTAACGGTGCCCCCACCGTCCTACACAGGCCATGCCGCCTCTCCAGCCTCCCCGACCATACCATCCCGTGCCAACCCTCCACAAGCCGCGCGGCCTCTCCGGCCTCCCCAACCATACCATCTCGTGCCAACCCTCCACAGGCCATGCTAGCCACGTCGTTCCACCCTGCCTTCGTTGATCATGCCACCGGCCACGCTCCCAATCATCCCGTCGTTTCACGCCGATAGTGCTTCGCTAGATTTTAGTCTTATCGTTCTAGACTTATGTTGGTTGT
This sequence comes from Zizania latifolia, assembly GCA_000418225.1. Taxonomy (NCBI): domain Eukaryota; kingdom Viridiplantae; phylum Streptophyta; class Magnoliopsida; order Poales; family Poaceae; genus Zizania; species Zizania latifolia. The sequence continues at coordinate 630,727 of KE371935.1, forward strand.
TGAATCGTCACATCTTGCACCGGCCACACCGCCTCTCCACTCTCCCCGACCGTACCATCCCGCGCCAACCCTCTGCCGGCACCGGCCATGTCCTCCTACTCCGCCTTCGCTAATCGTGTTACTGGTCACTCTTCCAGTCATCCTGTCATTTCATGCCGATAGTGCTTTACTAGATTCTAGTCTTACCGTTTTAGATTTATGTTAATTGTTGAATCGTCACGTCTTTTGCGTGTTGTTAATCCGGAAAGGATCGATAGGATAGAGATGAGGAACATCCTGCCAATTTTTTTTCCTTTCGTCGCTATCGAACGCAGTCAGTTGCATGGGTCAAGGGGAAACAAGACCAGCTTAATCGGGCCGAGCACGTAACGTCAAACAGAGCGAACCAAATGCACGGGATAAGTAGTACCAGTCCGTAGACTCGTCGTCGTCCGTTCACCATGCTCCTGCTCTGACCGCTGCCGCCATGGCACGGCGACCTGGTCGGCGGTCGCCCCTGCTCGCCGCTTGTTTATTCCTCGCACTAAGCGACCCGCCGTACCGTACCTCTTCTCCGGTAAACAAACGTCTCCGACCCCCTCCTCTCCTCCTCTACCGAGAAAACGTCTCACGACGAGTAAAACCAGCGACGACAACGACCGCTACGTGGTCGTGGCCTCGTGGGCAGCGGCCGCGCGTCGGACGCCGAGCTGAGCAAGCGACCCCTCCTCCGTGACCCGGAGGTGTCCGCGGTGCCTGTGCGCACGCGTGTGTCGCTGCCCCCGCCGCAATAAATAATCCCACCTCCTCTCTCTCTCTCTCCTCCGTTTCGCTCGCCTCGTCACCTCGTCATCTCTGATCTCACCTCGCCGGGGCCCGGGGGGACGGGCGGGTGGGAGGGGTCCGTCTTGACTTTTTCGAGTCGGGTTTGAGTGCTAAATCTGCAACTCCATCCTCCTCTTCCTGAGCTGGGAGGTGCGAGTGGAGAATCTCGGCGTTGGGTTGGGTTGGGTTGGGTTGCGTGCGAGCGGAGTTGTGGTGTGTTGGTGCTGATTTGTGTGGGCGTTTGTGGTGGTGGTGGTGGTGGATGGGGAACTGCGTGGCGAGCGGAGGGACGACGATGGGGTCGGGGGATGGTGGAGGAGGGGAGGATGGGAAGAGGAGGAGGAGGTGGAAGGCGCCGCGGGAGGATCAGCTGGGGATGGTGCCCGGCCGGATTTTCTCCAACGACGGGCGCAGCCGGACCGCCTCCGTGTACACGCAGCAGGGGCGCAAGGGGATCAACCAGGACGCCATGCTCGTCTGGGATGTAAGTGGAGGACTCCCCTGCTCTCTCGACGTGATTGATTGACTTGTCGTTTGATTGGTTCTACCTTGGTGGTGCTGGTAATGGTGGCTGTGGCAGGGGTTCGGCGGCGAGGACGGCGTGCTGTGCGGGGTGTTCGACGGGCACGGGCCGCACGGGCACGTTGTGTCGCGCAGGGTCCGCGACAAACTGCCACTGAGGCTCACGTCCGCTGCACGCGCGAACGGGCTGGACATGCCGGCCGCCGCCTGGAGGAAGGCCTTCGTGCGCGCCTACAAGGCCATGGACAAGGACCTCCGCTCGCACCCCTCCCTCGACTGCTACTGCAGCGGCAGCACCGCCGTCACCGTCCTCAAGCTAGTACGTGCTGTGGCACCGGACATGACACACATCTCCTGTCCATCACTCGTCCTCGCAAAAATGACAAATCGCTGCTTATCGCGTCACACTCACGGCTCACGGGCGATTTTTGCACGCAGGGCTCGGATCTCTACATGGCCAACATTGGAGACTCGCGTGCCGTGCTCGGCTCCAGGGAGGCCAACGGCGGCGGCATGGTCGCCGTGCAGCTCACTGTTGATCTCAAACCCGATGTACCTAGTATGCCACTCCCATCCTGCCACTCATCACTAATTTACTGTTAGGAGTTCGTGAGTTAAAGGTGCTGCTGGTTGGTTGTGATTCCAGGCGAGGCCAAGCGGATCAAAAAGTGCATGGGCAGAGTGTTCGCGCTGCAGGATGAGCCGGAGGTGCCAAGGGTCTGGCTGCCGTTCGACGACGCTCCGGGCCTGGCGATGGCGCGGGCGTTCGGGGACTTCTGCCTGAAGGACTACGGCGTCATCTCGGTGCCAGAGTTCTTCCACTGGTCTCTCACAGAGAAGGATCAGTTCGTCATTCTTGCATCGGATGGGGTAATTTGCTCAACCTAACATTCCACGGTTCATTCATTTGTCTGTTTGGTTGTTGGATATTTGCCCGTGCAAAGATATCAATATCTCTGTCCCAGCAAAATTTTGCCACTCTCTTTTCGTTGGAATTAGATTAGTTGCGATGTAGCGTCAATCTGTCACACTTTCGCATTCTCTATGTTGTTAGTTGCACATGGCGGGCCTTGAGTATCCAAAACATCTCTTGCATTTCTTTAGAAGCTAAATGAGTCATGATTATCATATCCATGAATGATCTAGGTTTTTAACTTCAAAATGCTATACCTTTCGGGCTTGATTTCTAAAATTGTCATGATCGCAGATGAAACAATATAAATTTCCTCCATCTGTGCCTTTTGTGACTGCTGCATAAATAATGATTAGCCAGCTTAACAGTCTTCTTTGTTGCATCGTCACCAACCTATTGTTATCAGCTGTACTTAACTGCTAAATCTTATCCAGGTTCCAACTTGACCCGGTTGATTAATTTTATTGCTGTGATGACATGTGCACTTTCCAGCATGAGCAGTTAGAAGTTAGGACATTAAGCTATGGCCATATGTCCACATGAACTCCTCATTGTCATCTGATAAAATTAGAAAGTTCAAATGGTCAATAACTTATTTCCCTGTGAATGGTTTTGCACTTTTGCATATGAATAATGTGGATATTCCTAGACCAACCAAAACAACTATGAGGAAAATCAAATGGTTGATAGATTTTGGTTCACCACTTCACTTTAATACCACAAAAAGATTAGAAATATACCACAGATAAGAAGATGGTGTTGCATGCTGGTCAGCACCAGTAGTAACGGAAGGTTGACGTAACAGGGTCAACTCATTAAATTCAGCACCTCAAAAATGGAGGGTCAGGATCTTTTGGTAGCCTTAAAAACACCAAGGTCTTCTAGAGTTTATACCAGAGCCAAGTTGTTCAATGTTATAAAACCAGCTCTCTTAAATGTTTTACCAGTAAAACCCTATGACTTTGTAAGTGTCAAGCACTATAAGGTGGATGTTTTTGCTTCCTTTTTTAGTGTCAGGTGGGGATCAGGTGTATTCATCTTTTAGTATATCAAATTTACATTAACAGAAACTTGATTTTGTATTCCCCTGTGCCGACTACCTCAATTGACAAGTAAAATGTGTGCATTGTGCATATCGTTTTTTATTTTTTTTCTGTTAAATTTTATATTGATATGTGCATGTTATGTACTTGGGAAGGTAAATACGTTATGAGAAATTGATCATTGATAATTAATGGTCTCTGGAAAGCTTTTTTGTCCTTGCAACTTCCATCTAATGCAAACAATGTATACTACCAAAAGTGAGAATGCCTATTGGTTGAACTTTCTAACCTTTTTTTGTATAGCTGTAGTTGGTAAGGAACAGCCGAACAGCCATCCATTTTACCCACTTAATATTGCTATCGATCACACTAAACGTTCTCCAACAAGGAAATAGTTAGGTTGATGTCAATCATTTTCCACATAATTGATTTTGCAAGTGTTGCTAGCAAAGCATGCTAAGTCCCTTTCTGTATTGTATGTGGTTTGAAAAGTTCAACCACATTAGTTTGGAACCAGCAAAATAACAGATAGTTACTTGGTGTGCTTATTCCTGCCTTTTTAGAAGCTTTCCCATTTGTCGTTCGTCTTTTCTTGTATGGCACATCTCCCTTGCTTCCATATAGTTGTTCTTACTGAAGTTGTACAAGATATGAATATACTTGTCTGGATTTGTATTTTCTGTGCAATTTACACTAACACAAAAATTCATGCAGGTGTGGGATGTCCTTAGCAATCAAGAGGCAGTTGACATAGTGTCCTCGTCCCCAAGCAGATCAAAGGCTGCAAAATCCCTAGTAGAGGCTGCCACACGAGAATGGAAAACTAAGTATCCAACATCCAAGACCGATGATTGTGCAGTCGTTTGCTTATATTTGGATGGCAAAATGGACCACGAGCGTGACTCGACAGCCTCATTGGACAACATCAGCCTTGAAGAGGGTTCGGTTGCAGATCCTAATGAACCTCAGGAGCAGGAGCCCACCTTGACTCGGAATTTCACAGTTAGGACGGTCGCCGGGAGCGTGCAAGAGAAGGCCTTAGCAGGGGCCGATGCGAGGATTGCTGGTGCAGGCAGCGAGCAAAATTGGTCAGGCCTCGATGGAGTGACACGGGTAAACTCACTTGTTCAGCTTCCTAGGTTTTCTGAGGAGAGGGCAATTGGCTAAGCTTCCAGTCATATTGTTCTAGAGGGGTAGATGTGGAACGATCTTGTGATTTGTTGCGGTGCTTGGCAAGCGTTTCAGCCACTATGTTTAGAATCCGAGTTGCACGTTTTAGCCCAACAAAACTGCACATTGGAAAGAACAAAAGGCTCTCCTAAAATCCATCTCCCGGTAAATGGTAAGTACTATACTTCGTACATACCCTGGAGATGAACCACAAAAGAGCAGTTCATTGTTCCAACAAATCTTCAGTTTTGCTGGTTAATACGAGCAACTGTCGATCCTAATCGCAGTGGCCAAACGCACGCCAGGCTCCGGTCACCCTTGGGATGATATTGTCGGGTGACCTGTAAATTCTCCACCGGCGCTTGCTCGGTTTTGTAGATTGATGTGATGTCCAAACTTTTTCATTGCTGCATGGCAGCTTTTGTTGACACATGTCGGTGCGCACCCCTGTCAATGTCGGATTGCCAATCTGCTCCCTGTGTGGCCGTGTTCGCCGTCTTTGCCCGTCAATCCTTTTACCCTCTTGGAGCTGTCATGCCACGGAGGAAATGGCACGTACCATCACCCTGCACTGTTGGTTGATGGTGCATACGTACATGGTACACGTTGCGTCTTGTCTGAAATGTCGGGTGACCACTGACCTCCTGAGCATAGTGGCTTATATAAGGAATTTTCTTTTATATATATATGAGTTTAGAAGAATAACCACAATTACACAAAGTATGTCTAGGTTTGGCTAGCCAGCCAGCTCGACTCGTTTTAGCTCGTTCCTAATATAACAAGTAGAAAACCCAGCTTGACTCGGCTTGATCTAGCTCTCGAGCTAGCTCGTTTAGCTTGCGATCTAACTATTTAAAAGATGATTAAATAATAAATATTTAAATAATCAAATATCAAATATCAAAATATGAAATAAATAGAGTACATTAGGTTTCAAAATTTAAACATTCATAGTTCCATTACTATTTCTATAATTTCATCAATTCATCACGCATGTCATTTGTTTCATACTTCTATAGTTCCATACAATAATTCTATAGGCCATAGTAATAAACTTATAAGGAGAATTTTATGGTGCCCCCAAGTTTTATGGATCATCCAATCTGTATGATCCAATAGCTCAGATTTAATATTGGTGACCTATTACATTATAAGGGTAATAGATCGTATAACCTTCATTTAATATGTGCGGGCCCATATACATGCAGCAATTAATTCATTTCTTCACATGCTAGAAGATTAATTGTTGCATGCACTAGAAAAAAGAAATAATCAACAAACTTTTCGTGCGGGTAACATGCATGCAGATTACTTTCCATAATCAAGAGGTTAGCCTTTTTTAATTAATTATTTTAAACACACTTAATCAACGGTACATGGTAATAAGGAACCGTAAATGGACCCACTTATAATAGTAAGTTATCAAATTGTAACTAGGTACTAACAAATAAATTATAAAATGATGAGTCTTACACTCTCAGATAGTGTTTTGTTGTTGCTTTAGTAGGTTGGGCTAATTATTTGGGCTGAGCTCATTAAGCTTGCGAGCCAGCTCACTCGTTATACTAACGAGCTACAATATATGCTTAGTTTGTTAGAAAAATAAAACGAGCTAAATTGAGTCGAGCTAGTTAGAGCTGAACGGACTAACGAGATACGGGTTTTTTATTTATCCCTGATTTAGCCTATCAATGACCGGATCTCACCGTTCACAAAATTTTGTTAGGATTCACGTAGGCATTGATGCCAGATTGCCAGCCGGCAGCCGTAAGACCCTCTCGAAAACGAGGGGTCAAAAGGCCGGAAGACCGGTCATTTGAATGGACCAACCAATAGCGAGAAGACAGCACTGCCTGGTCAAATCTCACCACTGCTACAAGTGCGAAACAGAGCGGAGAACAGTTGAGCGCTTTCACCTGCTAGCTGCGACCCAGCTCAGCTGTCCCGGGAGCGACTTCTCCACGTGTGGGAATCAGCGAGTAATCCGCCACAGACGCTGACAGGCCGGGCCCATCTGGTGAACTCGCCCGCTGTTACGCCACGTCATTGCGACTGCGCGAAGCCTCTCTGACTCTGACCGCGTTGCTTGCGATGGCCCACGGGCCACGACGAAAACGTCAACACCAACACGCGCGCGCGCGCGCGTGAGCTGCTTCTTGTCGACTTCTCCGGCTCGCCGTCGCGCTTATGGCTCCAGTCAACCACGCGAACACGGCGCGCCTAGCGTAGCCCCCCTCCCCCCTGCATATAAGAGACGACGACGACGGGAAGAGGACGCCGGAAGCGGCAGCGACGGAGGCGGAGGCGGTGGCTGTGACGATGAGTTCTCGCTCGGCGGCGCGACGTGGGGTGCCGCGGCCGAGGCGGCCCGGCAGCA
>KE371935.1:644020-663363 GCA_000418225.1 Zizania latifolia
GACGAGCTAGCCGCTCGCCTCGGCGACGTCACCATCCCATTCCTCGTCCTGCACGGCAGCGCCGACGAGGTGACCGACCCAGCCATCAGCCGCGTGCTGTACGGCGCCGCCGCCAGTAAGGACAAGACCATCAAGATTTACGACGGGATGCAGCACTCCATGCTCTTCGGAGAGCCAGAGGAGAATATCGAGCGCGTCCGCGCTGACATTCTCGCGTGGCTCAACGAGCGATGCACACCGGAGGCAGCAACCTGACAACACAAGATTGTATTCAAGACTCGTTCCAGTTTCCACTCTATTCAGATTGTTAAGTAACAAATGCTCAAAAAATGATTACATCTGCAAATTTGCAGTGATTGTACATAAAAAAAATCTACTTAACTTCATCAAATACTGAGGTTAATATACTACCGGGTATTTTATCTTTAAAGTATGTAAACCAGTTTAAATCAAGTTGATCTAATCAATTCTTCAATTAGTGAGAAACATATCGATTACATATTAGTATATTCTTTTTCAAGCCATTACATTTGTTAAAGAATGTATTTATCGATAGAAAGGGGTTAAATAGACTAACCATAATACTCGGTGAAGTAGATTTTTTTCCTTGTATATATATTATATATATTTGATGAACTGCTCGGTCAGGTTTACACGATTTCTGGTATAAAATATGCTGGTATCCTGATCAATGAAAGAAATTTTCCAGTTTGCAATTTGCAAAGCTTGGCGTTATATCAGCTCTCTCCCGACGCTTCTGGCGGCAGTACAAGGCGTTCTCTACCTTGCACAAGCTTGGCAGAACGAATTATATCTCCAGTCTTAATCTGTGACAGGACTTCTCTTCCATCTGTGGTATACCTGCAGATGTTCAATTCCGCACAAAAGTTATTTCTTGTCAATCCAGAAAAGAAATTAAGTTTGTCGTTTGGTGGTCACAGATATGAAACGGGAAGCCACAGCTTACCCGAAAACTGAAAATTGTCCTTCATCAAAAGATATTCCTCCTAAACCAGACTGCACAAGGTAAGGAAAGTTGTCAAAAATCAGAATATTTACATAACTAATGCTTCAACATGTAGTATCATATTCAAAGGACATGCTAGGGGTTTAGAAAAGCAGAATATTTCCATTTCTAAAGATCCATCCTTGTACTCACATTTCTCTTATCATAAAGATAGAAGAAGAACTGGCTTGGTGACGAGTATTCATCAGAATCCACATTGTGTGCCATGGCAACTGCACCATATACAGACAATGGAAGGACTGGCAATTCTCCATCCTGGATTAGATCGTGCAACAAAAAGAAATGAGTTATCATCAGAGAGATGGTAAGTCATCACAGATTTCTTTGACATTTAAGGGGTTGTTCAGATGAGTAGACTTCCTTTTTTTAGATTCAGCCTCGATTTGAACTAAGTCCTAAGGATTTAGATCCAAATCCCCATCAAGACAAACCTAGTAGCGTGGAATACTGACCTGAATACTTAGCGGAGTTCTGTATAATGGTTCAAACTGTCCAGCAGGCATGACCTCTAGTGGAACAGTGTACCCTTTCTTCCCACTCTCATTATCTGCAATAATTGCCTGACTTGCACCTTTCAGTGTTACCCCATCATATGCCCCATCCAACACCTGAAGGCAAGTTCATTTCATTGAATCAGACGAGGTTATATAACTCGTAACTACTGAAAAAATTGATAACTTGTAAAGGAAAATTTTAGCACACTACAGCATCACAAAGCCTTACATTGATGTTCTGACAGATGTTACATCAATGAAGACAATAATTTTGATGAATGATGATATTTATTTTGCATTCCAGAAGCCAGGCTATTGGCAGGAAATAATGAGATGGGGTTTGAGTTAAGCTACCTTACCAATTTCGCAAAGTTTCCAGCAGTCAGTGGAGCAGAATATCCATCAATCACTACCTGCATGTATAGTAAAAAAATCAACAACTGACACATTTTCTAATGGCAACAGTATGGGAGAAGCCGACCCTTGCACACCATGGCATGACAAAAGATAGCAACAAAGGCTAATGTTCTAATTTGTCACTGTCAAAAGATTGCAGTTTATGATGCCCGCCAATTATATAGCCATTCGATGCCATAGGATTTCTCAAAACCACAAATGAGAAAATAATGATGGCATCACTATGGTCCTGGCCAGAGACATCAATAAGAATGATGGCTAAGAACTTTAGTTTGTACATATACTAATCTTAGATTATAATTTTCACATATCACCACCAGTCTATCAGCTACCTGAATTGTCGCAACACTTTTTGGTTCACCACCAGAAGTTGGAAAGAATGTTGAACCATCACCTTTCTCAACTGAGAATTCAACAACTCCTCTTCCTGTTAGCCTATTAATAGCAAGGTGTTTAAATTAAATTCCATATGAACGTTTCATTGAAGATTAGAGGAAAAATTACATGATTAATGCAAGTGACCTAGGGATGGAATATCTCAAGCACTATTTGCCCTTACAGAATCTGCTAATCATATGATATGCATATTGAGTATATTGCTGCTCAACTAATCAAAATCCAAGGACCTTGAGTGATCTTACCACCGAGTACCAATCTGACCTTTAATAATTTTACAATACTATATGATAGTGTGTTTTATTAACGAAATAGTTTCCCATTGGAATTAATTACTAAGTGATTTTTATCTTACTCTTTCTACTCAGTGAAATATATCCAAGGTGACATGGGCAATAAACAATCAGTTTGGAGATGCAACAAACTAGTGAATTTGGAAATAACCAATTAATTTGCAATAATGAAAAACAGGTAAGTTTTCTATTAAATTCGTATCCGGAACCTACTAAGCAGACCTGAATCTGAGATTATTACCATCAACAACTTGGGCAGAGAAGTGCCTGGCTATCTTAAGCTTAACTCTTTTTTTCTTGAGGAACCTAAGCTTATCTCCTACCCTAATGATACGCATGGCTTTCCTATGCCAGTATAATCAAATGTCACCTTCAATCGTTAGATCTATTTGTCCTTCCCTCACAACGATGCTAGGGGGATGAAGACATGTTTACGGAGAAAAAATGTGTCCCAAGATGGCAACAAAGGCATTTGAAGCTCTGGAGAGATTAACAAAAGGTCACCTTGGATATTCCAAATATTGTTGAGGTAAGAGGAAGGATAAACCTGGAGCCTGGTGAAAGAAATTTTCCCTTTTAAGTAATCCAACCATCACTGGATTAGAATCAACCTGCTTTAAGCATATTGAAACTTCTGTCCTATGTTTGTCAAGTTATTAGTGTACTAGAGTTACCTGTAACAGCTCCAATTCAGCAACAGTATCAAGAGATGAAGCAAGCGCAACGGATAGTCTGTCAGGATCATTTTCCCTTATATATTTCAAGAGAGTTTGCAAACCACCCTGCAGTTGATTTCAATGTAGATCAGCTAGCAAAGGTAACAGTAACAATCATTCGCAACTAAGTACAAGTGGAAACCGTAATTTGTTTTGTTTCATAAGCTGCATTTCATCATCACCACAACCTATAACCTACTGAGTACTGACCTTCTCTTCGAGCAAGGAAGTATAGAGCTTCGAACCCTTTTCCTTGAGCTCTACAGGTATACTTGCTAAGATCGCATCCTTGTTGTCCATTGCTATCTGCATCCAGAGCGCATTTGGAATATATATCAGTATCTGGAACAACAAGCTCTGCAAGTCCAATAAGAAGGTAGCAACGGCTAGAAGAGCAACCATCATTACGAGAAGGCATATGGAGAAGACATGGAGTCAAGTTATTACCTTCATAGACTTTTTTACGTCCCCCTCCATGGAGCCATACGGCTTCCTCTGAGGAATCCTCAACAAGTACGAGATGTCCTCCAGCGATTCCTGCCAAATGCACGCGCATAATCTGATGCAACGCACAATCATAAGAAACGCTAAGCACGCCGCCGATTTCTGATGTGGCTTACCTGAATGGTTTTCATGTTCGGGTTTGCGGGGATGGCCCTCCTCAGCGCCAGCTCCCCCGTCCTCGGCACGTTCGTGTCCGGCGAGTAGAGGATCGCGTTCGCCGGGAGGGACATGGAAATCTGAGCGATGCAGGCGAGCGCCGCGACCGCGCCCTTGAGCACCTCCACGACCCCCTCCTGCACCGAACCAAACAGTCAGCCACGCAAGTAGGCGAGCGCTGCAACCCGGGAGACAATTGGATAAGGAAACTAGTTAGCAGCGGCGCGCTCACCTCAGCCGCGCGGGAGGTATGGTCCGGGTGGCGGTGGGACGAGCAGAAGATCCTCCTGCGAATGCCGCCGCGGTGGAGGCCAAATCTTCGCCTCCTCCACGCGCAGCACATGGTGCCAGCCGCGGCTGCGGGAGGATGAGGAGACACCGGGAGGGCTCCGGCGAGCACCATCGCGGCCGCCGCTCGCGACGCCATGGCGTGCGGGCGATTGGTGCGGGAGTGCGGGTCCTTTTGAATGGATTTCTGGTGGGTTGAGACGTGGGTAGAAGAGGAACGGGAGAGGGTGGTGGTGCGGCAGTTGTCGCCGTCAATCCCCCGCCAGTGAGCTACTGAGCTGTGATCCGGTCCCGAACCGGCTATTTTTGGGCCACCGGCGAGCGGGCGAAAGGCCTACGGAGGCCTATCAGACGCGAAGGCCCAACGCTGTCTCGTGAAGGGGGCCGGCTGGCTGTTCGGCAATCTGCACCAAATTAAAGCCTTTTTAAGGCCTTTTCTATCTTGGCCGTGATCATGCCTAATTTTGGCCCAAACATCCAAACAAACATGGCCCAATACGGCATTGCGTAATCACAGTCACCCAGTGTAAATTTGCAGCAAAAACAAGATTCACGGTGTAAATGCGTCAGGTGCTCAGGTCACAATCATCTGAAAAAATTAGAAAATTGACATGCTGTAGCTTAAACCTAATCCAGACTACGGGACGAGATCTGTGGGCACGCTCGCATGTCAGATGTCACCGCACGAGAGTACAGCCAAAGACATGCCATCGTCCTGCAGTTAACGCCCCTGGGGCCGGGCAGGCCGGCATGGCCGGCACCACACACGACACGGGCGCACGGCCACGTTCGCGCACGGCGGACGCCGCCGCCGGGGCAAGGGCGCCAGCGCGCGCGCGCGCCCCGTGCCTCCCCGGCCAAGGGCCAACGCCTCACGCCGCGCAGCGCCGCCACGTACCTCTCTGGCCTAATGCCCCGGATGCATGGCCCCGAACCTTCACGCACGCCGCCTACAGCTATCCGCCTTGGCGTGCATGCAGGCACCACGACCATCAGATCATCTTGATCACAGCTCGCGTCGTGAGTTCCAAGACACCACGCGTCTACTTTGTGTACGCGCGGCTGTTCATCCGCCACACGACTTCAGTGTTCGGCGCTAGCTTCGACTTCGCACGGAATGGCAGCAACGGCGTGGTGGATGCAGGCGTGCGTGTGGTACGTGCGCGACAGCGCGAGACTCGTGCAACGCTTACGCGGATCGGCACGGGGGTGTGCTCCCCATCCCCGCATGCGGCGTTCCCTTGGGCGCGTTTGGTATCTGCACAGTCAACAGCATGGCTCGGCGCATATAGGATTATAGGGTAAGCGTGTTTAGTTGCTTGGTCAGCCGGTTGAGCTCGCCCTGAGCGGTGCAAAAGGCGCGTGTCTCGATTTCGTTTCTCGCAGATCTGGCTCTAGCATAAAAAAGCTAGAGAAGCTAGTGGTTGTAGAGCAGGTGCGGATAACTAAACACCTTCTCTTAGAGAATATATATACATATAATTAAACATATTTATATTATATAAAACTAACGTATTCTAGATAAAACTGACTCACTGATAAAGCTAATCTAGCGTTCAGGTAATAAATACCATGCCCCTTAAACTACGGCTCGATCGGCACAAATATGTTTTCCTTCCGGGCGAACGACGACTTAATTCTTCTCGTTGATAGGTTCGATTCATCACTATTTGGCCTCGCTAGCTGAAAAAGGTGGCACCACTCGAGGGAAGCTAGCTTTCACGCAAAGTTTAAGATAGCTCGAAGTATAGCACTTGCTGCAGTGTACCAGCTAGTTGTTAGTTGCATTATACTAACTCTATTGTCAAAAATTCGACGTTTTAGTCATCGATATTTTTAATGCATATGTTTTGAGATATTTTTTCCTCGGTAGAGCCTTTACCTAAAAAAAGATATTTTTTCTATTTATATTTATAATAATTATTTAAAATATAACTATATAGAAGTTTCTAATGACAAATCTTCTTATACTTAAAATCATAATATCTTTTAATGTATTGTTAATGATTTATAATTCTATGAGTTAATTAAGTGTATCTATATCGCAACGGAGATGCAATATGTACACTGTGATTGGCGTTTGGTGAACGAAGACAACCCATGCAAAGGGCACAGATTTATTGAATTGTCATTAATTGGGGTAATTCATCCTTTATGCGTATACTGGAGTTTGATTTCTTAGCATTAATTGAATTGTCATGTTAACTAAAATCTAATATGACAAAAAAATATTAAGGCAAGAGAGAAACAATGTCTTATATAACAAAACTGGCTCTACATGATAACAAGAAAAATAATGTCTTGTGTAACAAATTAGCTCTATATGATACGAAGAAAAGAAAGAAGATTGAGAGAAAAAAAAGATATGTAATTATATATAAATTTATTTAAAAAACTATCTATTAAAACGATAGTTACTATAAATAATATCTAAGGAAACAGAGGAAATAGAGATTAGTCACTATAGTTTTTAAAATAAATTTGTATATAACGGCGAATACGTGATCGCGACTCACCATTGATCGCTTTGTTGACTTTGATCATCTGGAAACGTGCCGAGTCGTTACTCGTTCGGTACCAAGCAGGAACGGACAAAGCCAAGCTGATATGCTAGAGTATTCTAGCCTCCTCGAGCCCTGCCTCCATGCGACTACTACTAACAACTAACAAGGCAACGTGCTTGTTGCATGGGGCTTAATCCTATGCCTCTTTGGCTCTTTTCAAATGTACTAGTAATCAGCGATGCTTGTTTGGATATATGAATTATGCATCATGTTTAGTATCGAGACTGCACTAATCAGCGACGATGAATGTCTCACTGAACACACACGTCTTAAGTCTTAACCCTCTCGCTTGTTTAGATGGGCACTCTTTGGAAATTGCTGGGGCCTTTAACCTTTTCTCCTTGTCGCACGCAAAGCTCTCCGGTTTCTCTCATCGCTGAGGCCGCCAACTATTCAGTTGTTCACCTGGGTTTACTGTTTTGTTCTGGCGAAAAAAATGGCTTCGCAGCAGTATCAGTGTATCACCAAATTTCCCGAATTTCGTTGTGAACCGTACGAAATTAGGATGAATTTAAACAAAACTCCATGCATCAAAGAATAGAATAATTGCACCTTTGTTTCAAAGTTGAGTAGAATTTGTATTTCTATTTCACCTCTACTATAGACCTAAGAACGCATATATCATTTAAAAATACAAATTCTACAATATCATTTAAAAATACAAATTCTACAAAATTGCCTAACGCAAAACCATGAATCCCAAAAAATGCCCATGCAAAATAGAATATCATGGAATGGAAACAGAAACAGAAACGAAAACGGAAACGAAAGTGAAAACAAAATAGTGATTTATGACAGAAACGAAATATTTCCCATAATAAAAACAAAAAGTTTCTATTTTTATCATTTCTTTCATGTACAATGTATAATAATAGCTATGATTTCCATATTATGTGAAACATTAAAGCATCATCTATTCATGAAATATTAAACCATTTGAATTAAATTAATATATAATTATTTGCTAAAAAATAAATAGTAAACCAAAACTTTATGTAAAACCAATTTTTTATTTTATTATATATGTTTACAAATTGTTAACATTTATGCAAATCGAATATTTTTATTAGTTTATCTTATTTTTTCATATATCAAGGTTTTTTCATTTTGGCATATATTCAGTTTTGTATTTATATCTGTCTCTTTTTCGGTCTGTATTTATTTTAATATTATATGTTTTTATCAGTTTTTGAGATACCATGTTTCTATTATCATTAAAAAATAGAAATACTTATTTCCGTCGTTTCTTTTTACTCAGTTTTCATCTACTCGTGTAGTCGCCTCTCTCGTCAGTTGCACGCTGCAGAAAAGGATCGCGTAGGCCGTCTACGCGGACTGCGGTTGCGGGCGTCTTCTCCTCCTCGCCATCCTCCGCCCCGTTCCACTCGTCACACGCGGCGACGGCGCGACAGTGTGCAGCACACGCGCGGAGGAGGCGGCGGGCCGGGAGGTCGGCTGTGGTGGCGCCTGGCGGGTGGTGAGGCGGACGGCCGGACGGGATCGGTGGTTGTGGGGCGGGAGGAGGGAGAGAAGGGGAGAAAGGGGGAGGTGTGGCATGGTGCGCGGGCCGGCGATGGCGCCGGTGGCGGGGCCGGGGGCGGTGGTGGGGTCGGCCGCGGCGCTGGCGGCGCAGGAGGAGATGCGGTGGCGGCAGCTGGACAGCGGAGTCAGCGCGGTGTCGTTCGGGTTCGTGGCCACCGCCATCCTCGTCTCCATGTTCCTGGCCATGGCCATCCTCGAGCACTTCTTCCGCGCCCCGGCCCGCGGCCCCGGGATGGTCGGTATGGGGGCGCTGCCACCGCCACCTCCAGGAGGGATCCTCTCGCGCCTCCGCCTGATCCTCCACGGCCGCGGCGCCGGCGCCGGCGAGGCCGCTTTCCCGGGCGGCTCGGATCTCGAGGCGGCCAGGAAGCTCGACGGCCGCGCGTCACCCGAGGTATGGCACCGGCGCACTGCTCCCGCACGCTCCCCCCTTCCCATCCATCGCTTTAATGATGCCGTCGTCTCGCCCTTTTCACAGCTTTCGCTTTTCGCATCGCATCACATCGCTTTTTCGCTCTGTGTCTGTGCATTTGATGGCCCGATTGCTCATCATCTTGTCTCGCCCCTTCCTTTCACCCATCTCCACTCTACTCGACCATTACGCCGTGGTCATCTGACCAGGAATCAGAACTCAGAAGAAGGAAAGCAAAAGAGAAGTCAAAGGTCTGGCATGTTCATTTTTTTGCCTATTGACGGCATGACCTCGGTTGTGAATCCGTACATCCTGTTCTTTCAAGATTTTGACGATTCCTTGTGCATCAAAAGAGAAGATATACAGCATTAGCTCAGTCGTTCATAGACATAAGTTACTAGTATAATGGAACAGGTGTAATAGCATTGTTCCAAAACAACTCATTTAATTACTTTGCTCGGCATGTCCTGCTAGTTCAACCCCACAGGCCTCTTCTAAACACATTAGCCGAGCCCAATCAGCTGCAGCCTATGGGATTCTTCCCAATGTTACCAATTTATCATTCCAGGGGCTGCTTGGAAGTGTGCATTTGGATCCTAATCTTTATGATATTTTCCAAGCTTTGTCTGGAATGTTTTCCGGCCTTTCGTTAGGCTCTGTTGTTCTGTTGTATTGTGAAAAGAGCGGGTTAAAAGCATGCTTGTTCATTCTGGCAAGATAGGCTAGATGATCAAGGGTTATGGAGCTGAGAGGGGAATATGGGAGACAGCAGCAACCAGACAAGGGCCCATCCCTGTCAGCAGCCGCAGCAATGTCTGAATCACCCTCTAGCTTGCAATGTTAGCTGCTCCACAGCTACAGTCCCTGATGTGGCCATCATTCATTTCTGTTTGAGAATTATTAGCATTGTGGAGCATCTTGTAAGCTAGATCAGCAGCAGAATTCTATTGAGTTGTAGTGGGTCACGTCATAGGGATCAAAGGCGTTCAGTTAGATGTGAGAGGTGCATTTAAGACTTCAGATACAGTTGCAATGGTTATTTTCCCCCTCTTACGAACTTAATCTTTGTTGTTCCAACTACTGATGCGTCAACTTTCTTATTTTTAAGTTCATTGCTTATCCTCACCATGTAATGAACTAATGACTATGAGTATGCGCAATGCAGTACGCTAAGTTACTCTGTATGATGTCTACATCTAGTTGATATTTTTTCTATCATAGGAAAATCTCACCATGGCTTCCTTCTGTAATCAGCTTCTCTTTTTCGTAGTCTAGTTGTAGGAAATGGAAATGAATATAACGCCCAAAGTTGGCAATCACTCCCCTAAAGTGGATGGCCTTACTACATCTTTGCTTTTACTCATGATTTTTTTTATTTCCTGCTTATTAAGATGCTTGTGCAAGTTTGAAATTTTTATTGGGATAAGTACGGGGAAACTTAAATTTGGACTATGTTGGAAGAGGGGTGATCTTGTACTGTGGTAATAAACACTAAGCTGAGTTGCAGAAAGCCATGGGCTCAAATCCCCACACTTCTTCAAAACATGGATGTGCATCTCTTCCTGTATATTTATATAGATAAAAAAGAACTATGGTGGAAGAGATTATACAAAGAGGATAAGGTTAACTATACAACTGAATGAGCATCACCAAAGTTAGAAATTCAATATTGCCACTGAATCTTATAGCCTACCAAAAAATAATCTTCTCCATTAGTATTAAAAATTTGTGTGTAATTGTTACCCAGTCTATTCCACAAAAAGGTTACCTGGTCTAGCTGTCTGCCTGTCTAGCTCAACTGGCAGTAGAAGCCAGTCAAGCCACCATATACTTGAAGGATCACCTGATAACAATTCTCACTCATGAATGGTGACACTAGTTGACATGCAGTGCCAGCAGTTGAAAAGGGGAAGGGGAGCTGCTACCAAGCTCAAAGCCAGCCGCTTAACACTGGACTACGTTTGCATTTGTGTTGGCTTAAGTGGCAAAATGTGTATTCCAGTTATTCAGATTTTTGCTCAATTTGAGTTTGTTGGGGGTGTCCTAGAAAACTTGATTACCAACTTGGTCAAGAAATATTTGATATCCATCTGCAGTGGAAATTTCATCAGCTTTTGTGTAGTATGTCTCCAAAATTTCACTCATAAGTCATAACTATTGACAGGAAATAATTTGGATTGAGATATTTCTTGTAAGTAGTAGATTTGGGCAATTTCGTGTCTTTCAGTGGTGTGTGCAGTGTACTTGTGGCAGTTACACTGCAGGCTATCTATTGCACAGATGAAAACTCTATGGACTTAGTTTTTTTAGTTTTAACTATAGTGAATCTTTGACCTCCTTAAAAATAGTACTTCCTCCTCAATTTTTATAAGGCATATTTTATTTTCAAAAAGTCTTCAAGATTAAACATTGACCATTGATTTCTAGTAAAATATATTCTTAATAGATATAAAACCAATATCGTGTGAAATCACTTTAAAATGTGAATGTATTGATATAAATTTTACCCACTACATGTAGTAAGAATATGTTGGTAAAATGTACAAAGCTTTACTTTTTAAAATCACAATACGTCTTATATAAGTCAACAGCGGGAATATCATAATAGAGATGTCATCTGCTAGATCTGGCATTCATGGGAGTCCCTACACTGATCATTGCATAATAGCAGACTGTTGAAAGCCCATCTGTGGAACCATAGGGGTTCCTGCTGCATTCATAGGATCCATCTGTGGAACTTCTTTCGCCTTAAATCACCGCTGTAGTCCTGGAGTTTTTCCTTGATGTGCATCAGTTTTAGAGTTGGATTCCTCTATTTTCAATTTGATTGATTACTGAGGAGATTCTGCAACTAATGCATGCTTGTTTATTTCATTTCTGTTAGCTAGTATTAAAAAATGCAAAACGTATAATTGCCACTGTTCTGTTTTACCAGTTGTGCTTCCATCAATGTATCTCACATTTTGGCATCACATTAGTCACGAAAAGCTGGTGCATCCTCACTGACTGCTTTGTTCATGTGTTTCACAGATGCCTGTCTATGCCAAAGGTGTCTCAGTCTTGATGCCAGGACACGATGTACCGACGTTTATCGCTCATCCTGCCCCGGCACCCTGCCCCCCGGAAAGGATCCAGTGGCCCTCGCACCAGCCCACTCCTTTTGCCGGTTCCTCATCAAATCCGAGCTAGCACTGCTGTGCTGAACACCATCTCAGTCTCACTGTTCCAGTGGAAACTACGAATTGCCATCTGAATCACCTCAATCCGCAGAGCAACATGCTTCTGTTGCTCTCTGGCTGTATCTCTGACTCCCCGGTGGAATTCAGGAGCACTCACTCCACATATGTACAGGTCTTGGATCTTTGTTCCGGAGCAAGTTCTGCCGCCCCTGCCAGATCGTGGCGTGCGAGCGGCTGGTGGATCCATGGATTGCTGCCGATCCCGCTTGCTCTGCTAGTGTTAGATGCCTTTGTTCTCGCTGTTGATCCTACTTTGTTGGATGTCCGATGGAGGGAAGGATGGGTATACACATCTTGTGCAAACTCGGTCGGCGAATGTGTGAAGCTAGCTGTTGATTTCGTAGGTCATTTCCATGTTGGTTTCCCTGTGCCTGCTGCCTGTCAGTGACCTTCGATGCTGAATGTGACTGTGCTGCACACTTGTTAATACACGTGTTTTGATTAGGGCAGGCTTCATCAAATGATTTCATAGCAGATCAAAGTTGAAATGACTTTTCTGGTGAAGAAACTGACCCAGTTGACTTCATTTCCCTTTGTGTAACTGCCGTCGCTCTTGTTTACTTTAACGTCTCAAACCGGTCAAGATCAGGGCATGTACAGTGGTGTTGAGGGCTGTTATCTGCAATACAGTTTTATATCATATATAGATAAGATAATAGACAAAGCAAAATCATTGTATATGATGGCGGTGAGAAATTTAATTGGCACCCAATTGTTTAATGACACATGGAAAGTTAAGCCTACAGACAATATCTCTACAATCGGATAGGGAAATACAATACTTTCTGTATAAGTGATTGTTTGATGACAGGGAAAATGTGAAAAAATAATGATTTGTTATTCTCGAGACGACTATTTAATTATGGTGACACTTGTGACAATTATACATAGCACATTTTACACTTCAATTATTAAATCAATTAGAAAAATACCATCTATAAAAATTATTGTTTAACGATTGTTAGTTAATTAATAGGCAACATTTTTCTCTCTCTCTTCTCTTTATCTTCCTTTCTTGACGGCAGACGTACCCCCCATTGTATATGCCGATGCAGACTTGCAGACTGCCAAGGCAACGCAACTGAAGACGTTAACCTTGCCATGTCAGGCGTCGTCCGGTGGACGCTGACAGCCTTGGTGGCCACCGGCGGACAACAAAACGCCGCTGTCAAGAGGGCGAAATGGCACCACCACCACCACGATGAAATCCCCATGCAGCCGCAAATCTACTTGCGAGCCGACGAGTTTTTTTTTTTTCGCGGGTGGTTGCGGCGTCGACATCACGCTGAACAGGAGTGTCATTAGCTGCCGGATCAGCGGCGGAATCTAGTCGCGCCGCCGTACGATGGCGACGGCGACGGCGACACGGGGAATCCGGCCGCTGCTCCATCCATCCAACCTGTCCGTCCTCGTGGCCCTCCGCTTTCCCTGCGTCTCATGTGCGGCCTTTACTATGCTCGTACTGCGCACGTACGCCCGTGCCGTCCCACCGCACAGGCGACGCCTACTTTTGCACGCAGTAATTTACTCCTACGAGCAGCTGATCACCTGCAAATGTAAAATTCGTATCGTCCTTGTCCTGGCGAGTGTGACACTAGGATTATGATAAGATGATCCGTAACAGTGCCCGGATTAGCGGGGCATTCGAGCACGTGAGGGGAATCGTCGTAATCGATTCTTTTAATTAGATTAGACATGCGTTTGCTGATGTGCAGGCAGGCTCGAGGTAGATCGCCGACACTGACACGGCGGTCGCCGGCTACAACGGCTACTTAGACCCCTATTCAATTGTTTACTCCGATCAAACAAGGCGGCACGTGACACGGTTACAATAGCCGTTACCGCCGGACACTGCAGCTGATTAGACGATTAGTGCCGACGCCGGCTTAGAGCATCTTTATTTATCCGAACCTCGTCTCGCTCCTTATCTTATTATTTAATAAAATATTATTCAAATCTTTTTCTAACCAATTTTCTACTCTTCTTTCTATCTCATCCTTCTCTCTATTTTGGTTGCTCTCCTCTCTTAAATTAGGGAGCCAAAACCCCTCCCTATCTATTTTATTTTGACTTTACCCTGTATTTCAGCTCTCTGGCTAGACATATAAACTACATGGTCTAAATAAATACAATAAACACTTGATAGACTAATCATAAAATAATTTTAGGTGCTAGAAAGAATTTACTAACAGGAGTGAAAATTATGGAGAATGAAATGCAACTTGAAACTATATGAAGAATGAAAATAATTTACTAACAGGTGTAAAAATTTACTAATAGAGATGCTACAGCTAACAATCTAATAGACATATAAAAGTTAATTCATTGGTAATAGTTACAATATATTAATAAAATATAGGTAGATGAAATATAAGGAGTTAAATATAGTAAGCTCAATGGAGTGTTTTAAAAAGGAAAATTGTCTCACATGCCATTACATTTTTTAAGAATTTGCAAAATGCCACTGTCAGTGACTGTGGTGGCCCCCATCTGTCAGCAACACACCGATGACATATTGTAAAACCGTGAAAATTATAATGGCACACAAAAAACTAACCCTTTTAAAAATAGAGAGTCAATCTAGATAGGGAGACTCTATTTTTGGTTATGGAGAGCCAAAACTAAGGAGTTGGTTGAAGATGCCCTTAAGTGGTCAAACTGTAAATCTTAAATTATTGTTTAGTTATGTTTTTTATATTTTTATAAATATATAGCTAGGAAAAATAATGTCTGGCCTTTTTTATATAGTTCCAGCTTCAAGATTTATGATGAATTTATTGTTTATATGATGAAATTGAGTAGATTAAATTTTTATTTTTAATTCAAAATAAAAAATTAAAGGTAGGTCAATAGCTAGATTTGACCTAGATCTAAAAAAGCATAGAGAATAGAGATAGGAGTAGTAAATTGAGATGCCTCTTTTTTTATATATAATCATGTCGTGGTGAATTGCAATATTCTGATTTAATGCTCGATACTTTTCCGTGATCTGAATCCATCCTAGGATCGCAAAACTGATAGTGTGGGTAATTCATACGCTACACAGACGGTGCTTTTATGCGTAGGAATTTGGCAATTCTTCTATTGTAAGGCTCAAGCCCATTGTTTCTCAGTAAAGTTAAGAAGCAAAAGAAAAAAACAAAGCTATCATTACACTTCCAATATGTCATTTATGTAAGACTCCGTTTGTAAAAGAATGTCACATGATGTGTTGGATTTATGCCAACTTGGGGACGTGACAACTCTCTACAAACCCTATAAATACTGAACAAATTTCTACAAATTAGATATTTTTGTAAAATTCTGGCGTTTAGACACATACAACATACTCAGCGCTTGTTTCTGCTTATAAAAAACTACAGCTAAATCTAAATTTTAGAGCATAATTTTAAAGACTGCACTAAGGTAATACAGTTGTTTTTTCTGTTTTTTCTGTCATTTTGACTTCCAGACGCTTACAGCTAAAAATATAAAAAACCTTAGTAGTTTTATAGCTTCTACGTACTTTTTATCTTTTCTTCAACATTTTTTTGCCAAATAAACGATACCTCTCTCATAAATAAAGAATATTCTCTAAAACAGAATAAATAAAAAGCAACAAATATATTTAAGTTATTTTTTAATTCTTATATATAAGTTCAAAATAACTTATAAAATAAAAACAAGCTTACTTTAATGAAGTTTTTTTCTTTTTTTTTTTTGAAAAAACAAATAGCTACGGTCACAATC
The DNA here is from genome assembly GCA_000418225.1 of Zizania latifolia. Taxonomy (NCBI): domain Eukaryota; kingdom Viridiplantae; phylum Streptophyta; class Magnoliopsida; order Poales; family Poaceae; genus Zizania; species Zizania latifolia. The sequence continues at coordinate 659,798 of KE371935.1, forward strand.
ATGCTCATTCTGACTCAGAATTTCTGAGAGCTGGCTGAGCAAGTTTAAAAAGCGGCTGCCTTTGCCCTTGTCCTTTTCCTGTCCCTACTGTTCGCCTGCGCACACTCACACAGCACACTCTCGCTCGCCGCTTATCAGCAGCGTCCCCCTCCTTCCCAATCCCCCTCATCGGCGAGAGGAGTAGATCTGCCATCTGCGTGACTGCGTGTGCCGAATCGCCAATCCATCCATCCAGCATCCATCCGTTTCTTTCCCCGCCCCCCTTTCTCCCCCATCCCCTTCTCTCTCTCTGCTGTTCTCCACCGAGCAAAATCCTTAGCGGCCAAGGCTCCGAGGTCGGGGACGGGGAGGAGGGTTTTAAACGCATTACGAGAGGGAAAACTTGCGAGAAAGGAGGGCGCACTCGCTGCTTCTGCGTGCTGCCTGCTAGTCGCTGCTGACAGTAGGAGTAGCTTTCGGTGGCGAGCGTCTCCATAAAGCGGTAAAGATAGGGTCGTCGTAGGGGCGGCGTAGAGACAACAATCGGCAGGTATCAGACTCTAATCTCTCTCTCTTTTTTTAACTTTTGCTTTTGTTCTTGGGCTTCTTCTCTCTGCAATTCTACCACTTTCTCGCTTCCGAAATATTTGATGCACTTGAAAAAAACAGTTCTTTTGTATATTTTGGCGTGTTCGGCGGATTTCTTTTGGGGACTGTGCAGTTGCAAGAGGCAAAAGGGGAAAAATTTCTTGACGTGGTGGATTTCCTGCCGAATTTTGGTCTGTTTTTCTGTTGCGAGATTCTTCCAGCTTTAGCAACTTAGCATTACTCGTCATTGAACAACCTTTTCCCCGTTCTGTGTATTCCTTTTTTTGACCCAGGCTGTAAATCCTCAGATATCCATCATTCGGCTTGAGCGCCGTAGCGGCTAAAGCAAAGTTGGCGATTACTTTCTCGTCATCTTGTGGAAGGGGCTCGTCAGGTGATGCCCGCATTGGAAGATTACTCATGGGTGTTCGTGTGGTGACGAGCAAGTCGATGCGCCCGGTGCGCGCGTCCCCGACGCCCCTGGTTGCCTCCGCCGCAGTCTTGCTGCTGCTCTCCGCCGTGCTGCCGCTCTCGCAGTCCTACACTTATGAGCAGGATGGTATGCACTGTCCTTGTTGATAGCTTTTAATGTTGCCAATGATTCAGAATTCGTAGTGGTACATGATCATGGGTTGATGAGAATGAGATCATCTAGGGCCCCGGATTATTTATGGCTTGCTGATGGCACTGTCTTGTACTATGGAATTTGCTTGCTTTGTGTATGTGTAGGATAGTGCAACGAGCCAACGATTTATTCTTTGGCCCCTGATGTTCTTGTGCTTTGTTTGTGTTTGCTAGTGTTTGCAATAAATGGTTTGTACACGGCACTTGGATCCCCTACAGTGCCTGGATGGGTTACAAACGGCGGCGACCCCTGCACTGAAGGCTGGCAGGGTGTTGAATGTGTGGCCTCAAATATTACCTCCATGTATGCTTTGGATCACACCTTTTTTTGGTTAATTTGATTTGTTTGATAACCTATTTATTTGGTTGTCCGAACAATGTAATCTTTCTGGTAGAACTCTCCCGGGTGCAAATTTGGGCGGACAGCTGGGTAACACTCTATGGAATTTCACGTCGCTAATCACCTTGTAAGTTGATCATACATGGAGTATCGGAGTTTGAGATTGCAGTTGGTTTTGTCTTAAGTTGGCATTGTGCTATTGAGTTGGTTCTTAATGCTTCTTGTCTTACCAATGTAGAGAGCTTAGCAACAATAATATCGGTGGAACCATACCAGATAATCTGCCAGTCACATTGCAGCGTTTGTATGTCCATTTGATCATTCTGCTGCTTGTCCAAACCATCAATGTGATTATTTTAATTTTTTACTAAGGCTTTTCCTGTCAATTACAGTTTCCTTTCAGGTAACCAGCTAAGTGGCAGCATTCCAAGTACATTGTCAACGCTTACACTTTTGACAAGCATGTAAGTATATTATTGCCTACACTCGTTCACATGCCTTCAGAAAGTTAGTACTTTCAGCAATAGTTTCTCAAATTAACTTTCATTGCGTTCTTGCATTTGCAGGTCCCTGAATAACAATCGTTTAGTTGGAGAAATACCAGATGCATTTTCAACTCTAATTGGGCTTGCAAATTTGTAAGAGTAATTTAACTTTGCTGAAAGTGTTATTCTATACTAACATTAGTTGAAAATATGAGTTTCTTAGCAATGCAATTATCCTTCTTGATTAGAGACTTTTCTTCCAACAACTTGACTGGTCCTTTGCCACCTTCAATGGGAAACTTGACAGCATTGACTAGCCTGTGAGTATTGAAGTCTATTGAACCATCTTTCTGAGCAAACTTTTCCGTACTTCCAATTACTTATTATTCTACTATCATCGCAGGCATATTCAGAACAATCAAATAACTGGGCTCCTTAATGTGCTGCAAGATCTCCCTCTCCAAGATTTGTATGTACAACTATAGATTTTTGATCTGTTCTTGTCCTTGATGAGTTCTTTTTTGTGGGGATTTTCCTTGATAAGTTCAGGCGACCTGCTATTCAGTAAAGAGAATTTATCCCTTCTTTTTCAACTGACTTGCTCTCCGTGGCGATTAATTCAACAGGAACATAGAAAACAATCTTTTCTCTGGTCCGGTGCCTGTGAAGTTGCTGAACATGCCAAACTTTAAGTAAGGAACTTTGCCCTTAATTGAGTTATTTTGCTATTGATCATTGTTCTACCTTCAATGTTATCTTTCATATACTTCAAAGTCTTAAGAATTGAACTAGTTTTTCATGTAAATATTTGTTTTTAGTTTTTAGCAAAATAAGTGCTCACTTGAAATAATGTATCATTCAGGAAGGATGGGAACCCATTCAATACCAGCGTAGCCCCATCAGCGTCGCCTGCTCCTGCACCAACGCCATTATCATCAGTATCACCTACAACGGGGCATGTCCCCACAAAAGAGCCTACAAATTCTTCTAACGCACCAAAAGGAGATACCCCAGCTGGAAAAAGAACTGTTTCTGCAGTCAAAGTTGTTGGATACATTCTTGTTGGGGTGGTATCAGCAGTAGTCATCGTGCTAATGGTGATGTTTTGTTTATCCAAGTACAAAGAAAGGAGGTCGAGAGATGACATGTATACAAAAAGCGAGTTAGGAAGGTTGCCTCAAAAGCTTGGAGAATCTAAAATCAAGGAAGTTTTAGACATCAAGGAACCATCCCCGGTTAGACTCAAGAATGATGTTGGGAAAGGTTATCATTGTTCTCTTGGCAAACAAATGAATTCCAGTTCATTTCTTTTTTTTGCCAGTTGAGTAAATTAATCTTTTTGGCAGTGACAGCTTCAAATGTGATTTCTCATGCAAGGGAGGAGCAGAAGTTGAATGTGTCAACAGCAGGTGAATGATGTTAAACCTAACAAAAATGCACATGCCTTTTTTGATTCACTGTTTTGCAAGTTTGAGTGTAGTTAAGTTTATAGAAACATTGGCATGGCAGACCTTCCACTTTATTTTGACATTGAATATTTCTTTGCAGCA
>KE371935.1:663418-681142 GCA_000418225.1 Zizania latifolia
AAATGACATGACACTAAATAACATGCAGATGTACTATTTTATTGCATTGTGAGTTTGATTATACGAAAGTTAACACGAACATATACATGACAGCTGCTCCTCAGGTGGTTAAAATGAAACAAAAAGAGCACGTGATTGATATGGAAAAAACAGATACTTTTGTGGAGGAACCACAGCATCCTTCCCAGTCTGCTGTGCTGCGTACTGAAAAAGTAGTTGTCAATCCGAGTGTCCGTACTAAAAAGGGAAGAGTACCTTCAGTTGGGAAGTTGGATTTAACTACTACTGTCAAGTCCTTCTCTATTGCATCCCTTCAACAATATACCAATAGTTTCAGTGAAGAAAATTTGATAAGAGATAGCAGGTTTGGCAAGGTGTATCTGGCAGAGGTTCCAGATGGAGAGGTAGAAAATTGTTTGGCAAACTTTCTAGTAGTTACTTTAGCAATTTCATGGATGGCACCATTATCACTTCCAAACTTGTAATATTTTCTTTGCTAGCAGCTATTGGAAGTTCTGAAGATTGATGCTGTTAACTCACGAATACCAGCGGATGCCTTTCTAGAGCTGGTTGTGAACATTTCTGAACTGAGGCATCCTAACATACTAGGGCTTGTCGGATACTGTGCGGAGTTTGATCAGCGATTACTTGTATATGAGCACTGTAGCAAGATGACTCTACATGACGAACTTCATTATGTAGATGACTCTACCAAAGCATTATCATGGAATGCTCGCCTCCAAGTTGCTGTGGGAGCAGCAAAAGCACTGCAGTAAGCAGATTATAACTGTTCAAACATTTTCTCCCCAATTTTATGCGGTGATTCTATTGATTTATGAAAATTCTATGTATAAATATTTGTTTGTAGATATCTTCATGATGGCTGTCAACCTCCAATTGTACATCAGAATTTTGAACCATCTATTGTTCTTCTCAACAGCACTTTAGTTGTGCATATATCTGAATGTGGCCTTGCAGTACTGTCATCGAAATCAGTATCTCAGGTACAATAATATTAATGAAAATATTTTGGTGTCAGGCTCCCTGAAGATGTTAAGGTTGTTCAGAACTTTAGATGCTCTCGTGCACTGCTATTTATATATCTGTTCTTATCTCTGACATATCTATCATGCCCTATATCAGTTTCTGCAAAGGCTGATATGTTTAGAAAATGTAGATTTGCTCAAGTTTATTGCTGGGGATATAATGAAAGCATGCCACTTCCTGAATTATCTGATATTGCTAGCCATTGTTTGCATATATTTCTGTAGACAATATACAGAATAAACTTAGTATGATTTGAATGTTGTTGATTGATACAAAAACATTGACTAATTTAGGCTACATGTAAATGGTCAGCTACAAAATTACAACCTAAAACAAATGTAAAATGACCCAATCTTAATACACGCATGTTACATTGGTGCTTTTCAGCTTGCTCCTTTTTGGTTGCCTCTTCCTTCTTTCCTTTCCTTAGCATGCTGTTTTCCTCCATGACTTTTCATCATTTATACTCTATTTTATTTGGAACAGAAATGCCAAAGACTTAGGTATACATGCTCATGTAAATACAAATGACATAATTTCCAGTGAGTAGAAAAGAACTTGCAAAATAAGTCTGTAATATAAAAACAATCTACAAAGTAAAGTGAAATGCTGTAGTGAAGATTAAAAACACATACGGTTTCTATGATTTTCACACAATGAAATCCACCTATGTAGGACTAGAAGCGAGTTTGGTCCATGAATATTCCGGAAGAGAAATCCACTTATCTTACTCTGTAAAGGAATTAAAAAAACAGTGGTGTATTTGTAGTTATACTGCATGTTGCCATGTTTGTTTAAACAAATATTACTATGCATTTTCATAATATTGCATCAATTGAGATCAAAGAGTTTGTTATAGATGATGAGTGATCTTGTTAAATTTTGCAAGGATGCTTACCTGACAGTAGCTAACAAACTAGACTTCAGATGATATTTATTTCTGGATCCATTCTCAAGTTCTCGTTATTTAATTGGCATTGTGATTCCAGTATAGGTTATAATTCATAGCCAGTGGAGACTTTGCACTGAATATTGATGACCGCTTGAATTTCACTTTCAAGCAATGAGTATCTAGTGCATTCTAGTCGTCTGAAAATATATGATGTCCACTGTGTATCTGTATGTCAATTGACATTGCTAACTTCTGAAGATGTACTGATGTACATGTTTTCATCTGCTTAGGAAATGTTAGTGTTTCATATACACATAACGCCATGTTTACACAGTTATACATTATATGACACGGGCCATGTGGTTGCATACTTACGTCATGCAATTAATTGGAATCTGGGTCACAGGAATTTCATAAAAGGCTGCTAGTTTCTTTAAGTGGTTGTTACTATTTCTTCATTCATATGTCTTTTACTCTTCTGGATGTCAGTTGTCTGGCCGTATGCGCACCTTGTTCCATTATGAAGCCCCTGAAGTGCATGAATCTGGATCGTTAAGTGATCGAAGTGATGTTTACAGCTTTGGGGTTGTCATGTTAGAACTTCTTACAGGTCGTAAACCTTATGACAGGTAGCATTTCAAAAGGACATTTTCCCAGCCCCTCTTTCACTAACGAAGCAAGCTCGTTTTGCTTGAAGATGATTCTGACCTACTGATATCAATCACCTTTTTTCATGGAAACCGAACTGCAGTTCACGTCCGCGTGCTGAGCAACACCTGGTGCGGTGGGCTACTTCGCAACTTTACGATATTGATGCTATATCAAAGATGGTAGATCCTTCTATTCGAGGGCAATGTTCTGAAAAAGCACTGTCACGTTTTGCCGACATTATTAGCAGCTGCATTCAGGTAAGCTATTTTGCAATCTGATATCACCATCAACATCAAGATGGAGACCGGTGCGGCTGACCTGATTCTTCTTATGCAGCATGAGCCAGAATTCAGGCCACCAATGTCTGAAGTCGTCCAAGATTTAGCTCGTATGATAAGTGATGCAACGAAGGCTTCCATGTAGGCGCTTCCTCTCAAGGAACACATGGAACTCTCGATTAGAGCTCATTGCTCAAAATTCAAACTTTTCCAGCCATAGTCCCTGCTTGCAAAGATGGTGTTGATCGTTGATGCGGTCGACCAGTCGTAGGCAGATCAAGGGAAGTTCAGGCAGTGAACTTGTCAAGTGGTGATGTGCAGATTCCTGCATTTTTTCCTTTCTCAAAGCCGTTTTTCTTCTGTGATCTTTGTCTGTAATTCTGTAGCCGGTAGTCCTGTGCCATCGACACTTCTAAGTGCCTTTGCTCCAGATCACTTGACGTGATCTTCGTAGTTTTTTATAGACCATTTGTAAATATATTCAGAAGTGGGAGATACTGGTATGTCTCTTTTATGATGACGCTGGTCTTGGGCAAATACATTAGAGATAGCTACATTCTTTCAAATGTTTCTTTTTATCTCTCACTAGGTTTGTTTACTCTGTGCTTTCGAGTGTATGGTAAATTGGTAAGCTCTTCAAGTATGAGAAAGTTTGCATTGCGTTGCGGACTTGCGGATGCGCGTCACATCTGCTTAATTATTTATTAGCTGAGTTCTTAATCCAACAAAAAGTTGCAGGAATTTTTCTAGTCACCAACAAACTCCAAAGGCCGTCAAATTTTGTTTGGCATGCACATTATCTTTAAAAAGCATAATTTATACTCATTTCCGATGCATAAAGAGTTTACTTTCTAGATAAAGTTAATTATTAACTTTTAAGATAAAGCTAAGATAAAGTTAATAAATTAGTAGAGAAAGTAAAAAGATCCGTGTGCCTAATAAGAAGATACTATTAAGGGTAACAAAAGAATAAACTTATCCATATTCCTCAACTGAATCTGAAAAAATAAAAAAAATTCAATTATCGTCCAGACCCCATGCATCGTAAGTTTGTACTCCTGTTCACTGTTGCACAGTGCTACACTGCTATCATATTCTAAACCCTAAACCCTAATTTTTTTTTATTTCTAGTCATAACTTTATAAAAAATTATTTCTACTGCTTACTTATAGGTTTCATTTTTTAATATATCTTACATCTATTACTAGTTTACTACCTCCATCTCGCAATGCGAATTTTTTAAAGTAATTTTTTTCAATTTTTATCAAGTTTAAGTAAAAATATATTAACATTGATAATATCAAACTAATACACTATTAAGACATATTTAATGGTTGATTTAACAAAACTAATTTAATGCTATAATTGTTAGTACATCTTTTTATAAAATTGGTCAAAACTGTAGAAATTTTTCTTTTAAAAAATTCAAACAACTTATATTGTGAAACAGATAGAGTATTTTATAATATTAATTTGTATTAATAAAAGACCTTCTGTTATCCGTTATTCGTGAAACGTAAAAACGGGCGAAGCGTGCAAAAGCGCTACGTGGGCCCGCGCCGCCGCACGTTACCCGTCCGAGATTAGAAATAGCCCAGAATAAGAATAGAATCCATCCAAATCCAAAAACCACGCCATCCAAAACAAAACCAGAAAAAAAACCGGCGAAACGAGAAACCGCCGGGACAGAAACCACGACGACCCGACCGCCTCCTTACCCGCTCGCCTATCGTCATCGCGATCGCGCACATCCGCACGGCAGAAAACCTAGACCAAAAACGACCGGGCAGAGGCGAGGGGAGAGAGAGAGAGAGCGTCCGATGGTGGTGGCGGTGGTGGGAGGAGGGGTGAAGGAGGAGGAGGAGGAGGCGGAGGCGGGGTGCTGCCGCGGTGGGGGCGGCGTGGGGTGGGGGACGTGGGAGGAGCTGGTGCTGGGCAGCGCCGTCCTTCGCCACGGGGCCGGGGGCGACTCGCGCGGCGTCGAGTGGGGCGCTGTCGCCGCTGAGCTCCGGTCCCGCTCGCCGTACGCCTTCTCGCCTGAGGTCCGCGTTTCCCTCCTTTAAACCCTAGCGTATCAGTGCTCGCGAGGCGTGCCCTGTAATGTTGCTAGGATGTGTATTAGGGCATGGATTTTTGGGGTGTTGGATTAAATATCATCGTTGGGAGGAATTGGTACATTGCCATCAAGTGATATTAGGTTGTGATTTTAGAAATGCTGAGCATAGATGGCCACGTTGCTTGGATGAGAACGAGCTTTACATTTGAAAATGAAGCAAATTTGAAGGAACAATGACATAACATTGACTTCAAACAATGGAATCAAATCAAAATGTAACCTTAGAGTCATTCCTTACTGTACAGCACCCGTTGCATATCTTGTTCTTGCTTTTGTACCAAGTTTGTGCGACGCCATGGGTAATTCATCTGAAATATGTGTTAAGATAAAACAGTCGGTTTTACAGATCAAATTGTTTGTAGTTTCCAGAAAGGAACAATGTATTTTAGCTGCCTGTAGGAAGTTGTGGTAGACATATTGCCTGAATGTCTACTTGATATTAGAGTTCCATAATCTGTACCAATTTTGGGCTCACCCGTTCCTGTTTGCAGGAATGTGAAGCAAAATTTGCAGAGATACAAGCACGCTATGCCGCATGCAAGTAAGTGTTGTGTCATTCATTAGATGTTTGTACTAGCTCGTCTACATTAATTCAGCTTATTAAGTATGTGATGCTAAACTTAAATTATGGAGAGATGATTTTTTTTCAACCTGCACTGGTCTTCTGTCTTGCCTACAGTTTTTCATGCAGGAGCTGGATGCCTGGATTAACTTTGAAATTCTGAGTACACAGTATATAACATTTGTGTATCATAGCAATAAAATCTAAATAGACTCTTTGCCATCCCTCCTTCCATACCTTATGTTATTTGCCCCTTTTCAGTTGGTCTATGAATTCTGTATTGACGATTAAAATTACATCTGCAAATTTTGTCCTACTCTCTGTTGCAGTTGTCCTATTAGGACAAGTTTGGGTGGTATTTAGACTTTAGACATTGTTGTGAGAGAGCATGGGCACCTGAAGGTTCTGGGGTGGAGTTCGGTATACTAAATTGTGATTATATCGGGCTAGCTTTGGGATTATCAGTACTGAATTCGAATAAATAAGCAACAAGCCTACATGCTACCTAAAGGACTAGTTGCAACTTACAGTCTTCAAAAAATCTTTTGATAAGTTGTGCTGAGTTTAAGTTACTTTTCCAGTTATGTTTATCATTTGTAGCTTTTACCTAGAGCCAATATACACATGACATTTCAAACTGCTATGGTCTAGTATACATTTTTTTGTTCCACAGTAAAATAACTCTTCCATCAATGGAGCATATTATGAATATTGAATATTCTACTTGTTTCTTTACAGTGCTTGGTTTGATGAGCTCCGCAAGCAGAGGCTTGCTAAATTGAGAAGTGATCTGAAGAAGTCAGAAAAATTTATTGGGTTAGTGTTGATGTTTTTACCTTTCATTATGTTTCTTGTTCTTGATCTTTTTAGCATGACATGTAATTTACTAATTGTTTAGTTTGAGTATAAGGCTATCATTAATATATTTTAGTATTAATGGTCATCATATTGAAACCAAGTGAAACTTATCTCAAACAATGGTTATGTCATCTGGGTGGAATCGTCTCTACATTTCAGTAATGTGAAATCTGGCCTTCTTTTTTCCTGTTCCAGATCTCTGCAGTCCATGATCAAAAGCCTCAGCAATAGCAAACATGATGATGACAACTCAGAATGTCACACTAGTCATACTGAATCATGTTCACATAATGAAAATATAGCTGATACCAATTCCTCAAGCAAAGAATTGTCAAAAGACAGATCGTCTGCTGCTAGTTTCACAGAGGAAGCAAGCAACAGTCAGAAATCTCAACAAGCGCAGCACTGCAATACTGATTCAATTCAAGTGAACAATACTTCAGCAGAGACATTGTTAAAGCCACTTGTTGAAAAAAAGGTCTGTACAGAAGATGGTTTGCTTTGGGGATCTAGAAAGAAAAGGGGCTTGAGGGATCGGAGAATTCTTCTGATCGCTAATGATGGTTGCAGAGTTGGCGAGAATACATCTACACCATGCATACAAAGGGATGGTTCCTCTGAAGGCTGTGCAAAGAAGGGCTTGAAAACTCCAAAGGTAGAATCTGGTTTGTTTGTGGGTGAGGGAGCAAAACCAATCTTGGCAGAGATTTTGAAAATTATATCCACTCAAAGTGATGATTATATGTTGCAACGTCAACTTGATATCCAGGTATGATGTATCATAAATCTAGTGAATTCAGTCTGCATTTGTATTGTCAGTGCGGCAGTAGGTGTCTAAACTATTAGTCATCTTTTTGGAAAATTGCTGTTCTATATGGATACTGATACATTACGGAGATAAACGAGGGCTCATATGGATGAATTTAATTCTATAAAATTAAAAAACCACTTAGAAAAAGTTATATAAACAATGCTGATGTAGAAAGTTTTTGATGAAATCATACTTCTTTATGCGTGCCACTGATAATCTGTGGATAATCTAACATCCATAAGCTGAAAAAGCATGCTGTTTGTTCTGATCAAGCAAATCAGATCTTTGTGGACATAATTTAATTTTATTGTTTTATTACCTGGGGCACAGCTAGTGTCGTCAATGCAAAGTATACATGTTCATGTAATTGTATTGTTTGCTCTGAAACAAATTTTCTGTTCCTTTTATGTTACATTGTATCTTATTTGTCACTTTCACTTCATCAACAGCGGAAGAGGGCTAGATACAAGAAGTTGATTCGGCAGCATATAGACTTCCGTATTCTACATTCAAAGATCAAGAGTGGTGCAATTGCTTCTACCAAGGAGCTTCTAAGAGACATGCTCCTGTTTGTGAATAATGTTCTTGCCTTCTATCCAAAGGCTACATTGGAGCACATGGCTGCAGTTGAACTTCGAAATGTTGCATTCAAAACAGTGCAACAGAGCTCAAGCCTGCTCTCTAAGAGTTGTGGAGTGGCAGGGATACCTAGTGCTCCTTCAGTGAAGAAGAATACCCGACCTGCGCAGCCTGGAAGTCATGGGCCTCACGATGCAAAGAGAAGCAAAGTTTCTTCAAGGGAGACCGCGAGTACTGTCAAGCAGGGGATCAAGGGGTCGCGTGGTGATTCGTCTGTGACAACTAATGTAAAAACTATCCAGAGAGGTCCTCCGGCCAAGAAGAGGGGTGTTGGGCGGCCTCCAAAGAATGGACAGAAGGGTGCTGCTGCACAGCAAGATAGTGCTAACAAAGGCAAGAAGAGAAGCCGACGCTGAACTTGGGCCAATGCCCAGAATATGCAGAATTGTGTACAGCGTACAGACAGACCATAGAGTTATCTCTTTCAGTACTTGTTTACCTGGCAAAGACTAGGTCGGAAATCAGAATGTTGTAGCAGGGAGCCAGGGAGTGGTAGAGTATTTCTTGTTGTTTTATAAGAACAGAGAGAAAAGAACTGTCATTTTCCTAAAGTAGGCAGGAACTCTCTAACCCAGGTCATGTATACGTGTTACTAAGTGCGATGCTGAAAGTTTCTTATCAAATGCATACTTACTATGTTCCATATTACAAGTTTATTACAAGTTGTTTAACCTTTTTAAGTAAAACTTTTTAAACTTGATTAATTTTATAAAAAAAAATACTAGCAACCATAATATAAAAATTACTTTATTAAATCTAATATAAAATATGTTTTAATAGTATATTTTGATATGCAGATGTTAATGTATTTTTCTTTAAACTTGATTAAAGTTAAAAAATCAAACAACTTGTAACATGAAACATATGAATATCTACAGCAGAGTTGAAACTTATATGAACTTTATTAGAACATCTTCAAGAGAACTACTATTTTCTAAACTCTATTGATTCTTAAAAATTAATCAGTCTACAACAACAGTATCCTATAATTTTAATTACTATGTTTTAAAGGAGATTAGAAACGAGAAGTGATTTAGGGGATTACTTACAGTATCCTATAATTTTAATGTTTTAAAGGAGATTAGAAACGAGAGGTGATTTAGGGCATTACTTGGGATAGGGAATTATTTAGAAATACTGTTACAGCATGATTTTTTTTTAAATACCTAAATTTTATTTTATGAAGTTAGATAAGAGCACTGTGGGTGATGCACTTACATTACATTACTGTTGATCAAGGATCGTATGATCTCCAACTGTTAAGTCTGTATCTGCATCTGGATAGTAGAGAATTGTGCTTTGATTGGTGCTTCTTGTTGGGCCGGGAGCGCCGTCGTATGCTGCTGGTCCGCCGCTGGCCACACGCGGCCCATACGCAGCGAGCCCGAGGAGGGGCCAGCCAACAAACAAACCCAGCGGAAAACCCGGTCGCCGGCGGCCAGCCCAAGAAAAAGGCGCCGATACGGCTGCCGCTGCGCTTCGCGTCGTGTCGCGTTTGCACCCGTTGCCACCACGGCACTCCACAGTCCACTCGCTCTGGGCTTCGCCTCCGACCCCGCGCCGCGCGACGCGAGCGAGGCGTGGTGGACGGTGGAATCTGGGGGGAGGCGCCGCGCCACTCGTCTGCCCTCGTCTGATCGCCGCTGCCCTCGTCGCGCTGCTCTCCATTCCACTCGCCCGCGTGGCCTTGCCCCTTTCCCGATCGAGCGGTCTCCTCGTAGAATAAATATTTTCTTTACGAGCCACAAATAACACCGGCCGCTACTAAGAATTAACGCGCGCGCCGTGCGACGAGAGACGAGTCCGCCTCCGCCTCCGAGCGTCGTCCGTCGATCTCCGGATCCGGCACCGGCGGCGGCGGCGGTAAGTTCTCTCTCTTCTGTCCTGCGATATGTACTGTGCTGCGTGGGCTGTCGGGATCGATGGTGTTCGGGGGGTTTATTGCTCCCTGATCGTGTGCCGGTTGCGTAGTTATGTGTTCGCGAGATTGCCTCGGCTTGCGATTGAGAGTGATCCGGCGATCGCCCTCGCCGCGGCGGCGGAGCGCGCTCGCGATGCTGCCAGCATAGGGCCGCGCTGTCGAACGTCAGCAACTGGCTAAGCGTAGCATGCTGTTTTTTCCCCTGGTTTCTGATGCGTTAGCATTCCCACCCATGCAGCCAGCATCGCGCGTCTCGTGCTTGTGCCATCTCCTCTTTGGGAACTCCAGAAAACAGCAGGCATAATCATGCATGACGCACACATTAGGTTTTCAGTTTTCCCATTTATGCCATATATTCCTTAATTTTTTCCCCTTCTACCAATAATCCAGGGGAAAGGAGAGGCAAAAGCAGTAAAGCTAGTACCTTTTCCCCTCTGTTGGTTCCGGTGTGCGTCCAAATTCAAGTAACGCGTCAGGTCTAGAACATTTCGCTGGGGGACCACCATGGTATGGAATTATGGATCCTGCAGGCCCTGTTTTCATTAAAAAGTTTCTGACTTTTTCATGTTTTTTATGATCTGCATGCAGGACGCCATGAATTAATCAAGTCTTTTTCGTTCATGTCATGAGATGGTCAGTTCATTTCCACATATTTACAAAGTAGTGCCTTGTGGGATAAGGTGTGTTCGCATGTGCTCTTTTATTGATTCATTTATGGTGAAGTCCATGCTTGTTGAACTCTCTAAGCTGGCTCGCTACAAATTGATGAATGATGGTGCTACCTACTTGATCCCACAGAATGGTAGTGGGAGAGATAGCTGGTCTAAGATGAGACTGCGGTTACATCTGCTGGTTCTTTGCTTGATCATTATACTTCTGGTCTACAACATGGCTAGTTACCAACATAGACAAACAAAGGTAACACGCATCTATAAAATTTCCTGCTACAGTTTGCTCGACAGATATAACTGACCTGATTGTGGGCTGTTGCAGTTGGAAACGAAATCCCGCCCGTTTGATACGATGATGGTATGTGAACCAATTAGCTCCACTTGAAGGAAGAGCACTTGGTGTGTTATGTTAATCTCGAAATAGATTTTCATTTGTTGCAGGGACACTAATTGTGTCTTCCATGTAATTAGGTGTCTGACAGAGCCGCTCGTAAGGTACCTGAAAGAGCTGCTGCTACGGCTGGTAAGGTTCTTCAAAGAGCTGCTTCTAGAGTTGGTTTTTTACCTCACGGTATAGTGCAGCCTTACTCTGACATGGAATTGAAGCCATTATGGCTCACAAGAAGTGCGCAGTCACAGGTCACTCAAACCTAGCCTATTTTTGTCTTAAGTGTGTTGCTTTCAGTATAATATTTCTGTTGGCTTCATCTTTCAAACTTAACAGCATTTAGCTGCTCACACCTTTCTGACTACAAGACTTGAAGATCATATCTAGTTATCTAATGCTCTGTGAGTTTTGCCTCAGCAGGAGTCTAACCAGAATGATCGGTGCTTGATTGCCATCCCTGCTGGTATAGATCAGAAAAAAAGTGTGGATGCTATTATGAAGAAGGTACTTCATTTGCTACCTCAGTATGTGATAGTTTCACATGATAGTAACTCTTGAATGTTCAGTTTCTTCCAGAGAATTTTACAGCTATGTTGTTCCACTATGATGGTAATGTTAATGGGTGGCATGATCTACCTTGGAGCAAAAGTGTGGTACATATAGCTGCTTCTAACCAGACAAAATGGTATGTCATCTTTCTCCACTTGCACTGATAGAAGAGCCTAACTTTTGAGTGCTCTTGACGTTAAATACACTTTGTTTCACCTTGTGATTTCCACAAATCTGGTATCATCTTAATTCAAGATAAGATGACAAGGCATCTGTTTTTTAGGTGGTTTGCAAAAAGATTCCTCCATCCTTCTGTTGTTTCCATGTACGAGTATATATTTCTTTGGGATGAAGATCTGGAAGTAGATAACTTTAACCCAAGGAGGTACCGGTATTTATAACAGTACCTTGATGTTGTTTTTGAGCCACTCATTATTGCCTAGGCGTTAGTCTGTTAGATAAAAGATGTTAACAGACATATGGAAGCATTTAATTATTCTGAATCCAATATATTGAATTATTTAATCTTGGTTCAAGAAACTTTATATAAAATTGGCAGTGCGGCTTTTCAAATGGTAGGATCAACTACTGACTGGTATGTACTAGGCAGTAAGAGTTAGTCTGAACTCTGAAAAATAATGTGATGTAGTTACTGATTCCATTTAGGTGAAACCTGTCAAGAAGAGGCATCTCATGCTAGTGCTCTTCCCAAGTAAATTAGGCTATCCTATGCAATAATTATGCTGAGACATGAATTTCATGCAGGTACTTGAATATAGTTAAGTCAGAAGGTCTAGAGATATCTCAACCAGGTCTTGATCCGAAATTGTCTGAAATTCATCATCGGATAACTGTTCGTAAAAAGGGGTGGAGTTTCCACAGGTAACCTTTTCACGTAATGCAGCTTTTATTTTCTCGGTTTGTTGACTAAATCAAACAACATATGTACTTTGATAGAAGAGTTAATCGTGGAAATAAAGATTGTTCAAGAGAAGGACCACCTTGTTCTGGGTACATCTTCTTTCTTGAACCCTTTCTCGTGGTATTACAGCTACTTCTCTGAGTAACTGTTTGTTCTAGTGTAGTACAGTAGTATTGTCTTACTGCACAGTCAACACAGTACCTACATTTCTGTCACAACAACAAACCTACATCATATTTCTGCTTGATGTAACACTTATTTCATCTATAGATGGGTTGAGGGCATGGCACCAGTTTTCTCAAAATCTGCTTGGCGATGTGCTTGGCATCTTATCCAGGTAAGGGTTGTATCTTTCAATGAAATGCTGACCACGTGGTCATATTTTGGATATACAGTTGAACCTGGCTATAAAACTGTTCTCCTGATTTGAGGCCAATGTAATACAAGATGGAGTAGGCCTCAGAGGCCCATTTGTGTGGATAGTTCTGTGTTGGAATTTTGAGTCGCTAGTTGCTAGGAACATGAAGCCATGTTGGGCAAAGTGATCAAGGCTGGTTCATATAAAGAGGGCCAGTGAAAGCTTGAATGACACCCTTTGATCCCCCCTTTTGGCAGAATAGCTGTATGATTACTACTCAGATATAATCAAATATCAAATCTTGGACAACTAGTGTGTGTGTCTGAGAGAGGAGGGGGGGTGGGGGGGGGGTTGAAAAACAGGTTTTCATTAACCACACAGGTAGCTGTGTTAACTGCTAACTACTTAGTGGTTCCAACTTAAAAAACGAATCACCAGTATTCATGTCAAATCTTACTATCTTAGTTTGGATTCTGTATGTCTGGGTTGCTGTGTTGAGTATTACTCACAAAATGCTCGAACCATATTGTCTATGTTCTGGTGATATTGACTTTATACCTGTTTAGGAACTTACTAGAATGCTCTGCATACTCCATAAACTGTAACTACTGAAGTTGTGAGGAAAAGGGATCAGTCCACTATACACTCATAAGTTGTAGTAGTAAATTTGACTTGTGGTCTCATCAGCAATTGGCATATATTTTTTATTTTTGTCTTTTGTGGACTATTGGTCATTGATATATCTATTTTTAATTTTACAGAATGATCTTATCCATGGATGGGGCATTGATTACAAATTTGGGTACTGTGCTCAGGTTTGATAATGGTTGCTTTTAATAGTTGTGGCATTTTTATATTTAAAGTATAGCCAACAAGTGGGCAGCCAATCTAGTGTTTTGGTTAATGTCTACATTGATAGTACTTTTGCTTGAGGCTATTTGATTTAGAGGAACCAAAGCTTTCCCTAATTTATTCAGTTTCTAAGTGTCATTCCAGTTTCCAGAATATAATAATACTTTTACCTTGCTATTAACTATACTTTTCCTTTTTACTGGTTTTTAGGGTGATAGGACAAAGAACATTGGAGTAGTTGATAGTGAATATATAGTTCATCGAGGGGTACAGACATTGGGAGGTCCTTCCGTAAAGGTTTGTACACGCCTATTCTTTCCTTCATGAAAATCTCCTGCAGACCATAGATCAATGCCTTGCGCACATATGAGAAGAAAACAGTTAGTTATTAGTTGTGCTGACATTCATAATCCATATAGCTTTTTTACAATAAGAATCTGGGAAGGTGAAGATTCCCTTGTCATTGATATTTTGGCCCTCTTTAGGACAACTTAAAATAATTGGGATTATAACGTAATCCTGATTATTGGATAAGTAGAGAGATGTCTAATTATGATTATTAATTAAACTGGCTATAATTTTTTCGTTTGGCATGCAATTTGTTTCTACTTTAAGCATAAGCTGTCAATAAGCTTCACGAAGAGGGCCTTTACTAGACAAGTTATAGTAACATGTGAATAAAAGATGATAACAACTGAAAAGATGTGTGTGTGGTGATGATTTGCTAATAATTACAGTTGGGTGGAAAGGTAGTAAACATGACAATGGAAATATTCCTTTGTAATATAGGGATGGTGTCAAATCTTAATTCTTATATATTTTATAGTGCCACTTAATAAATGTTTCATATGTTAATTTGTTTTAAATTATGGTCTCAGCGCACCAATGACAAAAGCATTGATCCACTCCATCCGAAAACTGCGCAAGCGCAGCAACAAACGAGAGTATGCTGTCTTTTGCCAGATCCCCCAAAAATGCACATTCTAGTTGTATTTCTTTTTGCAGCCTCTCCATAATGCATGCCCTTACTTGTAACCAGGCGAGGAGAGCAGGCCTTGATATGCGGACAAAGGTGAGCTTACAGACTAATAATATGGAGAACGCTTTTGTATGACACAAATTTGAAATATGATCAAAGCTAAAATGGTAAAACCTTAAGAGTTGGAGCAGAAACAAGTCTAGATAATCCCTGCTGCTTCATTTTTAAACTAGACAGTCCGTTGCAGTTAAAGATAACAGGGCAAACGTTACTTGGCAGTTTACCATAATCTGATTCTTTTGAAGAGATTTTATAACTTGTCACCGTCAAAAAATGACTTCGTTTTTTTGTCATCTTAGTCCACATTTCATTGACTTAAATGGTTTGGTATGTCATGATATCATAATCAAAAGAATCACATTGAAAGTGTTAAATTATCAATTTTTCGATTCTTTTGGGAAGAAGTCGCAAAAGGCTGACAAGCATCACTGCACTGTGTTAAGATGATCTTGATTGTTTTGTTCTTGTAGATCAGGAGAAATTCACGAGTGGAGCTTCGCGATTTTCAGAAGCGTTGGGATCGGGCCACCAGGGAAGACAGAGCATGGGTTGATCCATTTGCTCGCTCCCGAAGAAAAAGGAAGAGAAATGATCAGCAGTAGAATACCAGAGTTTTCAGATTATGATTTTAAATATTTATTTGCACCGGTTCTGGAGTGTAAAGTATTCGATCGCCAAATCATATGTAGGAATTTTGTGAATTCGAGGTTTGCTTTACAGGTGTTATCCACATTTTTTTTTTCTGAAGGTTAACACATGACGAAATTCTCGTGAAAGTTGAGCCGGAAATGTCTGGTTATTGCCCGTTGGGCTAAGCAGAGACAAGATGTGCGACCCCGTCAGCTTTTTACTTGATGGTTTGTTAAGGCAGTAAATTTTACAATTTAGTCTTTTTTAACATATTTTATAAATAAATCCTTAAAAAACTTATTTTATAAATAGACCTAAAACTTAGTGTCAGAGTTATTAGCGCTGAATATTAACATCTTAGCGTTAGTGTCATTTGGCGCTAACCTTCCTATCACGCTGGCTGATGGAGTTGACATGGCAAGTGAGCTCAATACCAAAGCTGCTGGCGCTAAGATCCATCTAGTTGATTGTTTTAGTACATCCTAGATTATATCTCATTGCAGCTTTAGTACATCCTAGATTATATCTCATTGCAAATGTCGTCATGGCACAGTGGTGGGCGCTTGCGCCCCCATGCAGCGACCTAGGTTTGACCCCTTCTCTCACTGCAAAGACTGAATTTTTTGGCGCGCAACGAAGTCAAGCTGGAAATAAAAGGTGGGAAACAGACTTCTTTGTTCAAAGCAACTTGAGCTAAATAAATAAACCTAATGACCTCAGCGCCAGTAGTGTTGGTCTGGAAGAGTTTCGGGTTACTCTTAGAATAAGTTTTTTCAGGTATTTATTTGTGAAAATAAGTTTTAAAAAATAATTAAATTGTAAAATTTGCTGTTTGTTAAGAGGCGGATACATGATTTCAAGTTAATGGTATCATCACAATCTTTAAATTTTTAAGATTATTTAGCAGACTTGACTATTGCCATCAATAATAAATTAAAAAAACACTTAAGTCAACCAATAAATTATTGCCCCGATTGATAAACCTAGGATAACTAGATCTTGAGCCTCAGGCTTTTTCTGTAATACCATTGAGTGTCTATTGAGATTTTATGGAAATATTAGAAAATATGTGGTGATTACTTAAGATTGATTTTATGTGCATATACATATTTTATTAGAGAAGCGATCACATGCATACAATAGAGAACACAAAATAACTTAGTTGGGAAGTGAGAAAAGAAAGACAATACTCCCCTTCTTCACAGTACATACAGGTTTGTTTTCTAGACAAATTTTGGTGTAAAAACATATTTTCAGCATGGTTGAGTGTATAGTCATTTTTGAATTTATATTGACCAATCCAAAGGGTATAGCTTTGCTTGGATGTATTACTCAACTTACTGGCTGGGAGTTCGGCAAAACCTTCTTCTTTGAGAGCGACTGGCTACACACTACCACATAAGTTTATGATGTGTTAGTTTACATCTATTACTAACGGTTAGATATTAGTAATATGTGGTGTTTTGTGTTCGCTAGATCCACTACTAATGATGATATTCCTCATTAGTAATGGATCTAAAGGAGACATACCACTAATAGATCAACAGTGATGAGTCTAAACGAGACTTGATATTCTAAATTCTATATCAATCTTTAATAGGAATTTTTTTGACATAGTCACTAGTACTCGTTATATAAAGTAGAACCATCACATTCATCCTTACACACCACATTGTTTCTAGACTTTATTGAGGCATCTTGCCCACGGGCATCAAGGTATAGATATACGCTTATCACTAATAGTTGACCATTACTAACGCAATAAATGTAATAGATTCTATACAAATTACTAATAATTGTTATTGTCCATCACGAATGATCCTGTCTTAGTGGCCTTCAATTAGAGAAGGAGGAGGGGGCTTAGAAAAATGATGGCAGCATTATCTCAGACAGGAGCAGGAGAGGTGGTTATTGTAGCGGAGAAGATTAGTGCTGAGGAGGACAAATGCCTTTTTATTAAAAGCGGACAAAACAATATCCGGTACTTCCATGTTTTCCTTCACAACTTTGTGCTATAATATTCATGAAATTTTTTGACAAAATTACGCAATTTATAACATGACAGCAAACGCCATCGTGTAAAAATTCACGCACCACAAAACCACCATATGTGAACAATGCATGTCTACGCATTCAGTCTTTTTTACCGTAGTCACGCTAAAAATTTGAATTAAATTTTTGTGTGATGTGCTACCCTATTACACATTGCAAATTTCACAAATTTTTAATTCATATTTGAACACACCGATGTGCTACCCTGTTACACATTGCAAAATTTACAAACTTTTGATGCATATTTGAATACAGGGGAACACGAGAGTCCGTATACTATATGATTCTGCACAAAAAATTTCAGTAGATTTGAGAAGACGCGATCCACTGATCAAGGCAGGTGTCTGCTGCTGAAAAGAAGATCCGAGGCCCCCTTCTCCTCCAAGGCTCCAACCCCCTCTCCAGATCTCGCGCCCCATGACCGCTCGCTCTCCTCGGATCTAACCATTCCCACCGTCGCTGCGGCCGGAGGAGGGATCTGCGCGCTC
>KE371935.1:703076-719230 GCA_000418225.1 Zizania latifolia
CCTGCTCACCGTCCACCGCGCCACCTGGCGCGCCATCATCTGCACCTTCTGCGGCGCCATGCTCAAGTCCTACCGCCACTACAGGCTCTACTAGCTATCTCACCGCCGGCCGCCGGACGCCGAGAGGCCGCTCCATCCACGTGCTGCTTCTTGCTTGCGTTGACTAATATTGTTGGAGTACTCCTATTTATTAATTAGTATAATGAAATATTGTAATTTAATATCGGATGAAATATTTTATAGTAGTATAACGAATCTGAATAATAACGTTATCTAGATTCGTTATATTATGAAATTTTTTATTTAATATCAGACTATAATGTTATAGAATAGATGAAATAATTTCCGCAAAATGCTTTGCATGCAGGTAGCTTATGAAATGGCATAGATGGCCATATAATGCTGTCTTGCAATGGCATGTTTGTGCTTTGTACATATGGGAATGGAAGATAAGAAGTTTTGTGCCGATCTGATCTTTAATTCTTTCACCTAATGTGGTCTAAGTTGTAATTGAGAGATCTCATTAGAAAAGGGAGAAGTTCTAATATCTGAAGACTGATTAGTCAATATTGCAATTCGGGAATTTTTCCTTTGCTGCTATGGCTGCTCACGCATTTATTGCCTCGATTTTGATCCATCAGAACATGAACGCGATTTGTCACACCTTTGGGTGCGCCTGATCTTGAGATATGTCGGAATAAATAAAGATCATTTTTTGTTTTTACCTTGGCCAGAGCATGGAACAATTAAGTGTTGTTTGTCTTAGAAGAAAATTCTTAGTATTACTAGTTGATTTGACTAGCTAGATAGTATGAGAATCAGTTTATTTATTTCTAAATTTTGTAGCTAAAGATTCTTATCATTTGAGTTCAGAATTTAAACCGTTTATTTTAACTTTATATTCTAAAATTAGTTATGGTAATCCAAACCTATAGCGTATGTAGGTGGTGTTTTGGATGAAAGAGAGAGTGAGACATCATTCATATTCATAGACACTACTTTCTCAATATATAGTTTCTTTAAAAAATTATTCTATCAAATCATCTATCTTCTCTCTCCTTTCTCTTCTAATTCCCTCCTTTGCTTTTTTTGTTGTTCTCATGAAAAACTGGTTTCTCGTATGAGATCTAGTTTTCATGATTTTTTTTCTCTTTTTATTAACTTGTTTGTCACGTCAGTTTTTTACTTACATAATAATTTATTTAATGTCATAGACACTAGATGACGCAGATGATTTACAGCTACGTAAGTTAAACATACTTACATACCCTAAATCTGAACTCCACAAACCATTGATAGCATTAACTTAAATCTGAACTCCACCAACCATTAAATAGCATTAACTCTGCCATTCGAGACCAGTTGGGTAATTGGATGTGGACCTTCGTTGCCAAACAACTTTGATTTAATTCCGTTGGCCCACTGCAAAAACATGCAGCGACCACTCCTCTCCAGCTGGTTTTCCCTTCCCTTTTCTCTTAACTGCGATAGGCGCCGCTAAATTTCACTGAAACAGGAGAGAAAATTTTACAAGCAGCGCCCAAAAAAACAATGGGGGTAAAAGAGCAGCAAGAATAACTGCGTCCCTTGCTCCAGCTCATAAAACCGGTAAATAAAATGATGGTGTGGAAGTGTTTCAAGTTACAGACTTTACAGTCCATGTTCTCCGTACGTATCACGACGTGTACTTGGCTGTACTCTGTTTCTGTTTTACGCCGTGTAGAAAGATAATATGTCTTATATTTTGAGAAGGACAAAATATTACTCTGTCCGTCTCATAATATAATGTTAAGATCATATTTGATATTTCGTAGTAAAATAAATTTAGATAATAATATTAAATCTGATTCTAGATTGCTATATTATGGAACGAAATAAGTAACTTACAAGTTAAAGGTGGTGGTCTCGAGTTAGAGGGCTTGTTTGTTTCACTGTCATTGTAAAACCTTAATAAAATTCTGGCAACAACAAAATTTGACAACGCCAATGTTTTGGTAAAATGTGCATGTTTGGTTTGTTAACAAAAATACCATTTTTTTACAATAAACAAAATATACAGTTGTTGCTACTGACATAGCCAATTGTTTTGGCACGACAGATTGAACAACCAACCAAACATACATGTTCTCTAAGCCTAAGGCGTTTAAGAATAAAAAAACCGTTGTTTTGAAGGTTGAGTGACGTTTGCTTTTTTATCGTATCTAGACGTATAAAAATTAGTTTTAGAAATCACGTGTCATACATATATGAAATAAAAGAGTGAGATCCTGCTTTTTTTCAGCTTATAATTACAACAATTTAGCTTGTTGGTTCAAAGTAGAAAAAACAGACAACTTTTTGGTCAATTTATTATAACAGGTAACTCATATTATATTAATCTAATAATAACCAATCCAACCTTTTCGGCTCAATACTCTAGAAAAGACTAAAACACTCATTATACTTTTATAGAATTTACCCACTGTTATCCTATCCAAATCTTAAATCTCAATCTCTCTCAGCCTGAGCACTTCATTTTAAGGGCATTATAGTTTTTTCTATCTGAACACAATAATCTAGACTACCAGTAATCAAGCTAATCAAGCTGTCAAAAAACAACCAACTTATAAACTAAATTACAATAATCCTAATTTGAAATAAACGGACCTAAATAATACCATCAACAACTTATGTGTGACGGTGTGAGGAGAACAAATCCCCACAAAGGAACTGCAGGCTGCGACTTGCACGAGCCGCTGCGCCGCGCGGTGCGCTCCGGGCCTCCGGCAACGGCAATTCTGCATGTGCAAGTGCAACCGTGCAGGCTAGCTTGATGGCAAAAAAAATTTGGTGGCGAGAGCCTCACCGTAAGAATATTTATTACATGCATGTCAGTATCGTTTGAATTAATCGGATGACTAAAGCTAAATAACTATGAGCATTTACTCGGGAAACGTATATTTACTTTATATGTTTCCTCCAAAACATATTTACCCTACATTGATTAATTTTATCTAATGGTCAGAATAAATGCTCGTGACACTTCAACTTCGATCGTCCGATTAACTCAAACAACACGTACCAAAATAGAATCGAGATTTTATGCAGTCACGGTTTGACTACACGTAAGGACTTCACATCATCTCAACAGTCCATTTTGATGATCAATTGTCCATTTTGAGGGTTGTTCAAAAAAAATTGTCCATTTTGAGGATACATCAGTTTCATTTTGGACTTTCAGCAGCCAGTAGGTACGGTGATGACTGAATCTGTCCGAAATCGTCTGTTTTCTCCTTACCTGAGAATTGAACCGAATCCACCTTTCAGTTTTCAGTCGGCACAAAACAAAAGGAAGAAACCACACCAGACAGCGACAATGTTTCAGGCCGTCACTTCATACAGCTCTTGGTTATCAATTATCATCGTTAATTCAACAGAACAGCAGAGTGTGTGAAGGAAACATTGCTAGCAGATGGAATTTTGTCAGACCCCTAAACTAAAACATTATAATCCCAAGTATCCAGCAGCTATCCACCAGACCAAAACAAATGGAAGCCACATAAAAGAAAACACCAAAATGGAGGATCCAATGCTGCAGCTGACCAATCATGCATAAGCAACATACTGCCATGGGTTGCAATTAGTCAAATGCATTATAGAAGAAGACCAAATAAATCAAAAGGAAAAAAGAAACAAATTACTACCTCTTGTGTGTGCAGTGCTAAAACTCTCGTGTCCAGTTCATCTTCTTCCTTGAGTGTGTGTGCTCATGTGTGTTCTAACAAGAAAGAGAGAGATGAGAGCTGGGCCAACACACCAGTCATCTTCCAAGGTTTATCACAATATTTTTCACCCTTATGGTTTATTACCATAGGTTTCAGAAGTCCCTTTTCTCCTGTTAGTTTCTTACTCCATTTCAGTTTCAGAGTGGTAGCCACAAATGAAGATAAAATACACTTTTTAAACACTTGATTCTGGAAATGCATGGCATTCGGAAGTGTAAATGAACGACGACAAAACATGATAAAAAGCCTTCGTAAAACCATCGCTTACACGTTCAACTTTCATATGATCTTTGGAATGTATTTACCATATCAATTTTCTGTTTACATTGTTTGGGAAAAAAATTGTTGGAAAATAAGATACGATGACAATATTAGTACATAAACGATGATAAAACATGACAAAAACCTTCATAAAATGATCACTTACAAATTTAATATACGCATGATATTCAGAATACATTTACTATATCAATTTTCTCTTAATATTGTTTGAAAACAAATGATGGAAAATAAGATACGATCAGAATATTACTAGTACATAGATCTTATTGTTCTCCAAAATGTTCACATAAAAAAATAAGTGTTGAGTATTTAACAAGTATATGTAAAATACTAAGAATACCTAAGAGTTGAGTACCTATAGAACAAAAGAACCATACAAAAATACGAAAATGACCCTGACAGATGACAAGGTTAAAATACCCATATATGTTTATACATGTATCCGCATCCATATTTGTTTATGGATATCAATTTTATCTCATATCAGTACCTACAGAGTATTTCTAACCAGCTGGGCACTCACGACACGAAAAAATTAATTATTTGTCACTCTTAAGATGTTTTCTTTTTTATCATGATGTTACTTCTGAAACTAATATATAGCACTGCCTGTGTCAATAAAAATAGATCCAGATAATAAAAATATAAAGACACTTCTTAATAGTTATAAATTATTAAATCTCACCCCCACGACACATAATAACTAACCCTAAGTATCATGGGCACGACACGTAACAACTAACCCTAAGTATCATGGGCATGGGCAGTAAATGAAATGCAGGGATCAGAGAGGGCACCGGATCGGAGGCGGCGGAGGGACCGGGCCGCGGGGCGCGGACTCGATGGCCTGCTCGGTGTGGAAGGTGCCGTTGGCGATGCCCTGGTTGGTAGATCACGCGTGTGCTCTTGTCGTTGAACACCTCTGGCGACGGCGCAACCACCGCCGCGAAGCCCAGGGCATGGAGGAGGCGGACCCCAGCAGATGCGACGCGCGGCGAGCGGAGGCAGCAGTGGTGGCGATGCTAGCGGCGGCGGAGCGTGCTCTTTCCTTCTTGATTCGATTTCGTTTGGATTTTCGATGCCATCAGCCAGCTCCTTGCCCCGTTTTTGTTTACTGCAGCTCCGAGTCTATAATTTGTCCCAGTAAATTGACTTCATATTTTTCTATCCTCTGTGTTATTGCTATAAATAATCTTATATATTATTATTTATATCATAATTAAAGAATCATCTTAAAAATGATGAATTATTATTTTCTCAACATCGATCTATTTTTGGAAGGAGGCTGGACTAGTGGGTTACTGCTTATTAGGCTATTAAGCTACTGTCTGGCGGGTTGTTTGTGGATATATGGACAAATAGATATGAGTGCCATTTTATATATTTCTTCCATTTTATTGATAAAAACAACTTTCTATCTAAGTTTTTTACTTATCATACTAATTTTTTTCATAGCCATTCTCTAATAGAATATTTTTCCACAGATAAATAGATATCAGTTATACATCGCCACCTAAGCATGTCGTGTCTTTTGTGACGTGGGAGCTCTTATTGAGAGATCATCTTAATGTTGTTAGTTCAGGAATTCACATAGTACGATAAAACAGCGAGTCAGCGAGAGAGAAAATATTGGTGCTCTATAATATAAATATAATACCGTATACCAATACGGCAATACATCTCGTCATCAATTAGACTTTTTTCGAACACCAATAACATCGATCCGATGGCTACCGAAACATATTGCAGCTAATTACACCCTCTCCATCCTTTATTATAAGAGACTGTATGTTATTTTAAAAAAATTAAGAGCGAAAGAAAAATAGCTATAAAGCCTCTTATTTAATTAGAGATACTAGAAAAACGAAAATATAGTTGAGGTAAGATCCAAATAAAATTGAATCTTTTATCTGTTATATTATTATATTATGATAGTATCAGAAGGAAATAATATCGTTGTTTAATCGTGGGCGGCCGTGGCACAAAAATAACAATCCTATTTGGATTGTAATTAATTAACTAATAAATTTAAAAATTAAAGGAAAAAAATAAAGGAAATTGGGAGAGGAGAGAGAAGAGAGAGAGAGAGAGAGAGAGAGGAAGCAAGCGAGGATTAGGAAGGTCCGGCCGGGGAAGACACGCACAGATCCCTCCTCTCTCTCTCTCACGTCTCTCTCTCCTCGGCCCTTCCCTACGCGGAAGGACAGGGAGGAGGAGGAGGGGGACGGGAAGGGAGGGCCCGGAATCGCGAGCCCAAACGGCTAATCCTGGTCTGTTACCTCGCGGGGCCCGGATTTGGGAGCAGTTTCCGTCGGGGATCGGAGGATTCGGGGCTCAGCCATGAACGAGAAGGCATCCGTCTCCAAGGAACTCAACGCCAAGCACAAGAAGGTTCGTCTCCTTCGTAGCGTTCTCCCGGTTATTGTTTTTGTTGGATCGGAGGCGGCGCCGAGGCGGGCTGCGCTCGGTTGGATTGGAAGCGACGACGGAATCGGTGTTGGCGTGCGATTTGTTCATCAGGTCTTAGCGATTTGGGATCCGCGGTGCTGTGGGTTGTTGATCTCCCCGTTCCGAAATTTCATGTGCCGTACGATTGATCTGTGTAGTCGCTTTGCAATTTTTGGGTGTGTTGGTAATTGCAGAGCGCAGATCGGATATGCTCCGTTTTGTTTCAACTTTATTGTGATTCATATGGGAATCAAGGAATGGACGCTACTGCTAGTTTAAGATTTGGGGGCTCGATTATATGTGTTTCCTGTGTTTGTTCGACTAGCGAAGTCAGCATTCGAAAATCTGGTCTCGTAACTTTCTAGTAACTATCCTTCTGTTACAGATTTCCATCTGTTTCATGGGAATAAAAAGGAAAAACAGTTGTGGGCATTACTTTGTAAAGCCTACGGTGCAAGTAATCTACGGAGTAGCTATCTTCGTTGCTAGTTGCTACACCAAAATGTTGCGGTTTTGAATTTTTGATTACCCGCTCAAGTCTTAACAACATCGAGTGTAGTTCATGTTGTGATTGCATCGTTCTGTCAAGTACCCCTGTCTTACTTGCCATGTTTATAACTTGTCCTTTCTTCACAATTGATTTCCAGATATTGGAAGGCCTTCTTCGGTTGCCTGAGAACAGAGAATGTGCAGACTGCAAGTCAAAGTGAGTGATGTGTGCAATTGGTTTTTTCCAAAAAAATGTCTATTGATGTATTAGACAAATTTACGCGTTATCATTAGCTTTGTGACGAGTACTTTCGCATGAGGATCTGTCCTTTTTTATGTAACACTTTGATTCATGATAACAGGACTTATCAATTGTCATTGCCCACTTGCTGATTTGTGCCAAGCATATGGTTATAGTGTTAATTAATTATATAATAACTGTTGTAGTCCTACCTTTTGTTCCAATTTTCTCTATTTGACTTGGCATATGTTATGCATTTGGGAACACATGTATAATTAGAACAAAGGGCATCTAGTAATCTATGATCAGTTATTTAAGATTAATATGTCTGGTTCCACATCACTGGCTCATTAAAACAGAAAATTTTCTATTCTAGTTATTGTTGGTATAATCGGTCAATCCTCCTCTCCCAATCTATGTCTTTGTTGAATGCTTTGAATTCCATTTCTGTGCATGTAATGTTAGAAGTGTAGGTAAACACTTGAGCGTGCAACTCTAATTTTTGTCAGCAAACTGTTTTCAGGGGTCCACGATGGGCAAGTGTAAATCTTGGCATCTTTATATGCATGCAGTGTTCTGGAATTCATAGAGGCCTTGGGGTACACATATCTAAGGTCAGTAAAATGTAAATCATGTGCACTGAGCGTAATTGTTTATTTTTCAACTCAGTATCCCCAGAAAACATTTTGTCCTTCATTCATGTTCAAACAAATTCGTATTTAAACTCAGCTCTAATATAACTTTGGTGATCAACTTTTCATGACAATTCGCTAGCTGTTCTATCAATGTCAAAGTTTATAGTATCAATTAATATTATGTTGGTTACTTTCAGTTTGTTGCATGATAAAGCACTAACATAAGTTTGTGTAAATGTAACATAAATACAACCTGGTAGAATGTGCATCATGTGCCAAAACCCAATTCCAGAGTGACAGCTTAGCTAGCTGCATTCTGCAACAACATTGCCATGAAGCTTCTGAGCTGGTGGACTTATCTTTTTTTTTCATGGATTTCAAGAACTCATGTGCTCAATTTTTTGTTGGTTGTCGTTGCATGTACTCTTGGTTTGGTTGCATTTCATTTTCTGTTGTGCAGCAACAAATTATTTGTCTATATTGCAGAGAGAGACTGCAAAACTGTTCTGTAATTATGTGTTATGCTTGATTTCTTTGAGACACATATTTCCTTCCTTTTATGTGGTCGTCTTTTTATCTGTCAGTAGCATGCAGTTTTTATCATTCTAATGAATCATTTTCATCCTGACGCAGGTAAGATCTGCTACCCTGGATACATGGCTGCCAGAGCAAGTTGCATTTATTCAATGTATGGATTACTCTATGACAAGAAATTTCGTAAGAATATTTGGCATAAAGGTGTGATACAGTTCTCATGATGATTATATTCCCGTCTTTGCTTTTGCAGCAATGGGAAATGAAAAGTCAAATAGCTATTGGGAAGCAGAGCTGCCCCCTAACTATGATAGGGTTGGGATAGAGAACTTCATCCATGCAAAGTATGAATCTTTCCAGTTCTTTTGATACCTACAAATCCACTGTATTTTGTTTTTCATGCTATGAAATTGGGAAGAGTGATTTTAGTACTTGTAGTACACGATCCTATTAATAATTGGGGATTGAAAAGCAGTTAAATTTTGGTGGTGTTTATGGATTTGGGGACAAGAGTTGGATATCTTTGATACAATGCATTTGACTAATGTTAACTTATTATGTCTGAAATATAGATATGAGGACAAGAGATGGATACCGAGAAATGGGACATCAAGACCACCATCTGGTGCTCGAGATGAGAAGAGCTCAGAATCCCAGGCTAGTGCTAGCAAGGGTGGACACAATCAAAGATCTTCATTTGAGCAACGCTGCACTTCACCAGCTGCAACAAGCAAAATTGCTCCAGTGACTTCTAGGATGCCCACCCAGGTAACCCTTCTGCATTACCACAAGCTTTTCCTACACAAATTTTCTGATAGCCTTTGGTAGTCGTCTCTTCAGAATTCAGATGATAAATGTGTGTTGAGAGATCAGCATTCTTTCTTGACGCCAAGCTGAATAATCTGAATTGCATGGTTGTTAATTACTATCTACCACCTTGATAGATAGAAATGAAAATGTTTAAAGATCTGTAAGTTTTAATTATGCCTTATGCTCTTGAAATTTTTTTCATGTGGTATTTTCATTAGCTAAACCTTGAGTTTTAATCTGGTATGATTGCATTGAAAGCAGTCAACACTTCAGCCAAAAGCAGAACCATCAGTTCCCAAGGTTTCACCTCCTCATCCTGAGAAATCTCCTGCTAAAGTTGATGCAACACCACCAAAAGTTGAGAAGCCATCAGTGGCACCACCTCCTAAGGTTGACTATGCTACTGATCTCTTCAACATGTTATCAATGGATGGAACAACTGAGAAAGAATCAGAGTCATCTTCTAACGATGATAGTGCTTGGGACGGCTTCCAGTGTAAGCTCCTATGACTAGCATTTCTGTTGAGGAATTATTCTTGTTCCCTGGGTACTTTCCATATTGGTTTCCTGCAACTGTGGATCATCTTTTTAATTTTGGGTTCCTTTGTGGCATTTCTCTCTCTCATTGGTATTCATACTGTTCAGCTGCAGAACCAGTACCTAGCTCTGAGAAAAAGGATTCTGCTAAACCAGCAGAAAGTAAGCCCCAGTCTACATCAGGAATAGAAGACTTATTTAAAGATTCACCAGCTGTGACGGTATCCTCAGCTCCAGCAGTTTCACAAGTAAATGTGAAGAATGATATAATGAGTCTGTTTGAGAAGGTCAGCAGACTCAGCACCAGCACTAAATAAATTCTTATGTGAAAGGCTCTCTGTCAATTAAAATAAAGTGCACATCTATGGTTTATCTGAAGAAATACTTGTATTTTGCAGTCCAGTATGGTTTCACCATATGCTGCTCAGCAGCAGCAGCAGCAGCTTGCTTTTATGACCCCCCAGCAGCTTGCTCTTCTGTCTCAGCAGCAAGCTTTACTACTGGCTGCTCTTAAAGCTGGAAATGCACCCCAAATGATTCCAGGGAACGTCGGTCTGCTAAATGCCAACGGTTCTAATCCCACCAATGGAAGCTTGCCTTCGCAAAGTTGGACAAATCTTAGTTATCAGAACCCTGGGTTGACTCCAGCAACAGCACAGAATGGTGTCACCAAGGTAAAGTGACTAAAGTCTTTTATATCATCTGTACAGATATGTGCTTGCCGTTTGTCCATCATTTTATGTCATGCTGCTTGGCAGGTCGCATCCAGCAATCAGGAATTATCTTTTGGGAACTTCAATTTTGGGACACCTGGGTAAGCTATGTTGATTGATTTACAATTTTTTCTAGTTCTTCGAAGCTTTTTAATCCCAAACAAGTTAGAGTAGACTAGAGTTGAAACCCAAACTTAGGTTTTATCTCTATTTGAATGACTAGATTTTCTATTAACCTATTAAATCAGCCCATCATAACATTTTAGGGGAAAGGGACCCTCCCTCCTTTACCAGGGCTTGGGAACTGCTATGTTAAGCTAACATAGATGGAGTTTTGATTTACAATTACTGGTAGCTAGAATTTCATATTGTGGCATACTGGATTTTTCAAGAAAATTTATGTGCCTTGACCTCAGATAATTTATCATAGCTCAGTTTTTCTGATGCTTTTAATGCAGAGCATACAACATTACCTCATCTGTCCCAGCAAATGGGGCCGCAACTGCAGCTGCTAACAAGAGCACCGCATCCCCTATTTCCCTCCCCTCTCAACCAGCCAAAGATTATGATTTTTCGTCATTAACTCAAGGATTGTTCTCCAAGCGATG
The DNA here is from genome assembly GCA_000418225.1 of Zizania latifolia. Classification (NCBI taxonomy): domain Eukaryota; kingdom Viridiplantae; phylum Streptophyta; class Magnoliopsida; order Poales; family Poaceae; genus Zizania; species Zizania latifolia. Next base: position 714,138 of record KE371935.1, read on the forward strand.
AATGGCCTTGCCATACCTGCAAAATTAAACAAAATGGGCCTGTATGTCATGATGAACATGGTGGGAGATCTAATTAAGGAGAACTGGGGCCTTGTACACTTTTTTTTGAGGCAGCTTTTCTTCTTGTGGATATTTCGTCACCTTGTAGCTGTCCTGGACAAACAAGAGGAATATAGCAACTAACTGCTTATGTTGTTTCCTACAGCTGAAGAGAGTATCATATTGTTCATGGTGCCGAGGGCTGACCGCTCTGAATAGAGGACGCCCTGTGGCCTTGTTGAACTTCAATTTATAAGAGCATAATGCAACTGTTTTATTCTTTGTTCATGACATAGGCACAATACGTGATACCGATTGTTTTATACTGTACCACACTTGGATTTTGTTATTATCAAACATTTGCTTGTATTGTTGTGCTAAGTGTCCTATCATACGCACTGAACCAAACTAAATTCCTGAGATTTGTTCATGCGTATTTGGTTTTTGTGTGATAGAATGTTCTTGGACTCTGTTTTGATGTAACAGCTGGAAAGTTGAAACATTTTTAGTTTGAACCAGCAAAAGTTTATTAGTAACGTACCTTGAAAAACAGATAATTTTCGTTTCGAGCGCAGCGCTTGTTCCAAGCTGATACACGGATCGATTGTTCAAACTTATTGAATGCTACATGAATTGCTCCAATTTGGCCAACAATCACTTGTTCCAATTTTAGATGAACTGAGGATACTTTTAATTCTCCACACACTGTATAACTGCTGGATCAAATTGTACCCCAAATGAAAGCTTTGGAAGCTCAGATGGGGAGCTTTGGCCAGGATCCATCACGAATCAAGCAAAAAATGTTTCTCCTCCGCTGACAGAACACATGAACTGATGAACACTGAGGTTACTCCTTGACTGCCGCTACGAACAATGCCACGGCAATCAACGTTTCTCCTCCGCAGCTCACTTCTGCTGCTACCCTACTACTCATTAGCAAGCCTCCAAACGTTTTTTCACAAGCAATTCCAAATTCCAATGCCAATTTACTCCAAAAAAGTAGGCTAGAGTACTGGCTTATTCTTAATAGACTAGTAATTACTCGTGAATTGGAGTACACCTCGGACCAAGGCGGTGACAATGCTTTGATTCGCCAACAATTGGTTTCAGCATCAGTAGGCCGATGAGCTCTCAGCATTTTCACGTAATGCTCAAGCGTATGTGCATTCTCATCTATCTTGTCGTTAGACACAGTATCCTCAGCTAACTTGACTGCAGCCCTTTGAGATACCTCAAAATTATCTCCAGCCAGCTGCACCTGACGGGCGGTTTCTCCTTTCCCCAATTGTATTAGAACCACAAGAAGGCTTTTAAGCTCATTTAGAGCACCAGAGGTAAGAGACATCCCTTTGAGATGCTCCACAAGAGCCATTTCCTCCCCAGGGCTGCACATATGAAGTGTGTGAGTTGATAAACAAAAAAGAAGTCTTTGAAAGCCGACTCAGCTTTGATTGAAGTCCGAAATTCCCTCGATACAAGTTGCCTACCTTCCAGCTCGTATCTTGCCCCCTTTCTTTTGTCGCCTTGCCCCTCTTGACTTGCTGGCCCTGCTGGATATGACTGAAGCACTTGACTCCTTCGTTGACCTGTCCAAGCAGCACTTAGAATTTCACAAGAGTTCAACAACATAACTCAACATTAGTTGAAGTTTCAGTTGTTTCTAAAACAACATAATTTGAAACTAAATAGTGAAACAAACTAAAAAAAGGAAAAACTAAAAATGGAGCAGAGAGGACGTGCAACTAAACATGGTAGATGCCAGACCTTGTGGTATACGCACTCATTTCGCTGAAGCTTGTGCTAACTTCTGAAATGTTGTCGTCTTCAACATCCATAAAACTGGAGCTTAGCTGCAAGCGAAAGTCTCCTCTGCCACACAGCAACATAACGGGCCAGATATTTGCCCACCTTTAGCAATCCTTCCTGATACTCAGATATCAGCAAATCAGCACATTCCAAAGCTGAATCTCTAACGGTATCAACAAGATCCTGCCTGCTGTGCATATAAGCTACTCGAACAGCTTCTTCCCATTCTCTGGCCATGATATAGTAACTTACACCTCTGTCAACATCTGAGCAGTAGTCCAGTGCTATTCTAGCAGCATCTCCTGGTTTCCCAAGTGCCTGGAACTCATCACATAGCTCATGTGCTAGTTGAAGATTTTCTTCCTTTGTTAACTTCAGAAGACCTGCAACAGCGAACACACCTCTCCAGTCCCCACAAGCACGATACGCTTTCAAGGATTTCTGATATGATGAACAACATTGGTAAGTTATTGCAGCATCCCGAAAGCATTTCTCTTCAGAAAGTTGGTCACCCCATGCCGCGAGAATTTGATGCCTTTTATCTGGGTCAGTGAATAACTGGAGACCCAGAGGGAACAATTGAGGGTTAGCATTAAGGAGTTTCATACAGTCCTCATGATACTCGTTGCCAGCAGAAACAATGTTTCTGAGAGCACTCTCATATTTTCCAAGTCTTAAATCAACTGTATACTTCATAATAGCAGGAGGAAGGCACTCAAGACTCTTGAGAAAAGGAATGAACTCTTTTGGATCTTTTTGGGAATTTAAAGCTACTATAGCAGCAAGATTCAGATCATACAGTGCCAAAGCAGCATTAAAAACAGCTTCTGGGTCAGTTAACCAAAGCAAGTGCTTCAGGGACTCTTCAGCAGATGGGTACAGCTTTCTCCTGGCATCATCAGCCCTAAGAAGTTCCAGCTCTCGAATGACTTTTATTCTATTTAGAGCTTCCTCCAACAATGGAGGTTCGCTACGGGCTAAAGTGGTCAGTATACATAGTTCTCTTGATGAGCTTTCTTCCATCTGCATCTCAAGGTGTCATGGGTTAGACCTAAACACTGCCAGGATGATAGCCGGGCGATATCGGCTACTAAAGATGAGAGATAGACTTTGACTGGAGAGACAAACATTAGGATAAAAGATTAGACTAATTCTTCTTTACTTTTCAATTGAGTACAAGAAGTCCCTTTATATAGGAAGAACCAACATGACATCTAAGGAAATAATCTCTATTATAAAAATCAATCTAATCTTTATATCTAATTCCTAACTAAACCAGCATCTTCCTAGTTAACCTTATATTTTAATGACTCAATCTAATATTACCTTTAAGGACTCAATCTAATCTTATCTTTTGATGACTCAATCTAATCTAATATAACTTTATCTTTTAAAATATCAAATCCCTAATTATTGCTACAGCACCCGCATGTACTATTCACGCGGGCTGGGCCTAGCAGTCCAGCCCACTACCTATGACACAAGGGCCTTTCGAATCGCCATCAGTACAAATGTAACCTTGTTGTCTGACAACAGGTCATGTGAATGTACAGTATCGGCCACAGAAGTTGCACACTGATCAGGAAATGATATGTAGGTGTCATACAATTTGCTGCTGAGATTCTCATTCTTTATTGAACAAACAAATTCAGTGATGTGTCTAAGGTTATTGACTTGTTTAACAAAATATACAGCCGATTTTATAAAAACTTTCCAGCCACAGTAGTCAACAATCATATTGAAATCAATCCGATGGCGCCTTACCATGTCCATTGCATCTCTATAACGTCCCTGAACAGGTGCCTGAACAATTGAAACAAGGACCAGCTTCCTAGGGTAGATACACTCAAGTTACCACGGGTTGTTTGCATTATGACAGCTGTTTCATCACCATGGAGAACAGCGATCAACTTTGCTCCCTTTTCCCACACGGTGATATGCTCTTTGCTTTGCTTTCCTCGAGGATGACTTCTGATATAGCTATCAGTTGTCACTTGTCCATTTTTAAGAAAAATCTCGTTGATATCCACAATGAATAAAAGACCCAGCTTAGTAGTCACAAGCAAGTGGGTCACAACTTGCTCAGTAGCTCCATAAGCACTGGAATAGAATGTGAAGCTGCTGCAGTTATTACTCAATAATCTTTTCCCCACATGCAACTTGCTGCTGTCATCAAGTCCAATGAGAAGTGGTCGAACTATTCCATTTTCATAGCATGGAACAGCAGCCATCCAAGGGCATGATGGTGCAAAACTATAGTCAAAACCAACTTCACCTACTTGTACCGGGGCAGACATTCTAAACAAATTCACCTTTGAGCAGTACTCAACAATCCTTCCTCCACTTAACTGAATAAAGGCTGAACCTTCTTTTGCTGGGTTTCGAGATACTCCAATAACTGGATACTGCAGAGGCATTTTCTTTGATATTCTTGCTTGCCAACCAGATGAACACACTAAAGCCAGCAAAGAATCCTGGGAACAGACAAGTTCAATCTCATTGATAAAAAATGGAGAATCATGTTTCTCTGGAAGGTTACTAGCTTCACTGGACATCATTGGTGTTGAAGAGCAAGCATCACTGTGGCAACACACACCGATCAAGGTATGTGTATCAATCCAGGTGAGGTGCATATAGTTATTCAATGTTAACTCAGAAAAGCAAGGGTCAACACTTATCCCACTGCCTTCAAACTCTTCCCAAGTATCCACCATCGGAAGTGCCAACACACACAAGCTGCCATTTGAAAGATAAGCAGCAATATGGTTCTTTGAGTTATTGGATACAAAAGAAACCTCATTCACAGCACAAGGAAATGAAAGATGGAATAGAGACATGGGGGGTGGCATGAGACCCAAACTGAGAGGAGTTACAAGGACATGGGAACCATCAATAACAAGTGCAATTGAAGTCTCACTGACAGCGGTAGTCCAAGCAAACCTGTGTGTAATGACCTGACCAAATAATGTCCAACAAATGAGATGCATTGGTTTTGTTTGATCCCAATAGAACCTTACCCCTTCTTTCTTTGTGTAGCGCAGTTCTTGTTTCAAGTACCAGTGGTTGTTATTGCAGGACCATATTTTGATAACATCATACTGGCCACAAGAAACTAGAGCAGAGCTCAGAATTGCAGTTCCATTTTAAAGCTTGGATGGCAACCTCTGCTGGCTCATCTATAGAAAAGTAGCTCCTTTCTAAGCCATTTTTCTCATAGAATACAATGAGCGGGCACTTTCCCTCTGTCT
>KE371936.1:2007-18435 GCA_000418225.1 Zizania latifolia
TTATTACTTATATTTTTTGTTTATCTTATCAGTTGCAGGATCAAACTGATTGGCACGCCACGAAACGCAAATTTAGGACCTGCACTAGAGTTAAGCAGATCTCTCAGGCCACGCGTGTGACCAAAATCTTCACCAACAACAACCAAACACCATATGTCGAGATACAACCAACCAAACAGCATCTTAGCACCATGCATATAACCAAATAGAATCAATTACATTATCATATCTAGACTGAGGGTGGCCAACAGATATGGGCTAGACTGAAGACTGCTAACAACCAAACAGATATGGCTTTGGCCGCCATGCTCAGTTCAGAGTTCGGACCCGTGAGTAGTAGTGGCTTTACTCATACTGATCAGCTGTGCCAACCGAGAGACGAGGAAGAGGAGATAAAAGAAAAAAGAGTAAAAGAGAGAAAAGAAATTGCATCATAATGTAAAAACTTGAATTGGGTTGGAATGGCGAGGAGAAAGAAAACGATTAACCCAACAGAGTTTTTGTTTATGGTTTTTCGGACGACAAGTAGTAATTTTCAAGGTTCGCCGATTCGATTGGGGATTTTAGCACGTCGGATGAACGAACTCAAAGCCGGCTACCGTTTTATCTGAGGGGATACGATGTGCCGATTTTTGTATTTATGCGTATGTATTTTCAAGCTGAAAATTAGGGTTTGGATTTTTGGTTATCGATGTTTTGAATCTTCTATAGAGCTAAGGTAAGGTTGATAGAGAATAATTTGGAGAACTTAGAACAAAGGTCAAGATACCATTTTCCAGAGATTTAGTTTGGTACTTAAGACAGATTCAAGAACATGGTAAAATATAAAGGTAGAATTTTACTTCAGAGCGAGTCTGGGTTTATTTTGGCTTTTATTAAATAAATTTTTTAAAACAGTCTGAAAATGGGATGTTACAATTATCGTCTATTCAAAGTTGAGTTATATTCGTAATGCAACTCCTTGGCCTTTTTTTTTTTCCAAAAATACAGTTGTAGTAGCGTTCTAACGAATCAATATTTTCTGTACTGTAGCCGCACATCTAAACTCTAAAGCATGCATTTGTGCATGGACGGTTCAGATGGGACCTAATGCCCATCATTATCGCTCTCTGCCTTGACACTGCTAAAACAGAGTATCCCATTAAGCGATCTAATACATATTCAATCCGTCTACATTGGTTCAGAAACGAACATGGCGTATATTTTTCACCTTGATTTCCAAAAAAAAACAAGTGGAATGCAATCACGCTAGATTAATCATAATCTAGATGACTTCTAGGTTAGGATTTGGGGATTTCACCAGCAAGGAGAAGTGCATGTCGACAGTTCAAAACTGGCTCAAACAACAACAGTAACAAAGAAAAAAGCAGAGACGGAAGATCTTCCTCGAAAATTAATGATTCACAATACTCTCGTACCCAAAACTTACATTGTGCAACAACTTTTAGCTGCCTGCTAGGCCATGGCCATGGCAAGTTATGCCGTTGCGCCTACACAGCGAAGAAACCTTTTGTGTAACATCAAAGATACATGTAAACATAATATTCACCACAAGAAAACAACACTAGCGTCATACTACAACGTTATTCAGCTCGCTAGTTTAGCAAATTGGCAGGGGCTCGCCGTCCCACTCCTTGAGGCATTCGAGCAATGGGTCGATGTGTTTGCCCTGGTTGATGGCGACGAGCACCTTGTTCAGCTCCTCGCCGGGGGACCGTGTTTTCTCGCCGGTGAGGTACGCGGTTCCGAGCTCCTCGCGCACGAACCGGTAGAGCGGGTACGATCGGCACTCGGTGATTCTGTTGGGAGTCGCTGCCGTGCCGTTCTCCACGGCGGCCCGCGCGGCCTCGATCGCCCTGGGCAGAGTGGCGCGCAGCTCCTCCTCGAACTGCGCGACCTTCGCGAACACGGAGGTCTCGGCGTTGAACTCGGCCGCGCCGTTGGCGAGGGCTCGCTCCACGAGCACGTTGCGCAGCTTCTTCATCAGAGGGTAGTTGGCGCTGCACGGGTCATCGGCGTACGCGAACACCGCCTCACGGTCGATCTCCTTGAGCAGGTCCTTCTCGCAGAAGCGAGCGATGTGGAGGTCGCCGGTGGAGTTGGTGCTGAGGGTTTTCTTGGCCACCGTCATGACGCAGCTCTTGACGGCGCTCTTGACGTTCTCCTCGATGTGCCGCAGATCGACGGCCTGGCACAGCGCGAGCAAGAACGTGGAGGACATGAGCTTCAGGATGTCGATGGCCTCGGCTGTCTTCCTGGAGGAGATGAGTCCGAGAGAGTTGACGTCCTGGTTGTGCTGCTCGGCGCTCTGAACGTGGTTGGTCACCGGGTTGCCCAAGAACTGCAGCTCTGAGCAGTACGAGGCCATGGCGATCTCTGCGCCCTTGAAGCCGTAGTCCAAGCTCGGGTTGCGCCCGCCGGACAGGTTGGATGGCAGACCGTTGTTGTAGAAGTCGTTAACGAGCTCTGAGAACTGGGCGAACATGAGCTTGCCGATGGCAGCAATGGCGAGGCGAGTGTTGTCCATGGACACGCCGATGGGCGTGCCCTGGAAGTTGCCGCCGTGAAGCGCCTTGCCGCGGGAGACGTCGATGAGCGGGTTGTCGTTGACGGAGTTGATCTCGCGCTCGATCGACTTGGTGGCGGCACGGATGACCTCAATTTGAGGGCCCAGCCACTGTGGGGATGTTCGGAGCGCGTACCGATCTTGCTTGGGCTTCATCAATGGGTCGAGCTCACCGAGTTTCTTAGCATACTTCATGTAGGAGCTTCCATCCAAAATGTGCTCCATGATGGCGGCCGCCTCAATCTGTCCCGGATGGTGCTTGAGCTTGTGTGTTAGGTGGTCAGTGTACTCCGGTTTGCCGGTCATCACCTCGCAGAATACAGCGGAAAGGACCTCGGCGAGGATGGCAAGAATGTTGGCCTCAAAGAGCACGGTCGATGCCAGACCAGAGCCGACGGCAGTGCCATTGACCATGGCAAGACCTTCCTTGGGCTGCAGCTCGAAGAAGCCGCCCTGGATGCCAGCAATCTTGAACGCCTCAGCGGCGTTCACCTTTCTACCATCTGGGGCCACTGCCACGGAGTTCTCGCGGCCAGTGACAAGGCCGGCAATGTAGGACAGCGGGACGAGGTCACCTGACGCGGTGATCGTGCCCCGGAGCGGCAGACACGGCGTGACGTTGGCGTTGAGCAGCTTGGCGATCGCCTCAAGGATCTCAAACCGAATACCAGAGTATCCCTGAAGGAGTGTGTTGATTCGGACGAGCATTGCTGCACGTGTTGTCTCCGCCGCTAGAACATGGCCGTCGGTGCCTGAGCCGAATGCGCCGGCATTGAGGAATCTGTCAAGGAACAAGCAAATTCCCCATCAGGACGGCGCCGCCAAAAGCTTGCACATGATTAAACTAGAGCGCAGCGATTAAAGTTCTTTCTAAAAAAGAATACAAATCCTCACCTGATGAGCTCTCTCTGCAGAGCACCGCCCTCCTTGGTGCGGCGGTGGGAGGTGGCACCGAAGCCGGTGGTGACGCCGTAGCTATCCGTGCCGTTCATCATGCTGTTCATCACCCAGTCACTGCTGGCCTTGACGCGCTCGCGAGCCGACTCGTCGAGCTCGACCTTGGCCTCGCCGGCCGCGGCCACCGCTGCGACCTGCGCGATCCTCAGGCTTGCGCCCTCGATCTTCACCACGGGCTGGCGGTACTCCGCCACCATCCTCTTCACCTCGTCGAGGTGGCTCCCCGCAAGCTCCTCCGCCGCCTTCACCCAGTTAAGCGGGTCGGCGCGGGGCGCCGCCACGCAGAGACCATTGTCTCCGTTGGCAGAAACGCGGCCGTTCTCGCACTCCATTACAGTATCAGAAGACCGATCAGTTAACTAAAGCAAAAGGAGATCGGAAAAGAGACGAAGAGTGTTTTGTAAATTGTAATCGCGTTGCTAGCTAGCTTCTCGATCGAGTGATTAGCTGCTGTGAAGAAGAAGAAGAGCTAGTGTACTACTGCACTGGAAGGTGCGGCTCTTCTTGGATCGGAATGGTGCGGGAGGCGCTGCTTAAATAGGCGAGCCTGCACCCCTGCACAGTGGGTGGGGGTGACTGGTGCCTTGGTGAGGGGTGGTCTCCCTGGCGATCAAGGCCGGAGCCGGTTGGGGGACACAGGGTTTCACTTGAATTTTACAAACGAATCGCTATGGATTTACAAAAACCAAACCGTTTTTATCAGTTGGTTTTAACTTTTAACTGATTTTTTTACAGAGTTCATCGAAAGTCAGTCGGTTTTTACTGGTTTTGCTCGGTTTTCGGCAAACGTGGAGATCGGTTTTCTTCTAAAAAAACTATAGGAGCACGCGACGGAGCGAAGGAACAACACAGCACGAGCGCGCCGCGTTGAGGGGGAACGTAGGAGAGAGTTTTTTTCGTGTGGCCAGTGGTCTGCGGCGTGGAAGTTTCGGGTGCGGCGCTGGGTGGCTGTGGTTGGTGCGCACCTGCGCGGAACGGGGGGTTGGTGAGGCTGACCTGCTCTTCTCGGTCCTGTTCGCTGTTCTTCGCTCGTGCTCGCCAGTCGTCACAGGGCTGCTGCTCTGGTACACTGCTCATGCGGCCTGGATAGAATTTGCTATGAATGCCACATTACTAGCGCTGCTGCTACTACGGTAGCAGACTTGTTTGATGAAACAGAGTCTACTACTCTGGTCTAGCGAATGGCACCCAGAATTGTTAGTTTGTTACTCGTGTTGAGACGATGCTGTGCTATTGGTGAGTAACGAATTCAATCAGCATGGGATCACTGTTTCCAACCTGTCAGATTTGAGCTAGAGAGACCATCGATCTTTAGGGGTTAGTTAGATGTTCTCAGCATGATGGTCTGTTCAACCTCGAAACAGAAGTCCCACTTCTGATGACACAAACCGGTCAAATTTTGGGAAGCTGAACCAATTTGCAATTTAGTATTCGGAGCTAGGAACATGCGTGTTCAAAATGCACTAGTCTAAACTCTGAACCTTTAGCGAGACCTGAAATGTGATTAATGCGCACGGCGCAAACGGAAGACCATTTCGGTCAGGTCGTCCTTGGCCTCACGAGTCTTCGTCGGTCACGGGTTCTTATTTTAGTCACCCGCGTCCACATTGATCAACGAACTGAAGAGCAGTTGCTGCAAATGTGACATATTTTTATCCCATGCAACTGACAAAACTGAACATTTCTGCGTCCTTTCTATCTTAATCTTGGGCTCTTGGTATCCATATCCCTGTTTGTTTCAGTGGCCGACAAGCTGAACCTGCAGCCATCCTCCTCCTGCCCAGACTCCGCTCTGCTCCACGTATTTACGAGAAAACGGAGCATCTCTGAAACCTATCTTGTTAGTGAAAGGCTATGAGAAGACCGGGTCAATGCGTCCGGCTACATGAGGCCAACCCAGCGTCACGCTCGTATATACGATTATACATCGCTGTGATGCATCCGTGCATACTGAATTGCTGATAGATGTTTGTCCATTGAAATGTACACAGATGAGCAGCGAAGGCGACAAAAGAAACCGGTATAGGATGGTGGAGCCCTGTTTGTGTTGCACTCTAATGGCGCAAGTGGCAGGGGGCAAAGTTGTGAAAATCAGGGCGCCAGATAGTGTCTGCCAATACAGTGTCCGTGTCAGGATGGAAGGATGAGTTCGTCTCCACAGATTGTGTGAACAGAGAAGTGGTGGTCAGATGTACAACGTGTGCAGGTGTGCTCAGGTTCTTCAGGCTGCAGGGTTTTGATCCCAGCCTCATGAAATGCCTGATGGTTGGTGACTGTGTCAGTAAAACTGATATACAGGGAGGGACTATTTCAACCAAAAAATTTAAACCAAAAAGGAAGTCGTGTGATTCACTTATATTTACAGAGGTTCTCTCTAGCCTCAAGTGTAGAACAGAAATAGGTTGTAAACTGCCAAACCTAACACGGTGAATTGAAAATGAAGGAAACCCCTTATCCAATATTCTTCTCAATGCTTGCGCATGTATTAATTATCTGGAACTTAATTTGGCCTGTATGATAGGTGCCAACTGCCAAACCTAACGGAAAAACAAAGCGTGAAAGTGAAGCTGAGCAGGGCACAACCAATTTAGTATGCACGGCAAATTGGTCAATTGCCATTGCATACGTAACAAAAGAAGTGGGGAAGAACAAGTGTTAGGCACTAGCTGTCCTCTCTAAGCTCTTCACCAACCCATTACAAATTGGACCACCATTTTTTTTCCAATGCCTGTGTTCAACAAATTTAGCTCACCAACTAACCCATTTCGACATTGGTCTCTTCCAATTTCCAATCTTCGTTAGAGACTTCAACGTTGAAGGGCGCAGGTCGGCAGCTGGATGGCGCATGATTCACCTACCATCAATACTAGTATTGTACCCGTGCTACGCACTGGTGAAAATAAAAAAATAATTATATTATTAGTCAAGAGTTGAATTCTTTATAACTTTAATTTAGTAGTTAGAAATATTGTAGCAGCATCAAAGAACAATTACATGTGCAAATCAAACTGTCATATCCTCAAAAAATCAAATAAAATCATAAGAAAAATATTTGCTTGCAGTCCAAGCCATCAGGCTGTATGATTTGGCATCGACCCTCTAGATGCCATCTATACTGCCCTTAGACAGCCATTCGAAGTTCCTCCAGCGAAACTAACAATCAAGATAGTTTTGGGAGTAGGACTACCGAGCAGGAAGAATGGGTGTGTTCTGCTTGAGTCGGATCTCCCCTTTTATAGAATACGTTGTGGAAATCGAGAACTCACTTAGATAGAAAGAAAGCACCTTCCGATCATGGCGCTCACATTAGATGGAAAGAGATCAAACCGAAAAGAAAAAATCACAATATGAGGAAAGTCATTAGAAGGAAATATATTAGCTCACTAAGGAAAGTTCTTTATATGGAAGGTCTTTAATCGAAAAGATATCCATCAACTAAGGAAAGTCCTTTAAATAAAATGTTATTATATAGAAAGATATCAATCCATTAAGAAAGTCATTTAAATGTAAAGTTATTATACGGAAAGAGATAAAAATATAAAATCAGTTGCGGGTGGGCAGGGCCGGAAATCGCGTGCGCGGTTGCTAAGGAGAGGGATAGATTAGAATGAACGGTTAAGATTTAATACAATCAAACGGAAGGCTAAGATTGAATAGATGAGTGTCCATGGTGGACACTCAACTTCGCTAATTATATAGTAGGATAGATACATTGAGTCATTGAAGGCAGAGGATGATGTCTCCGTGAAGTTAGGAGATTATGTGCATGATTTCTGTGTAGGTAACTGCTAGGTTTTTACTATATAATATATAGCTCTAAAGAATAAGACTTCTAATTAATTCTAACTCTTAATTATATATGATTAAATGAATTAAATATAAATTTAATTTATAGTAACCGGCTATATCCGGTCATCTCTTCTCTCGTGACTCGCATTCTCTCTCCCGTGTATCACTAGATTATCACGGAGATAAGGACCCCACAAACGCTAGCATTGATTAAGGGAGTTATGTTCTACATGCATGTACGGCCAGCGCCCACGTTAATTACGGAAAATTTTGTTCTAGTCTACACGCCGGATTCAATACCATACAATTTTACATGCATGCACGTAGAAATAGAAGAAAATATGATCTATTAGGTCATTTTCTTTAAATCTGAATAGATAAAAATAATTAACGATCCATAATTATTTAGTTATACCTTAAAATTATCCTTCTAACTTTTCTTCGTGGTTAGTCGCAATAACAATGGTAGCAGTAGGACAAGTGCGCTCCAAGTGCAACAAAAATGGTCGCACTAACATAGTTTTTACAATGCACACATAAGATGGATGGATGAAAGAAAGAAACAAGTGTGTTAATTTTTTTTTACTAAGACGTATTCATGCTCATAACTATCGGTCGAGAATTAAATCTGATTAGCGGAGTGACTGGAGTCTTTACGTACACGAATCCAAAATATATGGCCACAAGATATGTTTTCCCTGTATGATTAGGTTGCTGAGGTGACCTGGCTCTCACTTCTTCTCTTGAAGGTTGTTAAAATCTGAAACATGTGTGTAATCCAGTACCTTAATCCTACTATTTTGTCACCATAGATGCCTGCATATTAGAAGATTAAATAATTACTCTCTTTTTTAAGGCAAGCGGGAGGACCTGCAATGCATTAAGGAGAAGCGGAAAAGAAGCCGTAGGAAAACGTAAATTGTACAAGAGAAATATCAGCCGGGAGGGAAATTTAGATAAGGGAGGGGGTGAGAAGGGAAACAACTTCATTACAGAATTAGCGCTTCTATATCAGTAATAGTCATTTGAGCCACTGAATGAATGGAGTCGATGGAGCCGTTGAAGATATATCTGTTCCGTTCTTTCTAAACGTGCCACCGGGTGTAGATGATTATCTCATTAAACGCTTTACGGCTGCGTCGCTCTACCGAAAGTGCCGCTCGGTGCCACCAGGCTTGAACTGAATCGGCTGGCGGAAGAGGATCGACACCAGCGATGCCAAAATGTCGCTAAATTAGATCCAAGGCCTGAATTGTGAAGTTACACTGAACGGCAAGGTGAGTTGGGGTTTCCCGAGCACAACGGCAAAGCCTGCAGCAAGCATCAGAAGGCCACCCCGTCGAAGTAGATTGTCGGCTATCAGGATTCGATTTTTAATCATGGTCCAAACGAAGAATTTACACTTTGCTTTGGCCCGGGCTTTCTACAGATCATCGGAGATAATAGGTAGGCAAGTGCCGGCAAACTGAACTTGGTAAGCAGATTTTGCCGAGTAGTTTTCGTCCTTGGTCCAGCGCCAGGCCACATCATCCGGCTGTGTTTCCCTTAGTAGCCTCTCATCAAGTGTCATCTAAAAGTTTGATTAAATAATTAGACCCAAATTGGAGGTCGGCAGACAACTTTTAGATTATGAAAAGCTGGACAGATCCAAGAGTTTATCCAAAAACATATCTACACGCATCTTGTCATCTTTTCAGAATTTCTTCCTGTATCCATGACAGTGGCTCTCACTAACCCACATATTCAAAGCTAACTCCGAGAGGAGCATTCTTCACATTCACGTTCCAAATAAAGGAGGTCGTAGTAAACATTGAACACGCCTGGTGACGTTTCTCGTCTAGTGGTTAGTATAGAATGACAAAAAAAAATAAGGCACGACAGAAAGAGAACAAAAGGCAGGGATGGCTGCCTGATGGTAGGTGTGAGTCACCGTGTAAATGAGAGCTTCACCGACCTGAGAACTACACAAAATTTTCTATCCTCACCAAACCATGACATGGCAGATATCAGCAAGAATGCAAGATGCAGTGAACAACCGTGCTCTGCTCGTCGCAACTGAGGGTGAGACATGTCGACATGGCATTTCAGAAATTGCATGGAGGCAATCATCCCAGGTACTTCATCTCCATCCAAGTAATGCAGTACTCCCATGACATAATGGCAACACTCGTCTGTCACTCTGTCAGTCAGTCATGGCGACGTCTGAAAACTTATTTCCTTCCCGCAGGGTAGGTGCGTATCCTGTAAACATACGTAGCTTGATTGGACGCCACGCGCTGGCGACCACTTGGCCGTCACAGCATCCACACGTTCCACCAAACTGCCTCTCGCAAGTTGCATTTGCAACTCGATCAACCTGCCAGCTAGCCAAACGCCCGGCCCGACGCTATCCAACGAACTAAAAAAACTGCGGGTGGCCCGATAATCATTTTTAATCAGTTATTATATATATTAATCGGTTTAATTTCTATTGTTATTATAACGCTAATGTTTATATGTGGGCGTCCCGAGGCTTCGGACGGTGCGGCCCAATAGTTGCTCCTGCGCGGCGTGGCTTAGGAAGCTGCGCGTGCGGCGTGGGGCTATTGAGCAGGCCCAGCTAGTCTTTTTTTCACCTGTCAAAAAAAATTTACATATATAATATTTCAATCAGTTATAAATAATAGTTTACTATAACTACACATATTATTTTAGCTGGTATATCATAATATTTTAAATAGTTTAACAGTTATTTTATTTTATTTATTAAATAATGTTTTACTTTTATATATTAGTAATGTTTATAAAAATATGTAAATCATGTTTAACTAGAAACATAAATTATTTTAACTGTTTACATATAATATTTCAATCAGTCATACATAATGGTTCACGCAATTACACACATTATTTCAACTATATATCATAATATTTCAAATAGTTAAACGGTTGTTTCATTTTATTTATTAAACAATGTTTCACTCTACATATTAGTGGTGTTTCTAAAAAATAAAAATTATGTAATCTAGTTTCAAGTGTTCATATATAATATTTTAATCAGTTCTGATCAATATTTTATATAATTATACACAATATTTTACTATAGCATATCATGTTTTAGTGTTGTAAGTTTGATTTGACGGCTAAAATTTTGCATGGAGAATCAAACAGCTGGGAGCAGCAGCAGCGTTTGATTTTGTCTCAGACGTCGTGCTGTCCTTATTATAAATAGACCGATAAGACCGGTTATCGTGATTTTCTGATCCCTGTCTAAGTGTTTAGTCCTACCGTAGTCCTACCTAGACAGCTATGGATGGCAACAGCGAATGGCGAGTGGCGAGCAACCCGCAGGTTACAGCTGCGTCGGCGAAACGCCGATGAAAATAACCACCCCTGCCACGACAAATCACCGGGAAACGGTCGAGCTGGTGGCGCGCGAGGCGTTGGTGCCGGCTCTCCGGGCGAGCACCTAGCGCTCTCGCGTTGCTGTCGTCGGGGGACCTGGGCGCTGCCGCTCGTCTCGCGCGCGCCTTGTCCCATCATTATCGGGCATGCCGGTTTCGCAAGATACAAATCTTGGCGCACTCGGAGGAGGAGAAGATTGGATCATGGCGCGACATTTCAGGCCAGAGTTTAGCACACACGGCTGGGTTTATGGCGCACTCATCTGTGCTCACACCGGAGAAGAATATCTCCGGCCCGTTCTAAAGTGATAGTATAGATTGACGAGACGAGGAGATGTTCTGAGCCGTCCATCAAATAAGAGGCTTTAAATAAGCGAATTTAAAATATATTTTTTTGATAATTTTCATATAATTTTTTCAAAAAATTGTATCGTTCAGATATTTGAAATAGGTGAAGTGTTGTAATTCAGTAGATAATCTGCTGATGAGCAGATCGATCGGAACGGGTTACGGCACGCTCTCTTGTTAGGATACTTAGAGCAGCAAGCAGGCACAGCCACACATGGTGTGATTTTATATGATGCCCTACCGCCAACTGTTGAAGCATTATGTAGTGTTATCTAAATGGGAGCAATAATGCGTTCGGCCGGACGATCAGAATCGACGGTTCGATTGGAATGGCAGGGCCCAAGTTGGCATTATCAGTGACAGTTGAAGTGTTCGATTGGAATGCTCACGACGTAACAGCAGTGACGGCCCAATTTTAGCTCCTTGCTTTTCGTTTTGGATGCAAGATTTGTGAAAAGGCAAGTTTCTGGCCGACCAGCAGCTACATATCTGTCTATCTATATATTTATTTGTCTCTCCATAACTATACTAGTTAAACACTTCGAAACATCATATTTGGAATAGTATTATAAAAAAACATTTGATTCCAAAGAAGAATGCACATCAAGTAGAAAAATAAATTCACGTTCAAAATAACAAAAGTACGTGGTAGCAGTTTTATTAGGTAAAGACAGAAATTGTAAAAAAATTGTCAGGAAGGACTAACAGTACTATTTTTTAAAAAAAATTACTTAAGTCAATAATTAACATGCTGATACTTGTATTACATAGGAGGCCAACCTCTGTTCGCTAGGGCTGGCAAATAGGCTCGTGGCTCATGAGTTAGCTTGAGCTCAGCTCGGCTTACCTTGGCTTTTACCATGTAGCTTAAGTGAGTTTTAGTCTTTCTTGCAGTTATCTTCTATGGAACCATCTAAGAGTAAGCTTCTTGTCTATCTAGATGAAAAGAATAAGAGAGTTTACAAAACAAGGACTTTAATTTGCTTCAATGATGAAAGTTGAATGTACATAGATTTTCGGAATAGTGACAAAGATGGCAAAGAACTTCTTAACTATACTAGCTACCTCCGTGTCTTCAGAATCCACACACTTTTAGCATGGGGGTAGGACTATCGGAGTTCTCTACATCCAAATATGGTGGAGGCATTGGTATGTGCTTATAGTTAAATCAAATTAAAGGTTCCTATAACGATTCAAGAGCTACTATAGTTGTGTGAATCCATTTAATGCTTATTTATGACTTTACATTCTTTTGCTTTTGTTGTTATGCCTTCATTATGGTTCATGACTAATTCGATCGTTATAACTTTTTAGAAAGAAGATGAAGATGATGATGTCGAGATCATTCATTCCATTTCCTAAGAGTGTGATAGGGACCAACTAATGTTCATTGGTGCTTGCTTGCTAGATGCCTAGATGTTCCCACTTTGAATTTTAATTCTATGTATGATGTCAGTACGTGCTATTTTGTTTGAAATTTGGACTTTAGATTTTAATCCTTTCTTTGTGAACATGTGCTATGTGGAATTGTGAATGACTAGATAGATGTGGAGCTGTGGACTTGTGGTGTTGTGGACATCATGAGTTCATGACATGTGGTCATGTGGACAATGGTCTATGAATGCATTACATATATAGTTATGTTTTTATTTGATGGTTGATGTGTCAATTGTCAATTTGTCATGGCAATATGTGGGCTATGGCATCTACGAACCAGAGAATTATGTTGTTGCAGTTGCAGCAGCCAGCAGGATTTGTTTTGGAAACATTTATGTTGTAATAAGTTATTCTGGCAATTCGATTTGTTATAATGTTATGTCTATGATATGGTTTCTTGAATTAGATTATTACATGTTGTGGTTACCGGTAACTTTGGAAGTAATCTAGTTTTAACTCTTGTTAATTTCCTTGACTAATAAGTTGGAAATGGAATGCTGAATCATTTGCTATTTTGCTGCTGCTGGTCGCTGGAGACTAGGCAGAGGCTCTGTTGAACAGTGCAGGCGAGGCGAGCTGAGCTGTTTTCGTGGTTTGGCCAAGCCTAAGCCAAACCAACATTTGAGATCTCTTTAATAGGAGTTTATCGAAAATTATGGATAAGAATTTTGATAGGACATATAGGGGATCCAAGTAATTTTCATGTCTTCTCCGCGTATCACAAAAAGAAAACGATTGACACAATTGCTGACGGGGGCTTACAAACTGGCAAACCAAAATAGTGATTTGCATTTCCTTGTTGAGTGCTGTCTGTTTCTTGTGTCAAAGTCGACATCCTGTCATGTATAGTTTTTTTATGGTCCTCTTTTAAATAATTGTTAGTCTTATAGTCTAAATGTCATATGCGGCTAGCACTACCGGCGCCGGACCCAGGCTAAGGATGTCACAGGCCCTGGCGCGGTAGGCCTGGCTATCCCCTAATTAGGGGATTTGCTTTTCAAAGATAGTTAGCTAAATTAGTTAAGATATGATTAGGATATTTTCCTTCCATATGTCCTTAGGCTCTATAAATAAGGTGTAAGCCCCTTGGGCAGAATTCAAGCAATGAAATATCAATCTACAATTTCTTCCTCAACTCTCTAAATCTCCCCCGTTCTCCAACATAGCTAGGCAAGGAGAACAACCCCGCGCCTGCTACGATCTGTGCAGTCAAGGGCCCCTAACCCTAGGGGCCGGTGCCCTTGACAACTTGGTATCAGCAACCAGAAGATCCTCATCCACCTCTGCCGCCGGTCAGCCCTCCCACGCCACCATCGACGCGACCATGCCAGGCAACGACGACGTTCAGGCAGCCCTTGCTAACATGATGGCCCAGCTCAAGGACCTCACTACTGCTGTCAACGCCCTATCCACCACCACCGCCAACAACTCTCAAGCAATCCAGCGCCTAGACCAGGGCCGCCAGCCACCGCCGCACCCTAAGGACTTTCCCTCGGGCCCGCAGCACTCCGGCGAACACCACAGCGATAGGCCACCGTGGTTCTAGAAGATAGACTTCTCCAAGTATGACGGCAAGGGCGATCCACTACCCTTCCTCAACCACTGCGAATCATACTTCTTCCAGCAGCGCATCGTCGAGGAAGAGAAGGTATGGATGACGTCATACAACCTCATCGATGCCGCGCAACTCTGGAATATGCAGATCCAAATAGATGAAGGCACCTCGGCATGGCGCAGGTTCTTGGAACTCCTAAACCTATGCTTTGGACCGCCCCTCCTCTCCAATCCCCTGGGCGAGCTCGCCGCGTGCAAGCGCATGGGATCCGTGGAGGAGTTCCAAGACCGCTTCCAGGCGCTCCTGCCATGCACCGACGTCCTCAGCAAGTAGCAGTGCGTCTAGCTGTTCACTACCGGCCTATAGCCTCTGCTCAGCCTCAACGTCGAACTGCATAACCCGTAGTCCCTCACCGTCGCTATGAGTTTGGCCCGCAAATTGGAGCTCCGCGATCAGTGCGCCGCTGCCCTGGTCCCGACCTCGACGGCCCCACGCCATCAGCCCTAGGGCATCCTACCCATGCCGCTCGCCCGGTTGGCCCTACCAGCGCCCCCGCCACTGACCTCTACGACAGCACCGGTCACGGTGGAGGGTCGGTCGGTCAAATGGCTGTCCCAGGTGGAGATGGAGGAACGTCATCATCTCGACCTTTGTTTCAACTGTAACGAATGATTCAGCCATGACCATAATCAGGTTTGCCAACATTTCTTCCTCCTCGACCTCACCTTCGACGACGACGATGATGTCACAGAGCCGGTTGAGTAGCAGGAGGCCGACCGACATATTTCCTTGCATGCCATCGCAGGTGTCCGTACAAACGAGACGATGCAAGTTCCCCTCTAGCTAGGTGACGTCTCCTTGCTGGCCCTCCTCGACTCCAGCTCCACCCACAACTTCATCTCCGAGGAGACGGCGGGCCGGACCACTCTGCACCTATGACCACACGGGAAGATGCTAGTCACAGTGGCCAATGGCGAGCGTCTCTCCTGCTCAGGCATGTACCGCGACGCCCCGTTCTAGATCAGCTAGGAGGAGTTCAAGGCTGACTTCTGCGCCCTCCCTTTAGCCAGCTACGACATGGTGCTCGGAACGCAGTGGCTAGCGTCGTTGGGACCGATCACGTGGAATTTTAGTGCTCTCACCATGTCTTTCTAGCACAGGGATCACCGTGTTTGTTGGCAAGGCATAGCCAGCACATCTGGGCCAGGCCTGTGAGCCTGTTCCGATGAGGAACTGCTAATGGTCGTTCTCAACGAATTCGCAGCCATCTTCACCGAGCCACAGGGGATGCCACTACCCCGTTCCCGAGATCACCTCATCACATTGCTGCCCGGATCGGCCCCGGTAGCCGTTCAGCCGTACCAATATCCCGCCTCACACAAGGACGAGTTGGAGCATCAGTGCAATGCCATGCTATCACAGGGGCTGATCCGCCATAGCACCTCGGCGTTCTCATCACCAATACTGCTCGTCAAGAAGGCTGACGGGTCCTAGCGCTTCTGCATCGACTACTGTGTCCTCAACGCCATCACCGTTAAGGTTGCATTCCTAATACCGGTGGTAGATGAACTGCTCGATGAGTTGCATGGCGCCCGCGTCTTCACCAAGCTAGACCTGAGGTCAGGTTACCACCAGGTCCGCATGAACCCAGCCAACGTCGACAAGACAGCCTTCCGTACTCACGACGGCCTCTATGAGTTCCTGGTCATGTCTTTCGGCCTCTGCAACGCCCTGGCTACATTCCAGGCCGTCATGAACGACGTGCTTCGATCGTTTCTCCATCGCTTCATCCTCGTCTTCTTCGACGACATTCTGATCTTCAGCGACTCATGGGCGGAGCATCTTCGCCACGTTCGGGCCATCCTCTCCACACTTCAGCAGCACCTGTAAGTTCAAGTGTTATTAGTTTGATTTTGGTGATTAATGACAAACCTAATTGTGTTGAGACTAATATTTTATTGAGTATTTATTTGTTTAGCCTCATTTGGATATGAAGATAGAAATGTTAAGATGTACGGGCTAAATTACTCGTTGTCTTAATTGATGCATCTTGCATGAATAGAATATAGAGTGAACTCCTCTTTTAATCTTGATTAAATACGCTCATATGCTTTTTATCTACAATCATATGTATGCACATCTTGAGGGGGAACTCACTTTATATTACATGATTTGTTAGAATTTATTTAATATAACATCTTCATTTTGAAATGAATATATCATTTAGTCAACACTCTCTATATATTGATAATGATTGAACCTAATCACGATAAGATCGAAATACATGGAGATAAAAGCTATATGTAACACTCTTCATCTCATGTACATGTTTGATAGGTTCAAATGTGATTTTCATGTTATGGACATATATATATGAGACTAACATTTTCTCT
>KE371938.1:2180-18624 GCA_000418225.1 Zizania latifolia
CAGGTGTCAAGCTGAAGAATGCAAATGATCAGCTGTTATTAGCGTGTCAAAATCAAATCAAGAATCATCAGCTAATTAAAACCCAATCAAATCCTAATTAACTTAATGGCGACAAGGAAGCTCCCAGGAGAACAAGCCCATCTCCGTCGCAGTGTCGCCATCCTCGAAGCCTGGTTGTTGTGAGTGGCAAAGAAAAGAAAATCAGAACGAAATCAGAAAGTGTTCAGTGTCTGCGTGATGTCCTGGAAGATCCTCAGCCTCTTCCCGATCTTCTCCTTCATCGCCGGGCTCGTGTCGCAGCACGCCGGCGCTGGCTTGCAATTGCCCTTCCCTTCGGCAGCAGCAGCGTCATCGAGGACCGGGGCCAGGACAGCCGCGACAAGGGCCTCATCGAACGCGCTGTGGTCCGGCAGCTCCGGCCATCTGTCCTCGGCGGAGAGTGACTTCCGCCTGCCGTTGTTCTCGTCGTTGCTCGGCTCCTTCTCCCCTGGTCCGGCTGCTACCTTTTCCATGGCATTGCCGGACCGTGTCCTCTTTAGGTTACCCATAGGATCATGCACCTGCGGCTGAGGCTTCTGCTGCTGCACGTTTTGTGGCTTCGTCGCCAGCGGCGGCATGCGCAGCGAGTAGAACGGCTGCGCGTCCACCCTGAGGTTGTTGGGCTGCAGCGCGGCCACCTTCTTGTTGGCGCCGGCGTTCTCATCGGCGAATTGGTCGCGCGGTAGCGGCGCCGGGGGCATCAGGTCATCTATGCACGGTTGCGGCTGCCAGATGCTGGAGGACGAGCCCAGCAGTAGCGCGTCGAAGAGCCAGCTCTTGTCGAGCTGGTCGGCGCGCGGGCGGCCGACGAGCTTGGCCTCGAGGTCCCGGAGCATCTCCTGCGCTCGCTCGTAGGCCTTGAGGTGCGAGTCGGCGCCGCGCAGGCCGTCGACACCCGCCGGCCGGACCTGCTTGAGCACGTCCTTGGCCTCCAGCACGCGGCCCTGCTTCATGAGGCAGATGCCCAGATTGCACATCTTGTTGTTGTCCGGCCCAATGAGCAGCGCCAACCGGTACGCCCCCTCCGCCTCCGTGTAGTTCTCCTTCTGCATCAGCGCCCACCCCAGATTGCCCTGCACATCAATGGAGATTATGACCAGGAGACAAATTGAAGCTGCGCAATTCAATCGATGAGAAATGCGCGAGCGCTTACAAGGAGTCTAGTTGACTCCTGCTCCAGGGTGACCTGGAACTTGCGCCCCTGCGATCGCGCCGTCTTGGTGCGCTTGCCATTGAAGGCGAGTCCTTGGTGGATCAGCTGCAGTTTGTGCTTGAGCAGCGAGATCTGGTCGTCCAACCGCCCGCATCGCTGTTCAGATTGATGACGAGATCACGTATCAGTCGAGCACGTTGTAAGAGGCAAGCGGGAGGAGAGTGAAGGGGGTTGACGAACCTTGTAGAGGTCGAGGAGGATGTTGTCGAGGGACTCCTGCGCCTGGTCGGAGCAGCGGCTGCGCAGCGACTTGATGGCCTCGACGGCCTCCTCCGCGCGGTTCTGCTGCTTCATCACGATGGCCATGTCCTTGAGCGCGCTGTCCACGCGGTCGCCCGCGTTGATCGCCGCCCAGAACAGCGCGATCGCCTTCTCCGGATCCTTGTCCACCAGCTGCTCCGCCACCGCCACCGCCGACACGGAAGACCAACCCGTCAGCACATCCAATACAATCACAAACTCAAATCGCCCCAACGCGCTCGCATCAGCACATCACTCACCTGGACGCGCTTGGCGCGCACGTACGGCGTGTCGCCGACGGGGACCTTGTGGGCGACGTGGAAGGAGTCGGAGTTGGTCCGCAGCATGGCCGACGCCGCCGGCTTGATGGGCGAACTGGGAGCCGACTTGGTCGGCCGGAGCCCCAGCGCGGCTACGGCAGCGTGCCACGTCTCCTGCTGCTGCTGCTGCATCATCGTCGTCTCCCCCTCCTCGCCGCGCAAGGGTCCCGATCCGAGAACGAAGGCAGCAGCGGAGCTAGAGGAGGACGGCGAGGTGGAGACGGAAACGGTCTGTACACTAGGCATTGGATTCCCTTCCACAGGAGATATATGAATCCCCTCGGGTGCCCGACCGTTGGGGAATTAGCCGTTTGCGCAAACTAGCCGTTGCAACTTCCTGGGCCGGGCCGGATCGTGTCGGCCCATTAAAAATAAGCTTCACGGCCGATTTAGTTTTTCTAGAAGATTACTGGCCCATTTAAAAAGCTGTCATGGGCCGCGGATGTTGGTAGCTACCAAAATTTTGATAGGCCGAACTGAGAAGAGATTTGATAATTGTCATTGTTAAAAATGGTTTCGATTTTTTAATCCAAATCTATATATTATTGATCTAAATAGTCTTATATATTATTATATTAAAGTGATATCATAATCAAATATATTATATTGAAAGTGACAAATTATTAATTTTTTTTGAATTGAATGCCGCAATTTATAGCGACCCCAAATCTTAGCGAGCCAAGATGGGCCGCTGATGTTGGTAACGGCCCAAATTTTGGTGGGTAACTTGCTCCTGATGAATTTTTAATTTTAATTTTCTTAATTTATATTCTTTCTATCTTATAATATTGTATATTAAGATTAGATTTAATATTTTATAGAATTGTTTAGATTCGTTTCGTTGTATTATAAAATATCAAATCATAAAATATTAAATCGGATTCTAGATTATAATATTATATGACAGAGGGAGTATAAATTAGGTGATTTTGTATTTTTCACGCCTACCCTGATTAAAATAATTTAGGATCTTCTCACCCACAACCCGGTTGCCATGTCAGAAAAATCGTCCACCGAACGATAAAAGGACTTTTTTTTTTTGTAAAAAGTGAAAACCAGCATATAATTCTGTACATTGAGAAAAATAATAAAAGTAAAAATAAAAAAATCGGCTTGCAGTGTCGCCCATCTGGCCATCTCGCCTCGCCCTCTCCTCGTCGCAATGGCGCTCCAACCGCCGCCGCCGCCGCCGCCGCTCGTCGGGCCGTGTGCGATGTTCCGCGCCGGGCATTTTGGCGGCGCGTTGGCTGCGGATGTGGTATCTCGTAATGTTAGTACCACCAGGATGCCTCCCCGTCGTCTCTCTCGTGAGCCGTGTGCCAGGAAGCCGGGGTGGTGGTGGCGATGGCGCGTGTGGTGTTCGACGAAATGCCCAGCAGGACAGTGCAGCAAGGCATGCCTCTCAGCTGATAGATTCTGAAACTTTTCAGCGTTATACTGGCATACAGAACAAAAATTTCCTCATTATTTATGGGCATGTGCATTCCAAAGGGATTTCCTGGGCCAGTCCATTATTCAACCATCAATCATACCAGGTAGCTGAAGAAATACTGTGTATTTTATTTGTTTTTTATGGAAGATCCATCTGTACTCAACTGAAAACGAGTTGGTCTAGCAGTAGTTAAAAAAGGACAAACTGACTCACTAGCAATGAAATGCTGTCTGTTATTTGTATTAGCTTGCAGATGGATCAACCTGACCAAACATCCATATGTAGCTGATTTTGTAGATGAGGGGAATTGGTCTGTTGCTATTTCAGTTTCAGTTAGTCATACTACTCTGCTTAAGTCTAAGGTGTAGTTGTAAAATCAATGGCCTTCTGCTACGAAGTGCCATTTAATTTCGCATACCATTTGTTGGTACCAGCAAAGAGTGTGATACTAAAGTAGAAATTTTGTTCCGACGAGTAGCAGACTATGTAACAACAGGAAGGAGATATTTCTAACTACTTTTCATTTGAAACTAATTCTCTAAAAGCTAAATGGGATCAGGATTTTATGATACATGGATCTCTGATTTCCTTTTTCTTTGTACAGCCACTGCTTCAGTCCCAATCAAAGGAAGCTGGAGAATGCTTCCATGTTAACTTTTGTGATGGAAGCACTGAACAAAAGAACCGCTCAGAAACCACGGAAAGAATGGTGTTATGTTGGATGTAAGTGTCACATTAACTACAAACCTTGTGTTCCAGTGCTGGTTATGTTGATTTGTACATGAAATTCTTTTAATAGAGGAAAATAGAAATGGTTAGTGCGCATGGGCATTTTGATATCTTGGGCACTAATACAAAGTACATACAGGTAACTGTTGAAATATCTATGGATTGCCGACCTTTTTATCAACGCTAGAGCTTTCAAGTGAACTGTGCGTTGCATGTAACCAAAGAATTTCTATGGGAGAAAACTTGCTATTCACAGTCAAGGTAAACTTCACATTTCTTTCATGAGTCCAACTTCACACAAGTCTTGATCTTTTCCATGTCCGCATTCCATTGAAAAAACTATTGACCTGTGATTTGGAATTATGAACATAGTCTAGGACATAATATTGTTGGTTGGTCTCAGGCCCCACCACCCACCGCTTGTTTGTTGGACTCAAGTGGATGCACTGCGCTATGATCAGAGGCGCTAAGAAAACCACGTTTCAATAACTGCCCCTGAGTTCTCAGTGCTACAATATATAGAGCCCAGAACTATGTTGAAGGAAACATCCTTCCACATCGCCCTAACTCTAAAATTCTTGATCTAATACCGATCATAAATAAGTGTTGTAGAAGTTTGGAATAGTGGTATCAGGCCAGTGTAGGTGGAGACTAGAAGGGCGATGATACCCACAGGTTCACCACGCACCTCCAACTCAACACCACACGCCGGTGACACCACAACCAAAGAACCCAAACACTATAACGAAGAGATTGTCATCATTGATCAACACCTCTAGATCTAATGCCAGTAACTTGTATTCATTCCGCATCCTTTTGTGTTCAAGTGCAAGATCGAGATAAAGATAATTAGAGTTACGTTCTGTTTATTCATGCTTAGATTTAACAAATATTTCTCTAGCCTGTTTAGTTCTACCTGTTTAACTTTAAGGACAGTCAAAGTCTTCGCTAGTTTACTAGTATTGATGGTCTTCTTATCAGAGTGCTAACCATCTGCATGAAGGCTGGAAAAATTCTCTTTCAGTGCGCATACTTAATTCACCAACTTGTAGCTGCTAGACCCTTTTCTTGTGTTTTTGCTATTATTGAATTTAAATTAGTCCGGAAGCAGCATTGAGGTGTTGAACTTGGTAAAAAACTTAGTTTATGGTCAGGCATTGGCAACTACTGGCAGATGAATTTGGGTTGAATTCCTGGAGACCAACACCGCACCTGATCCACTAATAGCCAATTGCATGGAAGAATGCAAGGACTGGTAGTTAGAGAGAAGATTATGGGTGAAAAGGAAGATGGCACAGGGACTTTGGAGCTTTATGCAGGCATACAAGGGGCATGTAGGTTGGGGAAACAAAGAGGGAGTTGGGAGAGAGGAGTTATGTAGTGCAGTTTGTGCTGGTGCCATGTGGTGGGGTTAGCTAATTGCCCATGCCTCCCTTGAAGAGAAAACAACAAAAGGGAGAGCTAGACCTACCTCCCTCCCTCCTTACCTTCTTTCCCTTCCCCACAACTGATGGCAGATACATGATTTAAGGTTGATTGTGCCATCACAAACTTGTCAACTAACGATAACGGTTTTCAATAGAATATTAAGATGATAGACTACAGTCATCAATACTGAATTAGAAAAAGATACTTATATCAATCGATAAGACATTGATGTCCTATGACAATAATGCCACCACATCACATCCACCCTGCCCCTAACCCAGAACAGCCCAGATCTGCACAAAGAGGCTTCCACCACACAAGTGTGTGCCTAAGAAGTGGAAGGTAGAACTACTGCACACAACCGACTCCACACCTCAGCTACAAACAATTTCCCTACCCTCCTCCTTCCAGCAGTCTTCATGCTTTCTAGAACTAGTGCCTACCAGGCGACCATTTCACAACTAAAAGGGCTGAGGCTAATGCGTTTTGTTCAGTGATTACACTCCTTTTGTTAATGAGGTGGTGGTTAGGGTACAACCAGAATGTTTTATTTGATTAATTCAAGGCACCATCCAGGAGCTATCTAATACTTCATTATATCAGTTGATAACAAACTGACAGGGCACTAACTTGATTTATGGCCAACTAGCTTATTGCTATGTAGAAACAATAATTAGGACACAAGTAGTTGATAACTGTGCAATAAAGCAGTTTGGTGTCTAACACTCCTGCTTTCTGGTTTGCATGGCAGGCAAGTTGGTAGATGACCCTTGCTCCACATCTTTGAAATTAATGTTCAATTAAATCGTCTGTTGTAGATTTAGCATGAGCCCTGTACTGCAAAATGATACAAACCATCTATCTATTCTGTTATATCATCAAAACAAACTGAAATAGAGCATCCATATTTCCTCTCAAGGCCTAAAAATTATCGCCTCAATGGAGAAAGAAAAATTCACTGTTTACTGTGTAGAGGTCTCAGATTATAAAACAAAAGGTCCACTTCAATTATGATTTAGAAATAACTGAAATTCGGGTTAAAGTTATTAAAAATACAAGATAAAGAGTCCATGTCAAATACATTAGTAGTTGTCATGGGCTGTGGGCCAGGACAGCAAGGCCCAGCCCCAGCCACGTGAACAGTACCGCGAGTACTGTTCACGTGAACAGTACCCTTGGGTACTGTGGCAGTTAAGGCAGATTAGAGTCCAGCAGTTAATAAGAGTCCAGGATCTGTAATTGAGAGTCTTAGCAGGTTAATGGATAGAGTCCTGGAGTTATAATAGATTCGACTAGGTTAATGGATAGAGTCCTAGAGTTGTAATGGATTTGGTTAAATCTTGTAGGCTCTATAAATAGGGTTGTATTCATCAAGAAATGAATGAAAAAGAAAGAAGTCTAATCTCTTATCCTAATGTTCGTCTCTCTCACTTAAGTATACTTCTCATCTCGAGCAGCCGACGTCGCCCGACTATCCTCTCGGCGGTGTTTATCCCATCATGGGTTCAACCTATGACATTAGTACAGAATAACTGGGTTTCCGTTTAGAAATCTATTGGCTATAATTCTGAACAAGAATTGGAATAATTTGAAGCAAATCTAGCTGCCGAAATGCATGACACATCCTGCTAGTTCATTAACATGACACGGAATGTCTGTTGGTTTTGCCTGAGTTAACCCATATTATCTTTCATCAGCAGAACATATCAGGCATATGTCAATTCGGTCTACTCATGCACTAAAAAGAACAGGATCGGAATTGGACCGGGAGTTGTAATCACACGATCGATGCCTACATCAAAGAAAGTAAATGTGTTGATATCAAAAACTTGAACATCATATCGAGGACCATTGTGGAGTGTGAAGTCCCAATCATTCTAGCCCCAACTGAAGCTAATGGTTTCGGATATTTCCTCTCCTTACACCCAACCAACTATGGTCCATAGGTTGGTAACCATCCCACAAGAATATATTAGGTATACAAATAATATATAAGCCCATCTGGATTTTGTCATAGATATGTAAGTTCCTTCTAACTAGTAACATGTAATGGTCCATCTCACAAGCCATAACTTCATATGCTTCCTGAGTTCCTGATGTCCACGTACAACACACAAAGAATTTTTAGAGCGGGTCAAACCTAGCTTTAAAAAAAATTTAGATCTAGAGTTGTAGGTCAATTCAGAGTATTTAGTTGAGTTATCTGTTTTTATTTTGGATTAAAAATAAAAGTTTAAACTACCTTGTTTTATAATAAAAACTCGATATTCAGCATGATCTCGGAGCTAGAGCTATGCTAAATAGACCTTAATTTTGTGGAAAGTTATGTTCTCCTCTAACTTCAATATTTTCTCAATGAGCAGCTGAAAAACACATGTTAACGAAGTGGAAGAGGTCCAGATCATAGTCGATGTTCATATTCAGGATCAAAGATAATATTAATCAATCGCCATATTGATCCGTCGATATAAATATGATATCCATGAATCCATGATCTGCCTTGTTACGGAAAGAAACACGAAGCAGGTACAGGACTGATGAGTTTGGTGAATTTTTAAACATAGGGTTGACCAAACAGATGAAACAGCTTAATTATATTAGAGCATAAAACAGAAAGTTCCAGATGAGATTAGTTTTATTGGAGCATGACAATAGCTATGATTCTGGAAGCAAAACTATTCTAGAGAAAATAAAAAAAACAAGGTGGGTGGCAAATGGTGTTCATCTGAACCCTAATCCAGTTCATCCTGTTTAACTGAAGAAGCCAGGAAAAAAGTCCATGATCTGTGCTTCCGTTGTTTAGGACCTCATATCCTGATTTAATATGCACATGGATTTGTACGGGTGCACCAAAACTTTTCCTTGTTAATGAAGAATCGCTGGAATTTCAGAGCTGATGAGATCAGGGAGTTTTTTTTTAAAAAATACAAGGATGACCCGTATACAACCACTCTACTGCTATAGTGCTATGTGTGCGTGGTATACGGCACAGATCATTTTCATGTTGACATAATTCTGTCGGGGAATAGAAATTGCCTCCATAGACTCCATCTGGTCTGCTCATGTAGCATGTAGGACACCCAGATTGCACTCAATCTCGGACACGAGAGAGAATGATAGAGGTCATTTGTGCTTCACAGGGTATGACCCTCTGATTCCTTAGGTAGGTCATCCACTGTACACTTATTGCTGTCACGATACAACAATGATTTTTTGGTTGTCTAGATATTATTTTTTAATTTAATATTGATGATAATTATCTTACTGAAATCATAAAATCCTGATATCCGAGATGAGAAGTTATGGTAGTATCAGTGACCTAAAATTCTGAATTCTAGAGGTCGTTTTAAGTTTGTGGATAAGACTTAAGAACTTAACTTAAATGATTTTATTGACTTTTATTTATTCTATTTTTAAAAATATGAGTTATTTATTTATGATAAGGTAATATTCATTTGACGAGCACAAACATAAATGAAATGATAAAAATAACTAGAAAATCTAAAACAATTTATATTTTAAAAATGGTTAAGAATACTAAAATGACTTATATAAATAATATGTGTAGGAGCTTAGACAAGTCAGCATCAGAGGTGAACCTAAATACCTAATTATGAACAGATTAGGGAAGACAGGGAGGGAGGCATCGAGTGTGGTGATGGTGCAGTTAGTTAGCGGCTAAAACCGAGAGCGCTTATGGGAGGAGGTAGGCGTCAGGCGGGTAGTGTCAACAGCAAGCCCACGGTTGGGTCAGCCTTACCTGACTTTACACCTACCATTACCATGAGGCTGTTTATGAGGCAGTGTGTGCTGCTGTGCTGTGGCTTTGTAGAACTAAAAACTGGTAAACCAGTGATGCCTCCGTGACCTGGAGCTGGAGCTGGAGCTGGAGCTGGAGCAGAGGGAGGCCTACCAGCCTAACCTTTTTTTCTCACCAACTCGGCCTCTAGAAGACCTCCCCACTATAAAAATCCACCCACCCATGGCTGCGCAACAACAGCAACTTCCACTGCAACCCACCGGGACAGGGAGCTGAGCCGGAGCTTAGCTAGCTGCAGAAACAAGGAAAGAAAGAACCAAGAAATTAAGCCCAAGTTGGTGATCAAGTCATGGGGAGGTCGCCGTGCTGCGAGAAGGCGCACACGAACAAGGGCGCGTGGACCAAGGAGGAAGACGACCGGCTGGTTGCCTACATCAAGGCGCACGGCGAGGGCTGCTGGCGCTCTCTCCCCAAGGCCGCCGGACTCCTCCGCTGCGGCAAGAGCTGCCGCCTCCGGTGGATCAACTACCTCCGGCCGGACCTCAAGCGCGGCAACTTCACCGAGGAGGAGGACGAGCTGATCATCAAGCTCCACAGTCTGCTTGGCAACAAGTAGGTATCTCGACATCATCTCTGTGATAGTATCTGCTAATCTGCATGCATGCATATGAGCTCTGTGAGCTTCTGTTTAGAAAAAAAACTCGTTTTTGATAACTGTTCTGATTGCTAAACTGTTTGTTGCTGTTCCTGTTTGATGCAGATGGTCGCTGATAGCTGGGAGGCTGCCGGGAAGGACAGACAACGAGATCAAGAACTACTGGAACACGCACATCAGAAGGAAGCTGATGAGCCGGGGGATCGACCCGGTGACACACCGGCCGATCAACGAGAACGCGTCCAACATAACCATATCGTTCGAGGCCGCGGCGGCGGCGAGGGACGACAAGGCCGCCGTGTTCCGGCGAGAGGAGCCGAAGGCGACGACACAGGAGCCAGCTGACTGGGGTCAGGGGAAGCCGCTCAAGTGCCCTGACCTCAACCTGGATCTCTGCATCAGCCTGCCGTCCCAAGAAGAGCCCATGAAGCCGGTGAAGAGGGAGGCCGGCGTCTGCTTCAGCTGCAGCCTGGGGCTCCCCAAGAGCACAGAGTGCAAGTGCAGCAGCTTCCTGGGCCTCAGGACAGCCATGCTAGACTTCAGAAGCCTGGAAATGAAATGAGCATCATCTCCTCTTCCTCCTCTCGACTTCCTCCGTTTTGTCACTTGGATATTGGTTAACCTCTAGGTGAAATAGTGTGTGAAAGAGAGATCAGAAGAAAGTGAGCTCTTGTGCCCTGTCTTGCCAAGATCCTCTCTGCTAGCTAGCTAGCTAGCCCTCCTGCTCTGCTCCATTTTCTCTCTGTAATTACCATATTGACTAATCATGACAAATAATACTTGATGCCACCTTGTTCCCTGTAACTTAATCCCTTTCACAATTAAAATTGTTGGGGGATGTAAGCTGAACTTAGATTCAGTGTCTCATGTGGGAGCTTTTCAAGACTGGGCCATTGAACCACAGATCTTATTGGTGACTTACCCAGCATGTGACCATTGCATAATCCTGCAGTTTTGACAAAGCGCCCCGTGAGTTAGATCACGCTTTACGACCTGCTTTGCACACAAGATTGGTGTGCTTCGTCGCCTCCTTTTCGCTGGAATGTACTGCATATGCTGATCTCTGTTCTTATGTCTCAAGGAAGAACAGAGATGAGGCCCCACTTGGAACACACATTTTTTCCTCTGCTCCATGCTGAACTGTGTCGTTTTATGTGAAATTGATATTATGAAATTGACATGAAATCCTGAAAATCAAATTAGAGCCTTAGACAATAACACTATCACTGAGTTTTTTTAATGCCCAGAGATTACTGTAGATGGTAAAACAACACATCTTTTAGATGTAGCTTTAAATCTATGCTTTTTTAAGCTGGTCAAACTTAATTAAAGAAAATTGTAGATGTGAAACTTTAGATGTATTGAGAGTATTTATTCGAGCAAACTAGTTTTTATTTTGAATTTAAAACAAAAATCATTTTATTTTACTGTATAAGCTTTTGAATATGTACCAAACAAACCCACAATCTATGTCCTGACCTCATGATAAACAAGATTTAACCTTTTGGCACTGTTGGTAATGGAAGAGGAACTAAGCGTAGAAGGAAGGTAGCAAGGAGGTGATAAAAAAGGACAAAGAAACCATTTAGATATGGTGCTTGTTAGGTAAGGCCATGCCTTTTAGGAATCGTTCGTTCTTGGCTCGAGGCAACCAACCAAACCATCTCGACGCGTCTCGTCTTGTCCCCCTCCTCTTCCGGTGGCGGCAAGCCCGTGGCCTGGCCTACCAGAAAGCTGCGGTTTTTCGATGCCGCGCCCGCCGGCCGGCCGGCCGGCCGCTTTACTGGCCCTGCACCGGTCGACGGCGGTGTGCGTCGACGTCGTCGCTGGCATCTCGCGCACGGTTTGCTGCTCGTCTGACGCACGCTCGCGATAAGGCCGGCTAGCGCGCGGTGCGTTGTGATGCAATTTTCAGTTCCATCTATACCAAAAGACAGCGCTCGTTTCAGCGGATAAAAACGTCGATTTGACTTTGGCATGCAGGTTAATTATAGATTAATGCCGTAGTAAGTATGCGGGTGCTGATGAGCTGCTGCTGCATCACCGGTCGAGTGATCGGAAGGATATATATACCTTGGTAAAGACGTAAAGTTAATATTTTTATCCCCTCTGCAACCATCTGCTTATCACTATCACTTCGCACCGAAAGCACAAACTGCTGGCTGATGTCTATCGATCGAGATAAGAACTCGCCAGTTTATGCGGTTAGCTGGTTTGTACGTGCCAAACATGCAAGAGGTAAAAACCTAATCTTTACTGGTTAAGATTCCTTGAACACGATGATAGTTTAATCAAGCTGAACACATCGAAAGTTCGAAACCTAATAGGTAGTAACTCCCAACCGATGCGGCGCGGCCGGGAAGGAGAGTTAAATAGCTCCAGCACTGTGGCAACAAACTCGATGCTGCACATCGATCACATTCATGGCCGTCGCAGAGCCGACTGGTGAGCTACAGCGATTGAGCCTGGAGCTTCAGGCCGGCCGGACCGGGCGCCGTACGGGAGACTGGAGTGAATGCACGACCGGGAGACGGATGGTGAGCCTGCATATATTGGTGGGCGACACGAGAGGCCGCCGGCCGTCGCTGGTGAGGACGACGACGAACCAGCAGCTAGCTAGCTGCAGGGCCATGCATGGCCATGGCCATGGCCTGACCTGGTTGGTAGGCAATCCGGCCCCTTTGTTAATTGCCGACATGGACGCATCTGCCTGTCCTGATAGCTACCAAGCTACTAGCTGAGTAGCTGTTAGGACAGTCAGCATATCATCATATCAAATAATCATACTGCTGCAAGCAAGCAAGCAAGCTACTCCAGCTCGTACAGCTCCTACTCATAAGCTTTAATCAATTCATCTTCCTGATGAGTTGTTGACACTGGGGACAGTGCCGGATTTGATTAATTAGCTCGAACCTCTTATTAAACAAGGACCCTAATTGGGTCCCCCCACAGGATTAATGAAGATCCATTCCGGCAACTAACCTCCCACATCCCAGCTTTGATTACCAATCTCTCTTGAGCTGATGCTAGATCTAGGGCATCTTCTCATGGTTGATAACTTGAACTAACTAACATATGGATGACGACCTGATGATCCCTAGTAGTATGTATGTTGCTCAAGCCTGCCGCTGTTTGGACATGAAGGAAACCAAGCCGTCTTTGAAAGTTGGGAACGTTTTTTTTCACACTTTCAGTGGAAACAGTGAATCTGTTACACGTGAAAATCAACTGAAACTGTTGTTTTTTCAGACAATGGCTGAATTCTGGCAAAACCACGCGGTCCTGATCTTAAACACTGCAACAGGCCGGCCGCCGGAGAAACGTCCAAAGAAACCAGCAAGCAATTTATCAATGCAAAAGGCTAGCTAGCTAGCTCTTGATAATACAGTAGTATATAATGTGACTCGAGCTAACGTGCTACTGCTAGGGATGAGGCACGTACGATTCTGTGTGCAAGAGTTCGCAGCTGGGTGTGTCCGTTTCCTTTTTTTTTACTTCTGTTGGCTGCGTATGCATGATTCCGTTACATTGAACATGCCAAAGTTGATTCCGTCGGTTCAGTTCCAATTGTTTCTTGCCGATTCTAGGTGGTGTTACTAGCGACACTTATATAATTTGCTACTATCAAAAAATAATTTTAGTTTTTTATTATCCTAGATTATATATATGTTATTAATTTAAATAATCTTATATATTATTGTTATAAAATAGCAACATAATTCAGGAAGTCATCTTGGTATTGATAAATTATCAATTTTTTTTGGTATTGATTATTTATCACTAGTGTAAATGACACGTTGACTTATCTAAGTCATTAACTATAGGCCAAATTAATAAATAATCCAAACTATTTTTAAGTATTGAATTATTAAATATTCATTGCTTTCACGGCTAATAGTACTTGACAATGACAAATTCTGTAGCATGGTGCTACTATATGGCACACTCCCTAAAACATGACACAAACATGCGTGAATCTAAGCACGGCTGGTTCTTCTTAGTTCTTCCTTGCAAAACCAAATCACATGCAATTCTTATGTTACAAAATGTTTTAGAAAAATTCAAAGCTCTGCGCCATCCTTTTCAAAAAAGCAACAGTTGCGTTTGATCCTTGTGGCTGCGACTACAGTTCGGCTAGCTAGGGTTCCAGAACAGGAGGGGTGCATGGGTTAGGTGGATGACAGTCGAGTAATTTTACTGCAACTTATCCATAATTGTTTCGCCTGATTTATGAGAGATCGAAGCGTTTCACCAGCTCCTACGCTCCTCTGTAAAAATGAAAATCAATTCACACTTATTCGTCTGAGAAGCTGCCTAAAAATAAATTATTTGGCTGAGAATTCCTACTAAATGGGACCTTAATGACCCGACACCCCCAGACAAGTTGATTACATTGGTTTGGAGATCTAAAGGAAGGATATTTAGTATTTACATCGAAGTATCTCTCTTTGTATAATTAATAAAATCAAACAGTTCGATAACTTGCCCATCAATCTTTCGTAATATAAGCACACGTGAGACAGGCAATGTACAAACATGGAGACCGAAATAAAAAATGAACAGGAGAAGATTCATTTTCTTTTATCTACCTACTATTACATCACTCGAGGACTCAATTTTGGGCAAGTTCGTCCAATCGGTAGGAAGCAGAAGCACGCAAGCATCTTTGCACACGTTCTCTCGCAATGCTTTCAATTCTTTAGACTTTAGGTTACTGTTTATATGTTTGTTCCACATTAGTCTTTCTATATATCTTAATCTTATTCAATATTTGTTATCGTTTGCAACATAATTAAAGTTACTATAAGAAATGTACCATGCGTCATGATGATTTAATTATATTCAGTAGCTAGTCCATTAGAAACTACGTACTACTTCATATACCCAGTTGCGTATGTGTTGTCATGGATGGGATGCATGGGTTGGCCATGATGGAGAGCCGGGCGGCTCCTCTGGCCCCATGTTGGTTATCTTTAAACATGAATACGAAGTATAGCATATTAAGTTTTAGACGTTAAGTAATATGAGTTGTTATGTAGCAATTCTTTGTAGGCATGATTCTTCCGTTCGGTACATAATCAACCAACAACCATTGATACATTCCGTTGCGTAAGACTAGTATGTTCATTATGTTTAATCAGGCTCTATTTTAAGTTTTACCTTATGTGTCATTGAAATATCAGGATCGACCGTTAATCTATGCATGAAATATTTCATAGACTAATTGGACCATTACCATATCATCTAAAATATAAATTCAACCCATTAAAAATATTCTCATTAGATTAGATATGTCTTACAATTGAAGTTTGACATCTGAGACCACAAAAATTACCGTTAACATATCCGGTCGAATCAGGTTGCTATTGTGACGCACAGCAAAAAAAAAACGGTCATGCTGTCAGGAGAAGAACAAGTGAGCTAGAGCAGTCACCAATCTCTATTAGAATCCCCATAATTTTATTTATTTATTTATTTATTTATTTTGAAAGCACGATCTTAATTTTGTTTATTTATTTAGAAAGCACGGGCTATATCCTATGTATCGTCTTGGTGGTTGCAGAGATTAATGGAGACAATAATTCAGCTCCCGAGCTGCGTGCAAGTGTGAGCTGAGGATGGTGACCTTCTCCTCTCTTTGGGTAGGTAGCAACAACGCTCTCCAACTGTGTGCAGTACCCTTCGATTTCATTGCTGCTGCTGCTGTGTTTGTTATTTGGTGTTTGTTGTGGTCGTTGCTGGAGTTATTTCTTCATTCCTTGGTCCATTGCTGGTACAACTGCTGTCTGTTCATGTCCAATTTTTAGGTCATACCTAATTAATGGTAAACTACAGTACAATGGCGTGTTTGGTTAAGTTTTTTCTAATAACTTCTCGATTAAAAAGTTAAAAACTAAACTAAACAAATATAAAATATGAAAGGGATGTGAGTAACTTAGCACTGGATCCCATTAAAACTCTGACGCTGAGTGTGCTCAGGCGAGAGTAGTACCCCACGTGGCTTTCAAATAAAACCGGACCCGTATAACCTTTTT
The DNA here is from genome assembly GCA_000418225.1 of Zizania latifolia. NCBI lineage: Eukaryota > Viridiplantae > Streptophyta > Magnoliopsida > Poales > Poaceae > Zizania > Zizania latifolia. Next base: position 18,032 of record KE371938.1, read on the forward strand.
CCAAAAAAACAAGTATAGATGAAATCAGTTTATTTTTGTCAATGCAAAGTTGGCTATCCTAGATTCTACAACTTTATGGTTTACGCTACTCGATCCATTGGTTAGTTCATATGAACTTAATTGAGATATATAATCGTCATTTTCTATTGTTAAACTTAATGGAATTGCTCTTCCACAAATTCATATTTTTTCAACCACATAACTTCGCATTATTTTAATGAGTTTTTTCACAGCTTACAACTCACAATAATTTATTTTGAATCTGTAATTCAATTAAACACGCCCTAAGTGTACCTTACAAATGTATTAATTTAACTAATTTTCAGAAGAAAAAAATCAGTTCCCTGTGAGAAACGATAAAAAATAATTCCCGCACGTTCTAAAAGAGGCCTAAGGACCGTACCAAATTGCATGGATAACTTCTGCAACGGCGGACCGAGTGACGTGTAACACAGTTAATTAACATGAACAGAAACAAAAGTGTCATGACAGATTGACAGAACAACAACAACCATACAAAATGAAATGAAAAGACAAGAGAGCTGCTACATACTTAAAAAAACAAGTGCTCTGTTCTATAATATAACAGTCTA
>KE371940.1:1198-18341 GCA_000418225.1 Zizania latifolia
CGACCCTAATCCTAGACAACCCGTTCGCCTAGAATTCCTTCATCGCCCTCACCAGCTCCTAGACCTGGTCATCGTCAACTGGTGAGGCCTGATCGCCCATAACTATGGCTTCAGGCCGACGTTCGCTTTAAGGGCCAAAGGATGGTTCGTCTCGTAGAATCATTCTGCCTTCCACCCCTTGTTCGACGAGGTGACAGTCATCCTTAGGTACTCACCAGATTAGGCGGAGCGAAGGTGGAGCATGACCCCACCGACTGCCTTGGGCCCCACCAATGAACGGAGGATGTAGAAGTACCAGAAGAGGTTCTAATGTCGATCTACTCCCAGGTACGATTTACACAGGTGCACAAAGACAGCAATGTGAAGGATCGATTTGGCGTTGAGGTGGCCAAGGGTAACTCCATAGTGGCATAGGAGGCCATGGAGGAACGAATGCATGGGCAGGCCAAGCCCGCGCTCGAGGAATGACTTGAACAGGATGATTTCGTGGGTGTCAGGCGTCAGGAATTCCTCTCCCTTCGCCGATCACCACCCTGACACCACCCGCTCTGGTAGAAATCCGGCCGCCACTAGGTCCCACAGCTTGTCCTTGGACATTGTAGACTTCTCCCACCCAGCGATAGGGGCAGCAAGGCCAGAGATTGCGGTGGGCTTGTGGAAGCCATCGACTTGAACTAGAATAGGCGGTGAGCTTTCCTGTAGCAAATCACATAGCCGCAGTGGTGACCTAGATGGTGGGGAGCCAGAGGGATGAACGAAGAAGAAGAAGGAGGAGAAAGTCGACAGTTGCAAATGGCGAAAATTCAAAATGGCAGCATGGGTTTCAGCGACAAAGAAATCAGCTTAAGTACCTCTCCGCTCATAACACAAGAGCAGGGTGCGATCGCCGTGATTGAAGCGCTCCCTCGATCGTCGTGCCCATAATGACCGAGGCAGCTTGATGGCTCCACTCCTCTTCCTACTGGCTGAACCCGCACGTCACCTGGTCAGGGTCGGGATGTCTCTTTAGTCATTTCACACTGACACGCACTAATTGCGGTTAGGAAGCAACCTTTTGGGCACACTAGGTGGAGCCCACGACGTTGAGATCTCCTATGCTAGTGGGCCTCATACCAAGGGGCTTGCGCGTTCATGAAGACTCTCCCGCTCAGGGGCTCACACGTGCTCGAGGATTCTCGCTCTCGGGGGCTCGCTCGACCAAAGGCGTGAGCGCCCAGGAGCTATGTGCTCGAGGACTCGCAAGCTCGACGAACCTTGTCCTCTCGAGCATCCAGGCGACCGAGGACCCAAGCGGTCGTACGTCGACTTATTCGAAGATTCAAGACCAACTTCCTTCAAGTTCAACACAAGTTTGAGATTTCAGTCATGACCTTTTTCTCAGCGAGGTCTCGATGGCAGCAGGAGACAAGATCATCAAGCAAGATTCAAAGGGTTATTTTCTTACAGGTTATATTTTGACCCTCGGGCTAAATGTTCCATTTAACTCGAGGCTCGGAGGCTACACCGTATGGGTGCACTAACATGGTGAACCTCACACGAAAGGAGAAGATCAAAGTTTTTTCAAGATCATCAAAGTTTGGCAAAAAAGTATCGAAGTTTCAGATTCAAGAAGAGCTCCTCCCAGCTTATTTTGTCGAATATTTCTTCAACCAAGATAAGAAGAGCTTAGGGGCTACTGTCGGGGATGTGACCCCCGGGCACCTTACAGTTGGGCTTATTAGACTAGACCAAGGACAGGCTAAGAACAGCATTGATAGTCTAGTATGGCCCATAAACAGGGGTTTAGTTCTGATAAGAAAAGTTAGGTCCTTATCGGGTAGTTAAACTCTAGATATGGTATCAAGATATTTATTTGTACTAGAATTCTTGTAATTATGAATTTAGCATCCGAGTTTGGTAGACAATCTAAGATCGACTCGGGATAGAGTCCTGGGTTATTAGGCTCATCTCCTGAGTATATAAAAGAGGCGAGAATCCCTCCTAGAGGCATCTATCATCAATCACCTAACCTCGTCATCGAACATCATCTAGCCATATAGCTCTACCATATTTTTCTTACTTTCGATGCCTTAAGCATCCATAGCTTAATTGCGTCGCATTATAAGATACACCATCATATTATATACCAAAACACTGGACGTAGGGTTATTATTCTCTAGAAGGTCTGAATCGGTATAAACCTTAGCTCTTGTGTTCTAAAAGTTAACCATTTCCCTTACACACATCTAATCACCACCTCGGGTACCCCCTTGGGTGGACTGCTTGGTGATTCACCGACACGCGTGAATATCTAGACCCGTCACTAAAGACCTATCTTTAGTGACGCGTGAATATCTAGACCCATCACTAAAGACCTATCTTTAGTGACACGTGAATATCTAGATCCGACACTAAATACCTATATTTAGTGACACGTGAATAGGTAGACCCGTCACTAAAGATCTTTAGTGACGCGTGAATATCTAGACCCATCACTAAATACCTACCTTTAGTGACGGGTGTCAGTGAGACCCGTCACTAAAGACCGGCGGATATGAAAATTTTTGAAAATTTGGGCGGGCAAAAGAACACTAGCTTGAAAACACACACGCACTATTATAAAGCCCCATCTCTCCTCTCCAGTCTCTACTCTTAGCCATTCTATACTTCTCTCCCTTGCTCTCTCTACTTGATCTTTACCGTTGCCATCTCAAGCTCTATCGACGGTGGCCGGTGTCACTGCAAGATCTACTTGATAGCGACTGGCGTCACCTCGTGCTTTATACGACCATGATCTCCTCGGTATTGAGCTGCTTCAACAAAAGATACATAGTTATTACCATTACTTTATCAAATCCTACCGCCTGCTCTTCTCCGTTGTTATCACCTCCTGTCGGGGAAATGACACCATGGTACCTCCCAAGTGCCTTTAAGGCAGTCGGACAGAGTAAGGGGGTCAAGAAACAAGACAGTAAAGACAACCTTGGAGGTGGTCGGACCGGCCTTCTTCAGCTAGGCGGTCAGTAGTATGAAAAGAGCCCCGAGTCTAGTACTCGGAGGAATATCCCGACTGCAAGTACTCGGAAGGCGAAGGCAATGACTGGTCCACACTATCAATGATAATAACTCAAAGATGTAACTGTCAATCTTGAATACAAATTAAGATAGCAAGTAATGCTATGATTACTAGCCCACGATCCCTAGTGATTTAACTGTTTTAAAGGTATTTAATTGGGTAGTTAAAGACTAAAATGGTAACCCCCCGACCCCTAGGATATATAAAGGGATCGGGGGTACCTCTCACAAGGAGTGAGAGATACGTCTTACATTCATACACGTGTGAGCACCCTTGTAATCAGGTTCCTCGATGTATATTCCATCACACAGGACTTGGGTTGTTATCCTTCGGGAGGTCCAAACCTATCTAAACTCTCTTTGTCTTATAGTTCTTAAGATAACCATAGAATCACGAACACAGAAAACCCCATATACCGAACTAAACTACCTCTGTGGGTAACCCCATCAGACGACTACTGTCTTACGCAACGACAGTTGGCACGCCAGGTAGGGGAAATTCTGTAAATTCTTTATTCAGATTCCATGGCTGTTGTTTGCAAAGTCAGCACCAAGGTCCCCGTTGGCTCCGTCATCACTTTTAGGAGCCTCACCTTCGTTGGTGAGTCCATGCACCAACTTGTTTTGTCTAAGTCCGCTTCCAACCGGGCAAAGATGCCACGGATGCCTGCTATACGCCTGACCACTTCCCCCACGTGGGGAGCGCCTCGCCCCGGTAACCGAGTGATCCCGGCGCCTGAGCGCCCAACTCTGCCGAATACTCGCCAACTAGTCTCCGCTGACTCCCCCGCCGACTCCCCTGCCGGTTATGTTATCTTCTTCACCTCGAGTGGGCGTACGGTCCAACGATGCCAATTCATAGAGGTTATCTCGGCGCAATCCAAGAAGAGGAGCTTGTCGACTAAGTCGTCACTTCTGTTGTCTAGCTCCGCCATGACGATGACGACCGCCGTCTCTGACGATGAACCTACCACAAATGCTGCCGAGTTCAGTACCAATCGGCGGGAATGCCAACGATGGAATACCGTCCGTTCCATTTGCCAAGGGAAAGCTCCGGTGGCTGAAGGTTCACGCTATGACAATCAAGAAGCTTTCACGGTAGACTTTGAGGGTCATGCCGTGTACCGCACACCGATGGTGAACCTAGTCGCCATTGAAAGGGCACTTTTCGCCCTCCCCAAGACGCCTGAACTCCAGAGAGCCCGGGCAATGACGCAGGCCGTCGCCGCCCAAATTGCTAATTTGGCTCCACCCGACCGATCGCACTCCACCGACCGCAACACCACCTAATGGACCGGTCCTTCGCGATGCTCCCGACCGAGTGAGCGTCATGGGACCTCCTACTCAGGCGATGCTCAGGAGATCCTTAATCAGGTGCGAGATGCGTGTAACTTCATTTCTCGCCATCACAGAGACCGCGAGCGTGGCGAAATCCATCACTAAGTGGCTCCGCCAGGTGGTCTGGCCAGAGGGATTCTGCCCCACTGGCATCGAACCCTACAATGGCAAGACCGACTCCTCGTAATGGCTATAGCTGTATTACACGGCCGTTCAAGCAGCCAACGGGGATCAACATGCCATGGTGAATTATCTCCCCATGATGCTCGCGCCGACGACCATCAATTGGTTGGCGAGACTCCACGAAAACTCTATTGACTCCTGGGATCAGTTGTACGATATGTTTATCGCCAATTATCAAGGGACATGGCAAAGGATATCCTCTCGGTACGACCTACGCTAAATACGCCAAAGGAGTGACGAGTCCCTCTGAGACTATATTCACTGATTCTTCGAGTGCAAAAACACCGTCACCAGCATCTCCAACAGCGATGTCATTTCAATTTTTCAAGAGGGATAGCAGAAGCCTTCAGAGCTTTTCCTCTACCTAGTGATGAATGAGCCGGCGATGCTAGGTGAGATGATCACTATCGCCGAACAATATGCTAACCCTGAAGACGTCGAACGCGAGCAAATGCACCTAACTGAGCGGGAGTCTCGCAAAGAGAAGAAGCACTCAGACGAGGATCGTCGATTACCCCGACGTGCCGACCGCGATAAGCCTGAGTCCTCCCGTCCGAAAACTCGGAAGAGAAAGTCCGAGCACATTATGGTTTTGGAGGAAAAACCAAAGCAAAGAGGAAGGGGGCACTCGGATCTCGGCACACAATTCACTACAAATGACTTCTGGGAATTCTACGAAGATCGGTGCATCAAGGTAAAATATGCATCAGTAGCACATCCACGAGCGAACGGTCAATGCGAACGAGCTAACGGCATGATTCTCCAAGGCTTGAAAGCTAGAGTTTTTGACCCTCTCAACAAGTAAGGTGGTCGGTAGATGAAATAACTACCAGCTGTCTTATGGAGACTTTGCACTCAATTAAGCTGAGCTACTGGTCAGACTCTCTTCTTCCTAGTATACGAGTCAGAGGCCATTCTATCAGTAGACATGCTCCACGAGTCCTCGAGAATTCAACACTATAAAGAGAGGGCCGCTGAATAAACAAGAGAAGAGGACATTGATAGTCTCGAGGAAGCTCGATTGGCCGCAATAATCCAATCCGATCGGTACCAGCAAGTCCTTCGTTGGTATCATGATTGTAATGTACGCGGTCGGTCATTCCAAGTCATGAATTTAGTCCTCCGCTGAGTACAGTCTACGGTCAGTGCTCACAAGCTCTCTGTTCCGTGGGAAGGTCCATTTATCATCGCGGAGGTCACTAGGCTAGGGTCTTATCGATTGACTAGAGAAGATGGTCAACGCGTCCCTAATTCATGGAACATCGAGAACCTACACCGGTTTTACCCATAATGTTATAAGCTATGTACTTTTTATCTTGGGTTAATAATAATTCTACTTCTTCAAAAGTTTCTCCAACACTTTTGTCCCGCCTAGCCCTAAGTGCTTGCCCCTTTCTATCACTTTACCCTAGAGTCTATGACCCGCTCTAGCTCTGGCGATCGGTCAGGCGATGCTCTGACCGGTCACCCTAAGTTGGTATCCGTTCCGCTCTACGGGGAGGTATAGTTGATACGTTTGTTGCATGCTCGGGGGCTCGCCAAACTCGCCTAACGATTTTTTCTACCATGCTTGTTGCTCGACCACCTCCATAATATTTTCTGACTACTTGTGAAGCCTGAGATTCACTATGTGTGTACGTAGGTAAGCTTTCCCATGTTGCGAACTAAGGCTATACCAATTACTCGGAACACAAAAGAGGGCGGTCGGACACAGCACAATCATAACTTCAAATAACATTGCATTGAAAGTAAATGTCATATTTACATCACTACTTTTTTCTACATAACACTACTCGGCAGGTTCTTCAGAGAACACCTCTAGGTCTTGAATAAGCACATCGGCTGTCTGCTTCACATCCGAGTAGTATTTCTCCACATCAGCTTCATCGACAATTGATGGCCACCCCTCTCGGATATGCTGAGGACGAGTATAGGGATATAAAGCTCGGACAATCCCGAGCGTGTGCGCCACCGCCGTGTGCAACCATCCCTGGACATGGCTCCGAAGGCGTGCGGGTGCCCCACGGAGCCGCTCTAAGAATTCGTTTTTGGGCAAGTCGGCACACGATGGCTCATCGTCCACCATCTTCAACAAAGCCTCAGCACCAGCCCGACAGTTGTCAAAGTCTGCTTGAACACCGGTCAATCGAGCCTCCAGATCATCGAACTAGGCTTTAACACGCCGATGCAGTCCTACAGCACAATTAAAACGTTAAGATGAGTATTCAGACCTTCAACCGAGAGCACGTACTGGTCGGGCATACTTTTATACTCACTGACCGCCTCGGCGTGTTTCTTCTCAGCCTCGACAAGTCTCTTCTTTGTCTCTTTGACTTCAACGAGCGTCTCAGCCTATTTTTTCTTGGCCTCTGTGGCCTCGCCGAACGCCGCCTTCGCCACCTCCTGTGACCGCTCTGTGAGCCCAACTGCCGTCTCCACTTGCACCCCAAGAGAATGGTGGTCTATCGACCGAGAAAATTAAAATGACTTTATGAACATAACGGTAAGGATCAAAAGGTACAAGATCATTACCGAACTCTTGGACGTCTAGCAAACCTCAGAGTTCCACAGCTTCCTTCTTCACCACCTCTCGACTAGCCTCGGCCTCAGCCAGTCGGGCTTCTAACTGTCAGACACGAGCATCACTCGCACCCTGGCCTACTATGCCCGATCGACGCAGGTTGTCAGTATGGTCGACCAGATGCTCTAACACACGCTGTGATAATACTCTATTAGTCGTAATTAAACAACAAGCACAAACACAACAAAGCAGAGGGACTCACATCGACCACCATCCCCAGCTGGATTAGGCACTATCGACACTCTTCCTCATCCCACATGATGTTGTCCAGGCCGAGAGGAGGTACTACATCTCCTAATTGGACCGGCATCTCCGCCGGTTGAGGGACCACCGTTGTGTCCTCCTCCGCGACCCCATCAGTCAGCTGATCATCCGCGGGGAGAATAACCTCCGTGGCAGGAGCAGCCGGAGCGGCAACCGCTCCCGACGAGGTGTCCAGTGGTGCGACCGTCTGCGACAACGACCCCATGTCAGGGGTCGGCTCCATAGACACCGCTTCCACGCCGCCCACTACTAAATTAGCTACAGGCCCCGGTGGGACCTCAACAGGGGTCGGGGTAACTGTCAACATCCTTGCGTCAACATCCACTAACGCCGCCTCCACGTTGACAACCCTCGAGCTGATAGCTGGCTCCGTCAAGCCCACATTGGGGATTGGCATGATCGCCAGCGCCAAGACCGCTCCTACAACAGTGACCTCGTCCACCCCGGGATCCAAAGTCGGTGACCTAATAAATACACAAGTCAAGACACAGAAATTCTAAATCACCATATGTACTTTCAGGTTTGAAGGAATTACCTGCTCAACTTTCGGAAGGCCACCTCTTCACTGGTCGGGGCTTGCCCAATGGCTCCCCCTGTGAAGGTGACGGACGAGGCAGAGACAGACAAGAGGACGATCTCACCACCACCAACGCGGCATCGATGAGGCCTCCCTCTGACGTCTCTGACTCAGCCCTGGCCTCACCCAGGAATGATGAGGGCACCTTAGGCTTGCCCTTCGAAGCCATAGACAATCATGTCCTCTTCACCACCGGAGCAGCAGGAGCCTTATCCTGACTCTTCTTGCCGATCGGGCCATCGACCTGATTGATGTCCTTCTGCTCGACCGGCCATGGCTGCTCAGGCAACGGTGCTAAGGAACAAAACACGTCTCACCCTTGCATTTCACTAAGTCAGACCCGACACCCGGCAGGTGATATTGCAAAAGGAAGCAACCAAGAAATATAAATAAGGCTGACAGCAATGCCTTACCTCCAGTCGGGGATTGGTGAGATGATACGACTTCAGGGCATCTTCGTTGCTGATCTTCGTCTTAGCAGCAAAAAGATCCCAAACTCTTTTCGTAGCCTCCTTCACGGACAACGCCTCTGAACACTCGTAGGAGGGGTCCGTCCGACCCCCATAATCATACCCCGACCACGCCCGACTCTTGCAAGACTGGATGTGGCGGAGCACAAAATTGAGAGCCACGACGACCCCCCATCAACTTCTGCTCCTAGAGCTTCACAATCTCCTAGACTAGTTTGTCCACTAGACCCTGGTCAGCCTAACCACAACGGTCTGACCAGGTCTGCGCCGAAGCCAGGAAGCGATCGATCTCTGGAGAGAGAGCTGGCTCATGGTTCCTCACGTAGAACCACTGGTTGGCATGTTCGAAGATGGGAGGGCGACGGGAATGTATTCGGCAGCCTTTTCATCATGGAGCTGGATTCCAGCCCCCCGACCACCTTCTTGGAATATGATTTTAGATAGAAGAAATGACGAAAGAGGTCGAAATGGGGTTCGATGTCAAGATAGGCTTCGCAGAGATTGATGAAAATAGAGATATGAAGAATGGAATTGGGGTTAAGGTTGATGAGGGAGATGTCGTAGTGGTAAAGAAGGCCACGGAGAAAGGGGTGCGCTGGAAGACCGAACCCTCGGTGGAAGAAAGACTCGAACACCACCAATTCATTGGTGTTCGGAGTTGGGAATGCCTCATAGGCCGCCGAACGCTAGAGGGACAGCGCCTAGGCCAAGAGAACGCCAGCCCTCTCCAGAAGCTTCAGACGCCGGGTGGTGGCAACGAACTTGTAGAACTTCTTGGAGCGATCGACGGTAGCATCTGAGGAGGCCATTGGTGCAGCTGATTGTGGAGCAAGGGGTTTCAGATGGAATAATCGGCGCGTCTTACGAAAGCACACCACGCAATTGCAGTGATAGCCGGGGCGGCGAGGAGCCAAGACAAGTGAGACTTGGGCGCAAGGAGGAAGAAAGCTCGGATGCAGGCAGAAAGCGTGTAGCGGAAGGAGGGAGAAGGGGACGATTTATAGCCGGTGGGAAAATAACGGTTTGATTTCTCAGTTCCCCCACAACCGCCTTGAAAAGTGCTCTAAGTGGTGGGCCATGTCATCGCCCAAACCGTTCTAACTTCCCCAAATGTAGCAACTAGCCGTTGAGGTTCAATCTAATGGCAGAGGAGGCGAGGATGCGAAGAGACATCTCAGATCAACCACACCTGATCGCCTGAACGCTCGGGCACTCGGACTCCCCTCGCTCCAATGACGCTTGATCGCCTGAACACTCGGGGACTCGGACTCCCCTCGCTCTAATGACGCCTGATCGCCTGAACACCCGGGGACTCGGACTCCCCTTGCTCCAATGGACGCCTGACCGCCTGAACACCCGGAGACTCAGACTCCCCTCGCTCCAATGAGGCCTAATCGCCTGAACATCCGGGGACTCGGACTCCCCTCGCTCCAATGACGCCTGATCACCTGAACGCCTAGGGGCTCGGACTCCCTTCGCTCCAACGAATGCCCGGTCGCCTGAATGCCCAGGGGCTTAGACTCCCCTCGCTCCAACGAACGCCCAGTCACCTGAACTCCCAAAGGCTAAAACGCCTCATGCTCTAGTGACGCCCGATCATCCGAAACACCCAGGAGTTCAAATACTCCCCACCTCAACAACACAACAATGACTCATCTCATTGAATTACACAAGATATCAAACCCTGAAGCCCGCTCTTCTAGCGGACTGCAGGCTCGGGGGCTACACCCAGCAGGTGCACCGATTAGGTGCACCTTCAGGTAAATGAAAGGAATTTATTCAGAAGTTTGTCTTTGTGCTCCTCACGACTTCCTGACTCTACCTGGATAGTTGTCGCCTTTCTGCCACGAAGAGCTCGGGGGCTCCTGTCGGGGGAAAGACCCCAGGGTACCTCCCGAGTGCCTTTAAGGCAATCGGACAGAGCAAGGGTTCAGAAAACAAGACAGTAAAGACAACCTTGGAGGTGGTCAGACCGGCGTTCTTCAGCTTGGCGGTCAGCAGTATGAATAGAGCCCTGAGTCCAGTACTCAGAGGAATATCCCGACTGTAAGTACTCAGAAGGCAAAGGCAATGACTGGTCCACACTATCAATGACAATAACTTAAAGACATAACTGCTAATCATGAATATAAATTAAGATAGCAAGTAATGTTATGATTACTAGCCCATGATCCCTAGTGATTTAACTATTGTAAAGGTACTTAATTGGATAGTTAAAGCCTAAAACGGTAACCTTCGACCCCTGAGATATATAAAGGGATCGGGGGTACCTCTCACAAGGAGGGAGAGATACGTCTTACATTCATACACGCGCGAGCACCATTGTAATCAGGTTCCTCGACGCATGCTCTATCACACAGGACTAGGGTTGTTATCCTTCGGGAGGCTCGAACCTGTCTAAACTCTCTTTGTCTCATAGTTCTTGAGATAACCATAGAATCACGAACACAAAAAACCCCATATACCGAACTAAACTATCTCTGTGGGTAACCCCATCAAAGGACTGCCATCTTACGCATTCTTCTTCATCATCATCACCTCTCCTTTATCATCATCACCTCTCCTTCTCCATTGTAGCTCGATGTACAGGCCTCATCGACGATGATCACATGGAAAGCACATCGGGACGACAAACATGATGGAAAGAGCCCCTCCGCGACCACCTCAGATCTAATCGTCACCTCGTTTGAACTGAAAGAAACTAAACGAAGCTGTATAGAACAGATCTGAAATGAAAAAATTGACCTTTAGTAACGCGTGTATATCTATACCCGTCACTAATAGTCCACCTTTAGTGACAGATATAGATGTATGCTCGTCAGTAAAGGTGGACCATTAGTGACGGGTGTATACCCGTCACTAATGATAGGTTATTACTGACGTGATAAGAGTGACAGGTACGATGCCCATCACTAGTGACTTTTATAACCTGTCATTAATAACCTTTTTTTAGATAGTGGGGGCAGCTTCTAAGCCAGGTTGCCCCAAACAGCTAGTTTCTCTGCCGCCGCTTTTGAGAAGTGCTACAGTTATTTTGCTCCGAAGCAAAATCATTTGACTTCACTTTTTGAAAAACTTATAATATATACCAAATGCCTTCAAATAAAAAGTTGTAAAGTGCAAAGTTATATATTTTGTTAATTTCGACAACTTACATATAGAGTATATCTCCATTAGAAATTAATTAAAAAAGTAAAAAATTATGAGAGGTGTTGGTTTATATTGAAAAACATAACATTTGAGATTCTTTTCGGTGCCGTGGTGTCCTGTACTGGTGTTCCCTTAATCCATCGATGCGGTATCAATTGTGCGCGCATCCAAGGACCCTGCTCGTTTTTTCCCATCTACATTCTAGAAGGTTATTGCGCGCGCACACTTCAGAATTAACGCGCACAACGCGCACACTTCAGAATTAACGCGCACAACGCGCACACATCTAGAAGGTTATTGTGCGGGCAAACTTCTAGAAGGTTATTGTGCGCGTAAACTTCAGAATTAGCACTGGTACTTCACTGGCTTGCTATGAAACTCTTCCGAACAAAACGAGTTCAGACAAACAACTGGTAGTGGTGTTCCCATAATGCTGACTGCGCTGACCGCTCAGCGCGATACTTCAGTGATCAATCGCGCGCGCGCACAGAATTAACGCGCGCGTACATATATATAGAGCCAGCTCGTAGATGGATCCGCAAGTTTACACCGCATACGTTACAGTCTTCGTGTGCCTGACCGGATGGCGTACACCAGCATCGTTCCCAGCCGGAGTCCCTCCTATGTCGAGATAAAAATCCACGACGTCGGGGACGATAGGAGGGCCGCCGCCGCCACGGCGGCGGCGTTATCCGTGGCGGCGCACAACGAGTCGTTCAAGGGCCTGGTCAAGGACAAGCGGGAGGACTGCTTCCGCAAACTAGGCGGCGGCGCCGGGATCGCCGCCGCGCTGGCGTCCAGCGCGAAGTGCGGCATCCGCGGCGGCGTCGTCGACGTGGCCCTCCGAAAGAAGACGTTTGGCTCGAACACCTACCCGAAACCCAGACCCAAACGCTTTTTCCGCCACGTGGTGGACGCCCTAGGCGACGTCTTCCTCATCGTGCTCCTCGTCTGCGCCTTCGTCTCCCTCGTCTTCGGCATCAAAGAGCACGGCCTCAAGGACGGATGGTACGACGGCGTCAGCATATTCCTCGCCGTGTTCCTCGTCGCGGCGGTGTCCGCTGTCAGCAACCACAGCCAGGGCAAGCGCTTCCACAAGCTGGCCCGCGAGTGGGAGGACATCACGGTCACCGTCGTCCGTACCGCGCGAAGGCAGCAGGTGTCCATTTTCGACGTCGTCGTCGGCGACGTCGTGGTGCTCAAGATTGGTGACGTCGTGCCGGCGGACGGCGTGTTCCTGGAGGGCCACGCTCTGCAGGTCGACGAGTCGAGCATGACAGGCGAGCCGCACCCTGTCGAGATCGACGCCCACAATAACCCCTTCCTCGCTTCCGACGTAAAGGTCATCGATGGCTACGGCCGGATGGTCGTCACCGCCGTCGGCATGAACACCGCGTGGGGCGAGATGATGAGCATCATCACGAAGGAGAACACCGACCCGACGCCGCTGCAGGAGCGCATCGAGGGCCTCAACTCCAGCATCACCAAGATCCGCAACGTTGTTGCGGTGCTCACGACGACCCAAATCACCGGCAGCACCTTCAACACCATCTTCCAGCGGGCCGTCACCATCATCGTCATCTCTGTCCCGAATGTTCCGCTCGCCGTGACGCTAACTCTCGCCTTATGCATGAAGCGTATGGTCAAGGAGAACGCGCTGGTGCGCCGGCAGTCAGCTTGCGAGACGATGGGCTCCGTCACGGTCATATGCACCAACAAGACGGGGACGCTGACGCTGAACCAAATGAAGGTGACCGAATTCTGGGTCGGCACCGATAAGGTTCATTCCGCCGCGGCGGTCCACGGCGCCGTCGTCAGCTTGCTCTGCCAGGGCGCTGGGCTCAACACCACCGGGAGCGTGTACAAGCCGGACAACGTGTCACCGCCGGAGATCACCGGCAGCGCGACGGAGAAGGCACTGCTGTCGTGGGCAGTGGAGGAGCTCGACATGGACACCGACGCGCTGAAGAAGAAATGCAAGGTGGTGCACGTGGACGCGTTCAACTCCGACAAGAAGCGCAGCGGCGTGATGATCCGTGACGCCGCCACCGGCGCCGTGACCGCCCACTGGAAAGGCGCCGCCGAGATGGTGCTCGCGAACTGCTCCATGTACGTTGGTGAAGACGGGGCGACGCGTGAGCTCGGGGTGGAGCATAGTCGGAATCTCGAGCAGGTGATCAACGACATGGCGGCGGCCAGCCTCCGGTGCATCGCCTTCGCCTACAAGCATGTCGACGGCTGTGAGCAGTCCAAGATCGATGATGACGGGCTGACATTGCTGGCACTCGTCGGCCTGAAAAACCCGTGCAGGCCAGAGGTGAAGGACGCCATTGGAACGTGGACCAAAGCGGGCGTTGCCATCAAGATGGTCACCGGCGACAACGTCCTCACGGCGCGCGCCATCGCCAAGGAGTGTGGCATCGTCACCGACAACGATCCCCCCAGAAGCGTGATCGAGGGGCACGAGTTCCGAGCCATGTCTCCAGTGCAGCAGCTCTCGATTGTCGATGACATCCGAGTCATGGCGCGTTCGCTGCCACGGGATAAGCTGATGCTCATCCATTGTCTGAAGAAGAAAGGTCACGTGGTGGCCGTCACCAGCGACAGCACCAAGGACGCGCAGGCGCTAAAGGAGGCCGACGTGGGCCTCTCCATGGGCGTGCAGAGCACCAAGGTAGCCAAGGAGAGCTCCGACATCGCCATCCTCAACGATAACTTCAACACGGTGGTGACGGCCACACGGTGGGGCCGCTGTGTCTACAACAACGTCCAGAAGTTCATCCAGTTCCAGCTCACCGTCAACGTCGCCGCGCCCGTCATCAACTTCGTGTCGGCGCTGACAACCGGTAAGATGCCGCTGACGACGGTGCAGCTTCTCTGGGTCAACCTTATCGTGGAAACCATGGGCACCCTGGAGCTCGCCACTGACACGCCGACCAAGGGCCTCATGCAGCGCCCGCCAATCGACCGCACGGCGCCGCTTATCAGCAACGCCATGTGGCGCAACGTTTCGGCCCAGGCGGCGTACCAGGTCGCCATCTTCCTGTCCCTCCAGTACCGCGGCCGCGACGTGTTCGGCGCTGACGAGAAGTCCAACGACACGATGATCTTCAACTTGTTCGTGCTGTGCCAGGTGTTCAATAAGTTCAATGCCCGGGAGATCGAGAGGCGGAACGTCTTCTCCGGTGTGCTTCGGAACAGGATGTTCCTTAGCATCGTAACCGTCACCGTGACGCTGCAGGTGGTGATGGTGGAGGTGCTGGCGAGGTTCGCCGGTATGGAGAGGCTCGGGTGGGTGCAGTGGGGAGCCTGCGTCGCCATCGCCGCGGTGTCGTGGCTGATTGGATGGGCCGTCAAGTACATCCCCGTGACACACCGTTCGTTTCACAAGATTATCACAGCGAGAAAATGATCAGATTTATTACACTATAAAATATTTTATCTAATTCTAAATTAATATATTATAGGACGGAACAAGTACACAAGAGTATTTTTTTTTACAGAATGCCGATCTGCAATACTCATTAGGGAAATGACCACGTATATATGATTGACCGGGGGTCAGCGTGTTCGTGATTTGGTTTATGGTTAAGTAGGAGTATTTGTTTTTCTTTTCGGAAGTTGAAAATATTAACTCCTCTCTTCATTTCATCATTAACATAACATACTGCATCATTTTGCTGGATGATAGATAATGTATTGTCAGGCTAATGTGCAGTTAAACAGTCATAGGAGCTTGGGGTATTTGACTAACTAAATTAGCAATCCTGAAAGAAAACTGAAAGTTTGACAAAATGAAATCATTTTCACATAAAATGATACACAAAAAAGTTGCAACATGAAGTTACCAAAGAGTCAGAGGCAAAATTCTTGTTTATAATGCACCCAAGCATACCCTGGATTGCTTTTGAATGGCTTTGCGCCTTCAGCAATCTGAAAACAAGATGATGTTAACGGCAAAACCAAGACGGCGTTGGCGGCACGCTGGCTGGCCACGCGAAGGCCGGGCGCTAGCCGCACACTGGCTGGGGGCGGATCAAGCCGCGGGCGCTAGCCGGAGGAGCAGGGGACGGAGGCGCTGGCCGGAGGAGCGAGGGGCAGAGGCTCTGGCCGGAGGAGCGAGGGGCAGAGGCACCGGGCACGGGCGCTGGCGAGGAGGCGGTCAGGCGACGGAGCTCTGACTTCGAGCGTGCGGCAGGGACGCGATGCACTGATGCGGGCGTGGGGTGGCGAGGGGAACAAGGAGCTGCTCTGGCTAGGGTTGTATTTTGGGAAAGGCTCGTTGCGCAGTGGGCCTCGCACAGGCCGGGAGGAATGAGGCCAGCCCCAGCTCCAGGCTAGGCCAAGAGTGGGGCTGGGTCCTTTAATATTTATTTTTCTCGAAAAAATCCTAGGTGTTATAATGTTAAAAAAAAATTGGGCCTAGGGATAGAGCCCAAGCTGCCCCAGGCCCAATTCCACCCCTAGATATCGTGGAAAAAAATTGTATGGCACCGGTGCCATATAACCTATATGGCATCCCACCTTAACATATACAAATCTTTTAAAAAAGACAATGATATTAGGTATTATTCATATAGGAAAATGACAACAACACCTTAAACCGAGTGTACAGAAGTAGCCAGAGCGAAAACGAAAGTGAATCGACATGGTCGACACCACCTGTCCAAAAGCAAATCAGCGACATTTATCTATCACTCCTAATCAATAATCTAACAAATCTTTCTATTCAATGCTAAATTTTTGTTTAGACTGTGGTGTTGTGACATAAAAATATAAAGTAATTTTAGATAAAAATATAAGATTTGTTCAAAGTTTAGATGGGATGTCATATAGCTTATATGGCACCGGTGCCATATAATTTTTTTCCGGATATCCCATCCCCTCTTGAGCCCACCGTTTCCACCTCGTGCAAGTAGGGGTAGAAGTGATTCAGATAGTTTCTGTCTAAATCCAAAAAAATAGATTCAGATTCGAATTTTTTTTCAGATATGCATTTTTTGGATATGGATTTAGATTCGGATATTTTTTTCGGATACAAAAATAGATATGACATCACTAGTATCGATGAATACGGATACGGATTCCAATAATCTGAATGACTCGTATTCAGATTATCCATAAAAGGCCATTCAACCCATTCCAGCGGGCCATCCAATTATCGCAGCGTGCGTGCATCAAGCAGCAGGCGCACGATTTTTTTTAAATACTACATTTTTATGTAATCGGGTGAGCGCTCGGACACCAAAGCATTTCTATCACGTTTTAGAAAAAGACACCATCAGCTCTGATAGCCACATGGAAATCATACATAACCATGTAATGCTAACTATTAAGTAAATAACAACAATACTAGGCCATTTGGAAAAGCATTAGTTGTATATTAGAGCATATGCTATCCCTGGATGTAAAATTAGGTAACATGTTCACGAGAAAGGTAAAAACTACAGAGTACGCAAGAAGAGCGAGAATATATAACTAGTGTTAATTATATTACTATAAATATTCAAGTTGGAGGAAATGACT
>ASSH01052287.1:0-18317 GCA_000418225.1 Zizania latifolia
GCCGTATCCTCCACCTTCGAGTAGATTCACTCCACGTCGGACTCCTCCACGTTCGCCGGTCACCCCGCCTGGATGTAATCCATCCGGGCAGTTGGGTATAGAGCTCGAACGATCCCGAGTGCACGTGTGGCCGCCGATCGCAGGAAGTCCCGGGCTTGGTCCCGTAGACGTGCCGCCGACCCCTGGAGCCGCTCCAAAAATTGCTCCATTGACCACTCGGCGCTGGCAGGTTCACCGTCAATCATCTTGATGAGTACCTCCACCCTCGCTCAGCAATGGTCGAGTTGTGCTTGCGTGTTGCTCAAACGCAACTCCAGATCGACGAACTGAGCATTCACCCGTCAATGCAGTTTTGCAAGCAACAACACAAGCATCAGCCAATATTCTAATTAAGCTAACTGGAGATGATATTGATCGACCGTACTTTTATACTCACCGACTGCCTCATCGGCCTTCTTTTGTGCGACTGTGGTAGCGGCCTTGGCTGTGCTGATCTTCTTCTTCAACGATGCAGCTTCGGCCTCAGCTTTCACCGTCCTCTCCTTGGCTTCATCTCGCTTGACCACGGCCAACTCGACCGAGGTGACCGAGCGCTCCACCATAGCAGTCGCCTTCTCCAACTGTGCCTCCAGGGTTGCCCAGTCTATTTATCACGATGATTAGACTGATACAACAAAGAGCTGCCAACAACATCTGAAGTGGCTAGGAACTTACCGGAGGACCGGATGTCCAATTGGGTGCGGAGGATTTTGTTGTCCTTCTCCGCCATCCTCCAGGCGGCCTCCCTCCTCGCCAGCTGCTCTGTTAATTGCTGAACTTGGGCATTGAGAGCTCCCAAGTCCAGATTATGGCCGGGGTATGGTACACCCATATTCCCGACCAGACGGTTTAGAACACACTGCAACAAGTACAAGTTCAGCTACAGGTGTCAGACAAAAAACAACTACTAAAGTCGGCATGACTTATGCTAGTAGCATGGCCAAGCCGGTTTTGTGCGTCATAGCACTCTGCCACCTCCTACTGAACTTCATCAGCAAGTAGGGCCTGTCCGACGTTCGACCCCATAGCCTCCGTTGCTAGCGGCGCCACATTTTCTGCCTCCCCCATCACGGGGTTGGCAATCGTCTGCTCCTCCACCCTAGGATTGGTGGTCGGCTGCTTCTCCATCGCCACGTCGCTGGTCAGCCTAGCCACGGTCAGTGCATCCGTACTCGGCATGGCCACAGTCGGCACCCCCGGGGTCGAGAACTCCATAGGTTGGACCTCGGTGGCCGGTGCATCCGTAGTCGGCCCAGCAGCGGTGGTGAAGACTACCACTCCAGCAGCTGAAGCCGTCACCTCGAATGGTACAACCATCGTCGTGTCATTGCCACCGCCGACCACTCAGGAACCACCGGCCGCTGGCTGGTGGATGACGTCATCCTTATCGGGCAACGGTGCCGGCGTATTGACAACAATCAAAGGTTAAACTAATAATGTACATAATGTTTATCAAAACTGTTAGCACATAACTTACCAGGAAGACTTCCAGAACGCACTTCTCTTCACCCGTCGATATTTGCCCGATGGACTTCTCGATGGAGAAGGAGGAGGCGAAGGTGGGGGTGAGGGTGATGATGATGATGACGCCCTCACTCCCTCCACACCAGCAGGCCCAGCATCGGACGTCTCTGAGTTGGCACCAGCCTCACCAGGAAACGATGATGGCACCTTAGGTTTTCCCTAAGATGCCACCACCATGCGTGACTTCTTCGTCGTAGGAGGACAAACGTCTTTGTCCTTCCTCTTTCTCGTCCCGATCGGCCCGACTGGCCGATTGATGTCTTTCTACCCGATCGCCTGAGGCTGCGTGGGCAAAGGAGCCGAAGAGCAGTATGTTTCTCACCCCTGCAATTTTGACGCTGTCAACACCCAACAGGTGATATTGTCAAACATCAACGCAAAGCAAATACAAAAGACAAGCTAACAACAAAGCCTTATCGCTAGTCGAGGGTTGATCAACTTGTACGACCGTGGGCCATCCTCATTGCCGACCACCGTCTTGGGAGCGAGGAGGTCCCGCACCAGCGCTACGTCCTCTTCCGTAGTCAGGGGCTCTGAGGACTCCAGAGAGGGGTCCGACAGACCCGCGTACTCGTATCCCGGTCGCGCTCGATTCTTGCAGGGTTGAACATGACGGAACACGATGTTGAGGGCCATGTGGACCCCTGATAGCTTCTGCTTACGAAGTTCGGTGATTTATCGGACAAGCTCGTTCACTTGGCCTTGATATGTTGACCCATAGTGATACGACCAGGTTAGCGCGAGAGTGGGCACGCGATCGGTCTCTAGAGAAAGTGCCAGTTCATGGTTCCCAACGTAGAACCATTGAGAGTGCTAACCCTTGTTGGAAGTCGAGAGGGGAATGGCGATGTACTCGGCAGCCTTGCCATCGCGAAGCTGGAGTCTAGCCCCGCCAACAACTTTCTTGCTGAGAGATCGCAGATAGAAAAAATAGTGGAAGAGATTGAAGTGGGGATCGATGCCAAGATAGGCTTCACAGAGTTGGATGAAGATAGAAATATGAATAATGGAGTTGTGGGTTCAGATTACAAAGAGAGATATCGTAATGGTGAAGAAGACTCCAAAGAAAAGGATGGGCCAGCAAGCCGAGCCCATGAAGAAGAAAAGACTCGAACATCACTAATTCGTAGGTGTTCGGAGTCGAAAACAGCCGGACGCCTCAAAGACAATGCCTTCATCGGGAGAACTCCGGTCTTCTCTAGAAGTTCAATCCGCCGCTCGGAGGAGCCGGACTTCATAAACTCTTTCGAGCGGTCGACGCCAGCACTGGAATCGGTGGTCGCCATCAGAACGGTGCACGGTGGAGCGAGAGGTCTGAGGTTGAAAAGACGGTGAGCTTTGCGGAGGCACACCATGCACTGGCAATGGCGACCGGAGCGGCGAGGCACTAGTAGAGAAGATTTGAGCGCAAGGAAGAAGATGAACAGGATTCAAGCGAAAGCGACAGCGTGCGGTGGACGAAGCGCAAAAGTGGCAATTTATAGCCGACCGCACAATGGTTCGGGTTCCTGATACACCGCGATTATCTCGGGACAAGTTTGGAAAGCGAATTCACGCCATTATTCTGCCAGTCAACATACCCCGATGACTCCATCTGGCCGATCAAAATGGATCTGACGGCTGTGAGAGGAAAGTGAACCGACACCTACTACTCCAACCAACATTCGCTCACCAAAAAGCTTGGGGACTCGCGCCTTCTTTCGCGTTAATTAAACCTGACAGCCGCCAGTCTGATGCCTTTTTTGTCAAAATCGTCATGGGCCCCACGTAATCTAGTAGTTGCTAGTCTGCTTCATCTGACGCCTTGTTCACCGAATTGCCACGGGGCCCACATACTCCCCTACTCCCGTCTACTCCGACTGACGCCTTGTTCACCGAATTGCCTGAAGTGCCCATATACTCCATCACGCTAGTCGATCCCAACGGACGCCTACTTGCCAAAATGCCTAAGACTTAAAACATCTCTCGACTCCGACGAGCACCCGATCGCCAAGACACCTAGGGGCTCAGACTCTTCCTGCCTTAATAAATAATTGCACAAGATTTTGGACCTTAAAGCTTGTTTTTCTAACAAATCTTCAAGCTCGAGGGTACAGCCGGCAGGTGCACCTAACCGGTGCCCCTGCCTAGTAAATAAAAAAAGAAATTCATCAAGTTGGCGCTCCTTACAGCTTCTCGACTCCATTCGAACGATAATCGCCTCTCTGCCGCAAAGAGCTCGGGGGCTCCTGTCGAGGATATGACCCTGGGGTACTTTTTGAGTATATTCATGATGATCAGACAGAAGACGGGGTCAGAAAGACAAAGCATTAAACATGACTTAGAAGGGGTCGGACCAACACATGTCCAGGAAGCAGTCGGCCAAAGAGAGGATTCCCGACCGCTAGGACTTGGGAGGATGCCCCGACTGCTAGGACTTGGGAGGACGCCCCGACTGCTGGGATTCAGAAGGACTGTTCAACAGTCGGTCCACCTCATCAATGATAATAAATCACAGGATATAACAGTCAAATTAATATAGCGAATAATGCCGTATTTATTAGCCCACAATCCCTGGTGATTTAAACTGTTGTAAAGGGGATTAATGAGGCTGTTAAGGCTTAAACGATAACTCCCCGATCCCTGCAGTATATAAAGGGATAGGGGGTACGTCTTACAGGCGAGGCTGACAAGCAAGGTTATTTGCATACGCCTTTAAAATACACGCACATAAACGCATATATGATTAGGGTTATTATCCTTCGGGAGGCCTGAACCTGTCTAAAAATCCCTGTCTCTTATTGCTGTGAGACAACCATTGAATCACGACCACAATCTTCCCTATATACCTACACAAATATTCTCCGTAGGTAACCCCATAGGATACTGTTGTTCTTATGCAACGACAACCCCGTATATTTTATTGATGCTTATTTTGGGAAATGCCTATTATGGAGTATTATTTTGGGCCTTTTAAGGCCATTGTAAGGCCAAATTTGTGAAAGTTAAGCTTTGTATGCTGAATATGGTAGGGAGATTTAAGGATTTGCTAAAAAAATTGTGCTATTTAATTGCATGTCACTTGTGTGGATGATATGTGGGAATCTAACTCTATGATTATAGGCTAAAGTGTCAAATAATCAAAGTCACTTTTAAAGGTGACAAATTATTAAATATTCCTTTCAACCGCGGTTTGTGTTTAACTAATCATGACATTTTTTTAAACCCATAAATGATGTAACGTTTTTCTTTACCTATTTCACCGTAAAATGGTTTATAAAAACTAGTCTAGTAACAATAAAAACTAGATAGTAATTGATGATTTTTTTAAAATAATATATTTTTATTCAAAATTTCAAATTTGGTACGTGGATTTCAGAATTTGTAAAAATAGCCTTCTGTCGATAATTGGTCTGTCGATCTAGGCCGATCGGCTAGATCGAGCGGTGGCAGGCTTCTATCGGTGGATGATTTGTTGATCTAGGCTGACTAGCGCTCGATCAGCAAACCATCTGCTGACTGGCGCCCTTGACTATATATTTTTCTATTTTAACAAATTTAATATTAAAAAACCCTAACTTTTTGTATTAATATGTTATATATCCGTAATATTTTAGAATATTATGTGGAATTAGAGAAATTTGCACACTTTCTCGTTCTCTATTTTGAAATGAGATTGCAATATCTATTTCGCTGGGAATCACACATATGCAAACAAGCTCGTAAAATGTGGTATTGAAGTGTAAGTGCAGGATATTCGAATTGTGAGCAGATAGTTAAGAGCAGGTAGATAAAGAGGTTCCAATGCACATAACACAATATCCGAAGCTGTTCGAAAGTAATCCAAAAGAAACTAGACGCAATAAATAGTTCAATAGATTACAAATGGCATACTCCCAATACGGATGTCAGGTCCTACTGATTTGTTCGTTGTCTCTTTTCTCTAACGTGTCTGGCTTGTTTTCTTTCCTCTCTGTATCTTTGCTCTTGCTGCCTAAAGTATGCCCTCTGTTGCCTATCCTCTTCACGCCATCTTGCACTCCTTGCTCGCTCATCAACTTCCCTTTTCCTCGTTTCATACTCCGAGTGACTTTCCGCCTCTGTGATCCAATCATCCTAGTACGTAGGTGATGCTACATCTACCTACCAATGGAATGCGCATCTCCTTATGTTTTGCTGCCGTAACGGATAGGAAGATAAGTGTTACAGTAGAAAATAGTGCGAAAATAAGCCGTGGTTTAGTTGTGATCCCTTACCACGAAGTGGTCATATAGGTTGGGGCACACGAATTCTCTCCTTCCCCTTGATTCCCCTCCGAGCGAAGTCCTTACCATGCAATGACTACCACAGGCGCACGTAGGTCGTTGCTCCCACTCTGGAATTCCTAGAGGATTTGTCATCTAATTTGAACTAGCATGCTCTACCTTTAGCCGATGCTCTTCCTTCCTCCGTGTGTACTCCTCCACAGTCTCGACTTGTCGTAAAGGCCCTCTGGCAGATTGTTGCCTTGAATCATCGATCCATTGGGTAAAACCACACTTCCTTGTATTATCCTGCAAAACCAAATAACTACAGTTACTTACACCAAAGTTAGTAATCAATGGACGGATGAAGTAATTTAATATTCTCATGCTCACCATGAAGTCGTCCTCGATGTAGGACATATGAAGTATCTTCTGTCAGCATCTTATCCTAACGTTGCGGTCATTACCTGGCAGCGGTCTCTGCAGTGACATTTGGGGCGTTGTAGCCACGGCGGCACTTTGATCGGATTGATTCTCCAATCACCTTGCTCGGACTGGGCACGACGCCCGTACTCCTTCTTCCTTGTAGCGTACTGTGCGTTTGTTTCGCTAGGAGAGAACCAATGTCTATCAAACACCGGGTTCTCAGTATCCACCCACTCAACGAAGCCGCATCTCCTTCTGTCTTATTTTCTTTCGACGTTCGGGTACCACAACTCCTCCTCAACATTGGGGCAAAGAAAGTACCTCCTTCCACCAATATTATATCGTTTTGCTGTCTCTAGTTGGCATCGATCCCCGTAATGGCACAAAGGCCGATCGGTCCATGAAAGGATGAGACAAGCGAAAGGATCTCTCCTCAAGTCCGAATGTTCGGTCCCCCTAAGATTAGTAGAGGAGGAAGCTATCTAGCTACACGGAATAAGACATAGTCAGATTTTAGATAAAACATATCGCATCATAATGTAGAAACAAAAGAAGAAATAATACGTAGAAGCAGAGATACTACCAAGTGCATAATCGCAATAGCAAGTGCATAATGACATAGTACGACATACAGTAATAAATGATTCAGTACAAATTATCCGTCCCCACGATAACAACCACACGCTATACTAAGCACCACTCCTACCCCAAGTGCGTCTTGGTCACTGGTCCGAGAAGATAAACCTATACGGCGA
Organism: Zizania latifolia; assembly: GCA_000418225.1. Classification (NCBI taxonomy): domain Eukaryota; kingdom Viridiplantae; phylum Streptophyta; class Magnoliopsida; order Poales; family Poaceae; genus Zizania; species Zizania latifolia. The sequence goes on from ASSH01052287.1 coordinate 6,968, forward strand.
ATGACGCACCCTAGGCGGCCTAGAGGGCTAGTTCTCCGGCTACTTCAGTGGTGGGGCTCCCTGAAGCTACGAAGGCCCAAACACCTTAGTGGTGCCATGCTCCCAGGCATCATAACCTGCTGAGTCATGCTGGCCACCGGTACCGAAGTCTACCAGTCCAGATGGACTGTGATACGCGAGGTCCACGTCAGCTCGCTAGTAGTGATATGGATATGGTGCTGTACAAACAACAAGTTATTAGTGACATATGGTAGATTACGATAAAAATCGGTGTAAGAATGTACAATACTCATTAGGTGTCGCATGTACTTTATATCCCAATGGCGGCGGTGTAGCATGTCCTGATAGGCCCACCACCGATGATGGCCCCGCCATCAACGATGGGCCTGGACCGTAGAAGTATTGGTGTGGCAGGTACTAAGCCTACGGTGGCTGCATCGGAGAGGGTGCCAACATCAGAGGGACTAGCTGTGGACGAGGTGGCTGAGGGGCAGCAGCACTAGGAGGTGGTCGTGCAGACGTGAGCATGATAGAAGTGTCGAGCTCGTCGACAGCCACTCGCACTGTCGTCCAGTCCAGCAGGTTGTGCACCACGCCAACCTTGCTGACCCACCATTGAACGATCATGTCGATATAGTTCCGTGCATTCCACACGTGATTGGACTACAAAAGAATAAGTCAAATAGCCACGTAGTATTAATCATCGGGGATTAAACAATTTATGTACTTATCGACTCGTGCTGGGCAATGGTCATCTGAGAAGGATATCCGTGCATCACACCAGGAGCAGATGGAGGACTAGCGCCCCGTCCTTTGATGAGATGAACCCTGGTGCGAACGGAGTGCCATCAGAGGTAGTCATGGTATGTCGTAGGGTCGTACTCATCCTCCTCCTCGTCTAGGTCATCCAGCGCACCCTCCCACTGCACGACCCATGACTGCATCCTACCTCCCATGGGATGCTGCCAGGGACTCCCTTCCACGTGTTCCTACAACAAACAAGTGTAAATTATGATTTACAATGGTAAATAATACCAGAACATGATAACTAGTTCGTATGTACGTGTGCAGGAGCTCACCGGTGCATCTGGGCAGGCACCTGGGCCTGTATAGGACATGAGAAGTACTACACTCGCCCGAACTATCGACAGATGCGATGGACAGCATATCCCTCAATCATGATATCGAATACGAGGCAACTACGTGTCCTCTAGTATGTCGCATCCCATGTGCACAAGGCGGAGAGCCCGTGAGACGTGCGCCTGGCAACGTCGCCTGGCAGGTAAGGTCTCCAAAGAAAGTCGTGCGCCTGAATATTGTCGAGCTATGCCGTGTAGTCCGAGTATGAGAGGTGGGTTTGAGAGTGGGCCCAAGATGGCTACAAAAGAGAAAATATTAATACAACATTAATTTTGATGAATGATTAAGTACAACAAATACTAACCCATCTTCGACACCAAAGTGTGCCCAACGTCGGTAGGTCGATGTCCTCGTCTTGTGGCCCCCTGCATACGGTGCCATGTCAACCTATGGCCGACCAATCTGTACCCTCTCGTAAGACCAAATTTGTATCAACAGTGGACACCCAGTAATCGATGCGCCATTCGTCCGTCGTCGACATCCATCGTAAAGAGCACGGTATGTGGTGCAAATAATGGCAGATCCCCATAAGTACTGTGGCACACCATCGTTGGCCGAATCAGCAATGGCTCAAGCAAACTACACCAGATGCTTGTTGACGTTGTCGCCATGCGTGCTGATGAACATCACACAGCCAAAAAGCCAAAGGAGGTAAGCCTCTAGGTGGCGGCTAAAGGTGTAATCGTCAGCATCGGGGGCTAAGTGCTTCGCCTAACAAAGGGTGACAAATATTAGTACACAGCAAGGATAAGTTAATGTTAAATATTATTACCATGTTTAAACGACATACCTGGTACTGAGGCAACCAACTCTGCGTCGACCCGTCTGTGGATGTGAACTCCTGGACTGCCTCGCCGCTAGGCAGGAGGGGATGGATGCCCATGAAGCGCACTAGTAGGTCAACGCGCAGTCTGCCTCAACATCATCGGGCAGAACTGCTGCTCCCGCTAGTGGAAGTCCTAGCAGGTAAGACACAGTCTCCAGCGTAATCATCACCTCCCCTAATGGCAGGTGGAATGTGTGTGTCTCTGGTCTCCACCTATCGACCCACGCCGTGATAAAAGCTTGATCGAATGGAAACCTAGTTGCTGCTCCCTCTACCAATCCAGCCAGAGGGAGTAAGCCAGCATCGCGCAACCTACATTGAAGAAAATATTAGTCACGTGATGAAATGAAAATAATACATGAACTGACATTATACTTGCTTAACAAACCTGCCAACCCAGCGGGGATGGATGATCCAGAGATACTGCGGTGGTCGGACTCTGAGCAGCACGAGATCTGCCTGGTTCTCCTTGTTAGTGGATGTGAGTGCTTGTGCCTGGTGGTGCCCATCGATCGTGAGAGAGAGAAGCTCGTAAGGGAAATTATCGTTACCTGCCATCTGCAGGTTGTAAAATAGACAAAGCTCGTTAGCGACAAAGATACAATATGTGACATAATAGTAAAGTAACTGACGTAAGTACATCTCGGGGACTATGTACAGTGTGTGATGTGCGGTGATTTGTATGTCATGTGGGCCCTCGTCTGCTTTTGCTGGCTCTTGTGCAATTATTATATGAGTGTCCGGCCATGTTACACAAAGAGCATATCTTCTTTTGTCTGCCTACATCTGATTCATCTATGTCATTCCAAATGCGCCATGTCTTTCTTCTTTTCACCTTTGAGTTGACATGTTGGAAATCTGATACCCAACGATGTGCGCCATCTGGTGGAGAGGTGAATGAGCTGACAACCACATACCCTCAGAGTTCACCGCTCCAAGTCTGAAGGACCTTCTCTTTTGTGAAGTATTCAGACAAGTACACCCCGGCGGTCATATCAAATGTGGTGCACACCGTCATGATATGGCTACATGGCTCGTGGTAGAGAGATGGTTTGTTGCAGGTACACCGACAAGTGTCGGTAACGGTGCACTCATGGACAATAACATCCCGATTTGTTCCTCTTTGAGCTTTGTCTCGACAGGTCATCTCGAAACGTAGCTCTTGAGAACTTGTCTTGATGGCACGATGCTGGATTGCTTTCTTACTCTTCTCAATGAAATATTCTATAATTTTTGTGCAATACAGAAGGCGCTCATCCCTATGCACCACCAAAGCAGCAGTATGTCGGTCCACAAAGTATCGGGTGGTTCCACGGATTATGCCCTCCACAATACCAACCAAAGGCAAGCATCGCATACCCCGCATCACCCAATTGTACACCTCAGCAAGGTTGGTGGTCATGTAAACATACCTTGCGTCTTGACTGTCATACAATATAGACCAATGCTCCTTGTTTTTGAATTTAATCCAATCCAAGAAGCAGCAAACTTTTGTCCTTTACTGTTTACGGATCGTCTGTTGATCATCAGGGTAGAGAACAAAGTGGCTCTGGCTTTGGCTCCGGATCACTTCCAAATTGCTGCATAGTGGCCTTCTCTTGCTTGTATTTTGATGTCAGCTCATCAAGTTTCTTTCACAAGGCTTTGAACTTTCTCTCTTTGTTTTGGCTACACGGCCTCTTGAACAAATTAATCAATTCTTTATTCTTCTCGAAGTGACAGAAGAAATTTGCACCTAAATGGCGCATACACCATCGAGATTGAATGCCCTTCGAAGGATATGGATCCTCTGGATCGTACTTTATATGTTGGACTGCCTTGATCAGTCCCGCATGTCGGTCATGCAACACACAAACATTTGGCCTACCTTGAAGAACTCCAATATTCAGGTGTCGTAAGAACCACAACCAACTTTCGTAGTTCTCACTTACCACGAAGCCAAAGGCAATTGGCACAACCTGGTTATTGCCGTCAACATCAATAGCGGTCAATATCTGACCTCTATACTTTCCAGTTAGAAATGTGCCATCTATACAAAGAACGACAATACTAGAAAGCCCAGATGCAAGCACCGAGTGCAAATAAAACTCGATGTAGACTCTTAGCACCCTCCAAGAATACCACATCTTTCTCTTTGAACGAGAAGTATGTGCTAGGGTTACGCCTCTTTACCATGTCCAGACAGAGAGGCAGGTTATGATGTGAGTCCTCGAATGTACCGAACCTTATTTCTAGCGTCTTCTGTTTACCACTCCATGTCTTAGAATAGTTGATTATGTACTGAAACCTTCTCTCTATGGTAAGTATTAAGGCCCGAGACTCATAACTGAGATTCTCAATAATCTCAAAATACATCACCCCTGCAATGTACTTGGTGTTGGGTTATGAGGAGGCTATGCTAGCGCTAATTTTAAAAATTTTACCTCGTTTGCCCAGGAACCATGCGTGTAATAGGATCATATATCGTTACCTCTAGCCACAAAACGCGCTAGGGCAGTGAAAGTAGAGTCGATGAAGCGCATTCTTGATCAGCTCCGCTCAATTTCGTCTGTTCATCGGTGATGAAGATGATGTAGTCCGACGACCTCCACAGAAGATCAGCACCGCAGTAGCAGCGGCGCCTCTATGGTATCCACACATACAGAGACGAGATCACTTCACGCTGGTATGCTTGTACCACGTGGAAAGTTAGGGGAGAGACAACCACAACCGGTGTAGCCAGGAGAGGTGGCGGCTAGGGTTAGGTCGAAGCAACAAGCAACAACAGCCTTTCTCCTCTCCTTATATAGTGCCCTCTCATGGACCTTTAATCAGTATTAAAGCCCAACAAATATAATCTGTTCGTCTGGCCCGAAAGTTCTGGTCTAGGCCCGGAACTTCCGAAAATGACCTTCTATATGAATTTATTTATGTCCGGAACTTTCGGTCCAACCGGAACTTCTGAAAATAACATTCTGTATCGAATTTATTTCAACCCGGAACTTTCGGGTGTCACCCGGAACTTTCGGTTCATCCAGAATTCACCTTTCAGGTAGACCCAGAACTTTCGGTCTAACCGAAACTTCTGGTTCCTCCAGAAACCAAAACTAGGGCTGGCCCGGAACTTCTGGTCTAAGCGAAACTTCCGGATGCTCCAGAACCCAGAACTTCCGGTTCCCCTAGAATTCTCTTAGGCATATTTCCATCACTTGGCACTTAGATTCCTGTGCCTGGTTACAGCGTATCAACTACGTAGGTATGGTCGACAACAATTGAGCATACCCAATGAATTCTCTACTTCGATTGATGTGCGCGAACTCTCGATAGGTAATCATCCCTCTCGTACACAACATCATACATTGTGCGGTTTGACTTCTTGACTCGAAATGACCGTCGGAGTGACAATGCCCATGCTTTCAAGGCATCTTGAACTGCTTCTTTCATAGGATGCACCGTATCCTTCTGGGTCTCATTTTGTCCATACTCCCAACAAGTGTCGCAGGCTTCATTAATAGCAAGAGCGTTAAAATCTTGTGCTTGTAACTCATTGGGAATCATAATGTCTTCCTCTTCATTGTCATTATTGCCATCTCCTGCTTCGTCTTCTTCATCTAAGTTGTCGTTGGCACCCTACTCGACTGCTTCCTCGAAGTCTTGGTTCTCTCTCTAGCAAGTTAGGTATGATCTCTATGTTCTCCCCTTCATCAGCTTGCCCTTCAGCAACCCTAGCTATCATAGACAGGGGAGCATCCCCAGAATATGGTACTACATCCGTCTCGGAGATCACCTCCTGGACTTGGCTACTCTGACTGACCTCAAATTATACTCCAGACTCAGCAACTTGGTCTAGTACTGGGTCTAGAGTAGGAAAGGCACGAGGAGTAAAATAGATAAGCAAAATCCATTCCTAACCTTACTCTAGCGCTTTTTAGACATACCCTCTCCATATGGCAGTCGAGATAACAGGAACCATCTCTTAAAAATACTCTTCGGCCGCACGGCTGCATCGAGCATACAAATACAACTCCCACTGCTCTCTATCTAATCAAAAAATATGATGCAGCCACCGCTTAACACTCTCAATGCTACGCTCCACCACCCGACTTAAACTATTTTCGGTACGATTCCACTTATTTAGCAATAGACGAATTAACTAAATAGAACTATATTTAACTGTATATATTATATAGAAACAACGCAAAATATGAAATAACATAGCATGCAACGAAAATAGAATACAAATAAAATATTATATAAATTTACATCATTAAATTACTACGTGCACAAAGGCTATATCCAAAGTACCAAAAAAAACATTCCATAGCAATGTATACAATAAATGTAAATTATGTTCAAAGTATCGCTACATTAAGTTTAAACTACGGAAAACATCTAACAGGGTAAGATATGTTGAAATACCTGGAATAGTAGTGGATGCAGTCACGGTCAAGTCTTACGTCAGCAGGCTAGCACGCGCAAGAAAGCTACACAGAATAAGGTATGTTAAAGTACCCCTTAATTATCTCGAAACTATGTTTAAAATACTCCTTAAGTATCTGTAAAGTATGTTTAAAGTACCTCTAAATTATCTCTAAAGTATATTTAAAGTACCTCTAAATTATCTCTAAATTATGTTTAAAGTACTTCTAAATTATCTCTAAAGTACCCCTAAATTATCTCTAAAGTATGTTTAAAGTACCTTTAAATTATCTCAAAAGTACCCCTAAATTATCTCTAAATTATGTTTAAAGTATCTCTAAATTATCTCTAAAGTACCCCTAAATTATCTCTAAAGTACGTTTAAAGTACCTCTAAATTATCTCTAAAGTATCCCTAAATTATCTCTAAAGTATGTTTAAATTACTCTAAAAGTACCACCAAAATACACATAAAGTACTATTAAATTACCTCTAAAATACTACTAAACTAATCCTAAATTACCCCTAAAATACTACTAAACTACTCCTAAATTACCCCTAAAATACTCCTAAACTACTCCTAAACTACTCCTAATCTACTACTAAACTATTTTAAGCTAACTATCCTAACTATAACTATCTAAAAAAGAGAAAAGAGGGGAAGGAGAGGCTAACCTAGAGCTCCAAGACGAGAGGGACGAATGAGGCGCGCGGCTGGAAGGGGGGCTTCGGCTCCCTTATATAGGCGCCTTGTCGGTACATGATTTACCGATCTAGGTCGATCGGCCTAGATCGGCTGACCATCTGTCGATTTAGGGCTAATCGATCTAGATCGGCCCTTCATCGGTCGACAGAAGTCAGAACCTACCGATCTGAACAGATCGGTCTTAGATCGGCAGACCATAGCCCGACAGAAGGCTATTTTTATAAATTCTAAAATCCGCGTACCAAATTTAAAATTTTAAATAAAAAATATATTATTTTAAAAAAATTCGTAATTTACAATCCGGTCGTCACTGATAACCAACCTAACTGGTTTTGTAAGCAGCATGGACACACCGTCGTAAAGTGTTGTGAGAGCTCCAATTCAAAGGAGGTTTTAATACAACCTGAGTTGTAAAGTGAGCTAAGATTGCTTTGCTGGCTAGGGTCTCTTTTGTAAGGCTCCATTTGAAATATGAAAACTAATTTTCCGTTGTACCATGCTATTTTCTCTCTCTTTTTCGAACATAGCCAAGTGCCCTTGTTGCTTATTTTGTAATTAATTCATGATCAGCGGTGGATCGGCCATCTGGGATGAGTATTTCCATATTAAAATACTCATGATAGTTAGAGTTGCATAGCTTAAAAAATCTTGGATCTCGTATTAATTGCGATTATATTCATCGGTATGCAACGCAATAATTCCTGTGTTGCACGTACGCATTGCGTATGTGTGTACGCACCTAATATAATGAGAATTGCTTGCCTCAGGATAAACACAAACGAAAGAAAACAACAAATTAATTCTGACAGCGTGAGCTGGAACGAACGTGCTGTGCTCGATCGATTCTACAGTATCTCATTCTCGTGCAAGTCAAGCATGACAATCCTTCGACAAATTAAGACAAACAGACGTCTCATTTTTAGCCTCCTTTCCTCTTTGACTCTTCTATACATTCTTAACTTCTAATTAATATATTTCAGCAACTCCTGCCGTTTATTTAAAAAAAAAGCATGGCAGCCGATGAATTTTTTATAAATAATATTTTTTAATAAATTGTATTTCTAGAAAGTCGGTTCAAACAATTACAAAAACTAGACATATATTGACGGTTACACTTCAATGGTCAACATGAGCTAAAAATCCTCATGTCAACATTGAAATGTCGATGAAAAAAGATGCTTCTCGTCGACCGTTAAAGTGTCGACAGGACCTCTAACCTTCGCTGTCACTTCAACGGTTGACAGAGATCTAGTTTTATAATTTTTTGAACCGACTGTCAGAAATACAATTTTGCGAAAAAGATATTATTTATAAAAAATCGCATTCGATATAGTGGAGTGCCCATTGCTAACTCTTCCAATCTAATTGATCCCATTTCACTTAATTAGTGGATCTAAATTAATACTCGAATCTAATTACTCAAGTATCATGGCCTAACTTGATCATCATCATCCATCGACGAGTCCTAATATTATTTCTCACGCAACGAACGAACACAGCAATCACCAACCGGAAAACCTTTTTCCTGCAGCATGCACCAACTGCCAGAATTATTGACATGGCTGCAAAGACGGGTCAGTGGCGTGAGCTGATGAGATGCTCCATCGAACCTCCTGATTGCAAGGGGCCATAATGCGATGAAAATGCATGCATGCAAGCTGCAAAGATGACATGGTCGTTGGGCGAAGATAGGAACTGCTCACCAACTCATAATCTTTTCCAGATCACATCAGCTTGTTAGTTATTAGTCGCAGCGAGGGAGCTCAGTGACACTGGCAGTGAGCACTGAGCAGTGGCAGTTTCTTCATTGCTCTTCATGAATAATGATCATTTCTGTTTTCTGAATGACTCTGAAACTTGATATTTACAGGTTATCAGGGCTTTATTGAACAGTCCACTAACAGACAGCTTTGATAATTTAACCCTTAGAACTAAGTTTTCTGGGATACTCTGAAATCTAGTGAGAAGTATCCGAATGTGGGGCCAAGATGATATTTATTTATCTTCTGTAAAAATATGAGAGCCTATGAACTCTATGTTTGAATCTCACAGGACATTCAGTACTATAGATGATCAAAGCCAGATGAACTGCATTCAAATTGACTGTCCTCAACGGAAACCCATACAATTTAATATGGATTCCCTAATTAGAGACTGGAATTTAGGAGTAGTAATATGTTCCTAGACATGATAGGATGACTCTGATTCTTATAAATCCAACATCTTTATAAAAGTTATGTCCGATTCAGTTGAAATAACATCCAACACAACTCACAAGAATCATTCTTTTACCTTACAACTCTACCTTTTGCCCTATTTTAGATTTAGTCCAAGCATTAGCTCGTCCATCTTTGTTGATTTGCACTATAAATCATCTTCCTTCGCTATGGGAGTGTAAAATCTTTTATGTTTGTTCCAGAAACCTTTCGATTCACTCATGAGATGAGCCCTACAAGAATTTTGACCTAGATCAGTTTCCTGATCGATTTTATTCGATTTTCCACCACCAACATAACACTGTTCGATGACTTTGTCCATCTAAGGCGACGACGGCGCTCAAAACTCTACGTCCGGTTTGACCATAGGTCCATAGCTGATCTGATCGAGTCCTCTTAGCCAGTCCAACCACCCTCCATTGGCCGCTCTGACTGTGATTACTGGTACACTACTAGTACAACCATCATTATCTGGCTAATCCGATAGAAGATGACTCCATACTTTTATGTTAAGATCGTCAAAAGACGAGATGTTAAGATTTGCTTGGTGATAACTAGAAAAGGCACCAACACATTTTCTTGACGACTCCATACTTTTATGCAAAAATCATCATAGAACACACAACACCAATGTATGCTCCATGCAACCCAGAAAAGACGCGAACATTTTCCTCAATTTTGTTCTGCATGTACTGGACCAGTACTCCGAATGGACTCACCGGACTTCCCAGCTTCTCACGCTATCTATGCAACTCTCGTGCTATGCTAGCCTGTGTGGATACTAGTTTACACGTATGTCTCATCATTAATTTTTTTTTGCCAAGGACAATGCAAGATTCAGAACATAAAAGACAGTGCAAGGACATGACAAAAACAATGATTATTCCCACCTGTATTTTTCAGCCACGCAACAAATAACTTATCATACATACATGCATACATAAGACGAAGAACTGTTCCCATTTACAACTCAACGTTGCAAATTTTCTCATACAATTGAAAATTGGATAGAGAGAGAGAGAGTGAAGCGAGCTCAAATGCATCGTCAACGGCTCAGAATAAATAGCTAGTAAATAATAATAATAATGGACGGTAACCGTAATACCGGTCGGCCGCCGTGCCGGAGCTGCAGTTCCCGCGACCGCTCCGGCGAACGGCCAGCGGCGGCAGCCATCAATAAACAATACTACTATACTAGTTTGTGTACGTATACGTATGTATGTACTTACGTATACCCAGCACCAACCGTACCTGTATTATCTACGCCGTATGTATGGATATGACGAAGAAATAATTGGTATAAGCTCCCAAATCCCAATTCAGCAACTTCCCTGCTAATTATTCACAGATTTTGATCTCCTTTCGAATTCTTCATTATGTCGTCCTTGTCATCAACGTGACGCCCGACAAGTCTCCGCCGAACTCCTCGAGTATCACAAGCAGATTACCACTTGGATTCAGCCATGATCGTGGCACATGGTACCTGAATTTCACGCGAAGAGAGATCAAGTTCAGTTTGTCGTTGCTGTCTGAATTTGGCGGGAGTGGTGAAATTCTTTTACCATCTTTGGGAGATGTCGCCGCAGTTGGTCTGGCACTTGGTCTCGCTGTAGGTGCCGGCGTAGCTGCAGCCGCCGCAGCTACCGGAGGCCTTGTACGACCAGTAGCGGCCGATGAGGTGGCCGTTGACCCAGGCCTGGCCCTTGCCCATGCTGCCCATGTCCAGCGCCACCGGGGCGCCGCCGGCCGGCGCGCTGAAGTAGGCCCTGTGCCACGTCAGCGGCTGCTTGCCGGCGGCGCCGCCCCACTCGACGGAGGAGCTCCCGCTGACGGAGTGCACGCCCAGCGTCTCCCCTCTCAGGCCGATCTGCCGACAGCGGAGCTGGTCATCAGCCTCTGAGCTCTACGATTCTTTAAAATTTTCAGAAAAGAGGAGGTGTCCGTCACCTGGTAGGTCCATTTCTGGTTGCTGAGGTCTCTCCTCCCCTCGTTGAGGCCGGACAGCGTCACCGGGCCGAGCACGCCGACGTTCCACGTCTCGTAGTGCGTGCCGACGTTCTGCATC
>ASSH01052288.1:0-18309 GCA_000418225.1 Zizania latifolia
AGCCATAAGATCCGAGTTAGAATCCATGCGAGAGAATCAAGTTTAGAACTTGGTCGATCCACCTGATGGTGTAAAAACTATCGAGTGTAAATGAATTTTTAAGAAAAAGATAGACGTTGATGGAAATGTTCACATTTATAAGGCACGATTGGTGGCGAAAGGTTTCAGGCAGATTCAAGGTATTGATTATGATGAAATGTTTTCATCCTAGCAATTGCCGTATTTTATGACTATGAGATATGGCAAATGGATGTCAAGACGGCTTTCCTTAATGGAAACCTAAGTGAGGATGTGTACATGACACAGCCTGAAGGTCTTGATGATTCAGAGAGTGCTGGGAAAGTTTGCAAGCTGCAAAGGTCCATTTATGGGCTGAAGCAGGCTTCTCAGAGTTAGAATCTTCGCTTTGATGAGGTAGTCAAAGGGTTTGGCTTCATCAAGAACGAAGAAGAGCCTTGTGTTTACAAGAAGGCTAATGGGAGCTCACTTGTGTTTCTGGTCTTATATATAGATGATATATTGTTGATTGGAAATGATATTCCTATGCTAGATGCTGTCAAGTCTTCATTGAGAAAAAGTTTCTCAATGAAAGATCTTGGAGAGACAGCATACATCTTAGGCATAAAGATCTATAGAGATAGATCGAGAAGGTTAATTAGATTAAGTCAAAGCATGTACATTGGCAAAGTATTGAAATGGTTCAATTTACAGAATTCTAAGAAATGTTTTCTGCCAATGTCACATGGTGTTTCTCTCAGCAAGAGTCAGTGTCCTTCGACACCTAATGAGCTAGAGAAGATGAGTGCGATCACTTATGCCTCCGCAATCGGATCCATCATGTATGCTAAGCTTTGTACACGTCTAGATGTTTCTTATGCTCTAAGTGTTATGAGCAGATATCAGTCAAACTCAGGTGAAAGTCACTGGGCGGTAGTAAAAAGTATCCTTAAATACTTGAGAAGGACTGGGGATATGTTCTTGGTGTATGGAGGTGAGGAGGAACTCGTTGTAAATGGTTACACCGATGCTAGCTTCCAAACCGACAATGACGATTTGTGATCGCAGTCTGGATTTGTGTTCTGCCTCAATAGAGGCGTAGTGAGCTGGAAGAGTTTCAAGCAAGAAACGGTTGTAGATTCAACGATAGAGGCCGAGTATATTGCAGCTTCTGAAGCTGCGAAGGAGGCAGTTTAGATCAGAAAGTTTGTTTCTGAGCTGGGTGTTGTCCCTAGTGCGTCCAGTCCAGTGGACCTCTATTGTGATAATAGTGATGCCATTGCGCAAGCCAAGGAGCCTAGGTCACACCAGAAGTCAAAGCACATACTGAGGCGCTATCATCTGATCCGTGAGATTATAGATAGAGGTGATGTGAAAATATGCAAGGTGCTAACGGATTTGAACATAGTCGGTCCGTTGATGAAGCCTCTCTCACAGCCCAAGCATGAGGCGCACTTGAGCTCTATGGGTATTAGATACTTGCGTGAGTGAGTCCAGTGTATGTGAGAGAAAGTATTTTCTCTATGCTGATGTATATTTTGATAATTGGTTATCTTGTTCCTTTAATAAATATATTTTATATTGATCAGCAAGTTGATGACTTGTTTGTGAGACTCTTTGTGTTATGATGTTGTTCTAAACGATCCCTAATCTCATATCATCATGTGGGACAGTGATGATTTATAGATTAGCACATCCGTCTGATTGATGATCATGTTTCACAGATCATAGACATAGAGATATCAAATCAGTGATGTGGACTCATGTTGGTGAACATGGAGTTGGATAGACTAACCATGAGATACTGCTGGGATTGTTATTTTATAAGTGCCATCAGTTGTCATCTCAATTAGTGTACCTACAGAATCCTTAGACCTGAGATCGTCATTGACTCCAGAATATGTAGTAGCACACTTAGGGGCTTCCAAACGCTATTCCGTAACAGGGTAGTTATAACGGTTGCTTTCGGGTACGTCACGAAACATGTCGTGGGATGTGAGCGGTCAAGATGGAATTTACCCCTCCTACATAATGGGAGAGACATCTCTGGACCCCTCAAGGTAGTCGGATTAGAAAGTGCATGGCCATGCCACTATGATCAAAGAGTTGATCATGATTGAATCCACTACTTGATCGAGTGAAGTGTCGAGCTATCAACAAGGGTGGCACGAATCTTGCCTTGAGCTTGACTGATGTCTTGTGGTAAAGAGATTGGTGCGTGAGTATATCAAGGTTCAGAAAGTATGACTTTGACTTTGTATGCTTTCGGGGGTCAATATGTGCTGCTAGGTACCACTATTGATCGGCGATTCGAAAATGGTTTCCGGGTAGCGGTCATTTGCATATGAACCTATCGGGTCGCACGCTTAAGGGGATTGGATTTTAAAGCATACAAGAATTGGCTCTTGTGCAAGTGGGAGATTGATGGAATTGTGCTCAAGAGAATTCTGGAAGAACCGGAAGTTCTGGCTGAGAGCCGGAAGTTCCGGGTTCTGGAGCATCCGGAAGTTTCGGTTAGACAGAAAGTTTTGGGCCAGCCCTAGTTTCGGTTTTCTGGAGGAGCCAGAAGTTTTGGCCCTTAGCCGGAAGTTCCGGGCCTACCTAGACGAACCGGAAGTTCCGGTTAGACCAGAAGTTCCGGGTCAAAATAAATTCGATACAGAAGGTTATTTTTGGAAGTTTCGGTCAGAACCGGAAGTTCCAGTCTAGGCAAACAGATTAGATCTGTTGGGCTTTAATATAGATTAAAGGCCCATGATAGGGCACTATATAAAGAGAGGAGGGGCTGGCATGAAAAGGTTGTTACCATCGCTACTGGTTGTTCCTGCTGTTGCTCCTGGTGGAGAACCCTAACTGCCACCTCTCTTCTCTCCTTGATTGTAAGTGTTGTGATCGATCTCTCCCCGGATCTCACGAGTGGTGCTAGCACGTCGGCGCGAGATGATCCTGTCCCCGGACATGTGGATACTATGGAGGCACTACTCCAATAGTGGTGCTCGTCTTCTTCTCATAGAGTTCACCGGATCGTAGGATTGCGTCGTCTTCATCGCCGGATCACCGACGGATGAACGAAGCCAGGAGGAACAGCTCGAGGACGTGTTTCATCGACTCTACTTCCGCTGCTCGAGCGCATCTCGAGGCTCAAGGTAATGATCCATGATCCTATTACACGCATGGTTCCTGGGCTAACGGGATAAAATTTTGAAATTAAGCGTTAGCGTAGCCTCCTCATAACCCACCATAGTCGACGTCTCCACCATCGATCCCCTGTTCTACCTACTGATACAGCAGCCGCTGACCCGATTCTGACTGCCTTTGATCCTATTGCCATCGTGACTGAGGTTCGGATGTCCGGGTCTACTCTGGCAGTCAATATTGAGGCTGAATCGATGGAGGGGACTACGGCTCTTGACATCGACGATGCTATCATTTTGGATCTTACTGGTCCGACTGTAGCTTCTGACGTTCCCGAGGTACCATCTCTTAATAATTCCTACTTTTCTATCATCCCTTTTCAACTCTGCTTATGGGTTTGTCATCTATTGCAGTCTTTCATCGATTCACTCCCTTTTGATCTTGGCAAAATAGTCAGTGATATAGCTGCTATTTAGGCCGAAGCTCCTGAGTCTGAGCCAGTCTCTACGGATGTTCATGCTGCCCTTACTGACATTCTGCATCGGCTTAAAGAGCCGGTTGATGTCCTTATTAAGGACTTGGGGCCGATTAGGGCAAAACTTACCGACATGGTCGACTAGCTTCCCCGACAGTTGATGGAGGACTTAGCACCGGGGTCTCACTTTGAGCTTTATCGGTTCTGTACCAACGGCTTTAGGAGCAACTAGACACTCACGTTGAGCGTCGCTCAAAACAGCAGAGCGAATAGGCCGATCGAGAGGTGATCGTGGACAAGAAGGCTTCTCTTGATGCCATGAAAGCCGAACCCGCTATAGTTGAGCTTTAGATTGCGTAGCTCTATGTTGAGGAAGCTGACCTTGTCACTTGCTTGGAGGTTGTTCGTGCCCGCCTCGCTTCGTCCCAACAAAGGCTGACGAAGCTGCTAGGAGAGATTGAAACTCGACAGCAGGAGCTAGCTACCTTCACCAAGGAAGCCCTTCACCATCAACAAGAGTCAAAGCCGATTCCTGGGAGCGACGACGAAGACCTCCAAGAGCTAGCTACCATTAGTGACATTCGCGACCGTGTTGTGGCAGCCCTTACTAGCTTTCTTAGTGAAAATGATCCCTGGACACTTTCCTATTTGTGCTGTAATCCTGCGATGACGTCTTGAATTATTTTCCTTTTATAACTCCTTAGGGCGACATCCTGGATGTCGGCTATTATCTTGACTGTGATTTATTTTGTTCTAAAGGCGATACTCTTAGTACTGGCTATTTGGTTTTCACTTTTCCCCGAACGTATCGGCCCTCTGGCCGATTAGGTCTCGATCTAGACACTCGGATGGTATTTCTTCAAATACTTTCCATTGAGTGCCTTTGCAAACTCTTATCCTTCTAACGTCTTTAGCACGTAGGCATTACTTGGCACGACTTGGCTTATCCGATACGGACCTTCCCAATTGGGAGACCATTTACCGAATCGATTGTCTTTAGTCCTGATCAGTAGCACGAGCTTCTAGACTAAATCATTTTCTTCAAACGATTTGACCGACACTTTCTTATTATAATGTATTGCCACCCTTGCCTTATTCTCCTCTACCTTTCTGAGTGCACGAAGCCGATTCTGCGCCAAATCTTCCAATTCATCGGTCATTAGTCTATAGTAGTCATCGGTCATCAATTCGTTCTGAAGAGCAAGACACCTAGAGCCAATGTTTGTTTCCCACGGTAGTATGGCCTCGTGCTCGTAAACCAACTGATAAGGTGGCACTTGGGTTGATCCATGGCAAGCCATCCGATATGCCTATAGTGCATCGGCTAGTGTTGTATGCCACTTCTTAGGTTATTCTATAATCTTGTGCTTGATTAACTTTATCAGACTTTTGTTTGAGGCCTCGGCTTGACCGTTGGCTTGATCATAATAAGGTGATGAATTCAGTAACTTGATTTTTATGCTAATTGCGAACTATTGGAACTCTTCTGACATGAATACCGATCCTTGATCTGTGATGATTGTTTGAGGAATCCTGAATCTGTAGATGATATGTTCTTTGACAAACTCTATAACCTCATGGAAGGTGACTTTCTTTAATGGTATCGCCTCCACCCACTTGGTGAAGTAGTCGGTTGTAGCTAATATAAACTTATGCCCTTTGCTAGATGACAGATAGATCTGGCCGATCATGTCTATTCCCCTACCCTGAACGGCCATAGCTTGATGATCGGGTTTATGGCTGATGCGGGGGCTCGTTGTATGTTTCTAAACTTTTAGCAGTCCTGGCATCCTTTATAGTACTTGAAACAATCTTCAAGCATCGTTGGCTAAAAATAACCTGTTCGCCGCAGCAACCACTTCATCTTTTGGGCCGATTGATGGGTTCCGCAAATTCCTTTATGTACCTCATACATCACAAACTTTGCTTCCTCTAGGTTCAAACACTTTAGCAACACCCCATTAATCGTCCGATAATATAACTCTTCGTCTAGCAATACATACTTTAATGCCTAGTAACGGAGCTTTCTTGAGGTCGATTGGGATGGATCCCGTAGGTAGCGAATTATTTCTGCCCTCCAGTCTTCGGCATCGATATTGGCTATTTTCTTTAATGAGCTTGTCCGTCGGCCGATATCCTGATGCAGCTTGTGCCAAGTCATTGTCTTCTAGGTTTTGACTTCTTGATACGTGCATCAGCGATGTTATCTTGAATTCCCCTAGCAATTCCTGACATTTTTCAAAATAGGGCCTCAAGTTTTTATATTTGCAGTCATATTCTCGAGAGAGCTGCCTGATTACTAGCAAAGAATCCCCCATAATTTTAATAGCATCGGCTTCTATTTCTAATAACAGCTTCAGCCCCTTGAGGACCGCATCGTATTCTACTTGATTGTTGGTGCGGTAAGGATTGATTGTATAGGCGAACTAGAAGCTTGCCCCCTGAGACGATATGATTACCAGCCCGATGTCACATCCATGCTTACATATAGATCCATCGAACAAGAGAGACTATGGTATCAGCTCCACATAGTCTTCTGCTCTGTCTCCATGCTAAACAATGAAGTCGGCTATGGCTTGACCTTTAACTGCTTTAGCCGATTCATATTGTAGATCAAACTCTGTCAATGCAAATACCCATTTGCCAATCCTTCTCTTTAAAATTGGAGCCGATAGCATGCACTTGACAACACCAGCCTTGCATACGACCGTACATTGTGCTGATAATATGTAATGCCTCAATTTAGTACATGAAAAATATAGACATAAACATAGTTTCTCAACTGCGGGGTACCTTGTTTCGGCATCTAATCGGCGTCGGCTTAGATAAAACATGACGAGATCTTTTTCGTTTAACTCCTGAATTAATACCGATCCGATGCTCATATCATCGGCCGACAAATATAACTTCAATGGCTTATCAGGCTGAGGTGGGATCAGAACCGGAGGATAACTTAAGTATTCCTTGATCTCATCAAATGTTTCCTAATGTTTATCGGTCTAGATGAATTCCTCCTCCTCTTTTATCCTCAACAAGGGCGTGAATGGTTCCAATCAGCCTAACAAATTTGATATAAACCATCGAACAAAATTAATCTTACCGATCAAAGATTGCAACTTAGTCTTGTTCTCTGGCGGTATCGTCTTTTTGATAGCTTGGATGATATTATGACTTATTTCAATTCCTCTTTCATGAAAGCCCGCCAACCATGCAAAGAACTTTAACCAAAGGATCAAACACCTACATAAAGAATGAGAGAAAATGAAACATCATTGTCAACTCTAATTCTTAATTTGTATTAGTGCACAACAAAGGCCAATGAAATGAAATAATACCTTCTATTGACACAAGAAATTGGACCGATAGGGCAATAGGGACATTTACCATCGGATTCACTGACTACGCCAATTCCACGGAGCGGGCTTGATCTTAAATGGGCCTGGTTTATCCAAAATAATTATTAGATTAAAGTTAGTTTAGATTCTGTATCCCGATTATCTCAAGTCATGTATAGGTTGGTTTAGTCCCTCGGCTATAAATAGCTTCGCTCGGGATCATTATAAACACGCTCAGTCAACTCTATCAAATAACTCTCGACGCATCACCAACCCTAGGTATGTAGCATTAGGGCAATTCCCTATGTGGGATCAGGCTACATCGGTTCAGTTCAATCTCCAATCACACTAGGGATAGCCTTCTTGGTAAACTCAATTGATTTAATTAGAGCTTTCTTGGTTGAGTCTGATACTGTGATTAGATCAATTAGTTTGCTAGTTATCGGTGTGATGCATTGGTTTCTTTTCGAGTATAGCGCTCTAATGTTAAGATCAATGTGTTTCATCACTCACGCTGGCTTTGTGGGTGAGGTTAAGCAGAATCGCATGAAGATCATGAGTTTAGTGCTGCCTCGGTTAGGTCCAATCCATTATACTCACGTTGAGTCATGTGAGATGGCTTAATCTAGCTTACAAGTCCAGCATTTATCAGAGTTTTTTAACCCCTACTTAAACAATGGCAGCATCGACATACTCAAAAATATACTCACTTGTGTGTGCATCTTCTGATGATTCCTTTGAACCTATGAAACTGTTCGCAACTTGCAGTGCGCACACAAGTTTATTGTACTTCTCCTCTTAGTGTCTGTCCAAGCATCAATCATTATTGAGCATCTAGTCATCTTTCTCTTATCTTCATGTGGTTTCAACAATCCCTTGGTCCTCTCTACTTCCTCCTTCAATAGCTTAAAAACCAGGGCCAAAATGACCAATGACCTCACACATTTGCCTAAACTCATCATTATCTATTGCATTGAAAGGAATAGCTACAAACAAAAAACATGAGTCATAAGGCATAGTATACCTCATTTATAAACTTCACCTAAGAACATGAAGGACACCAACATGATTGTGGAACTGTAATAGGCATTAGTATACCAATAGGTGTTGATGTTGGATGAAGAGGCCATGTCTCCTTGATTAGGGTAGGAGCTAATAGTGTTGTAGTTAAGCATACTAATGTGGGTCATGGTCGATAAAGAAGATCATGGGGATGCACCTGCATTACCCACCCGATGGCTGATGTCGTGGTGGCAGTCTTCCAATCCCTTAGAAGCAATATTTTTAGTTCTTTAAAATCTTATATAGGAACCATTCTAAACTCCATTGATCCCTAAAAATAAATCAATATACAATAATTTTTCTTTATTTTCAATCCCTTTTTTAAATCAGGCAATCTTGACATAATCTCTATCGTCGTTTCTCCATCGCCCAAGCACACAGTGCAATCTCCTCTAGAACTCATGCCAACACACACGAAAAAAATCTTTGCATTGTGGAGACACCGGCGTGCCCTGCTGTTGCCTCTGCATCTCACTCAAATGGCCAGCACTCACGCAATTGGCCAGCACCCACTCAATCACCAGGCCCGCACGCACCTACCACCACTGCATCGCGTACTGCGCTCACTGCATCGTGTACATGTTGAGACCGAAAATTGAACCGACACGCTATGAGGATGTCAGGCCAAGAGGCTAGGCCGATGGGCCGCCGAGAGGAGTTCAATGGGCAAAATAGAGCTCACTTGACATGGGCCTAGGCTTCACAACATTTTTATCTTTAATTAGAAGATAATAAAGTTAGTTTAGATTTTGTGTCAAACATAGATTACGTGTTTTCCTAGCTATAAATAGCTAGGCTCGGGGCTATTGTAAGGCGTTTAAACAACCAATCAATCAACCCTCGATGCATCGCCAACTTTTAGATATGTAGCATTAGGGCGAGTCCCCATCGGGGTTAGGCTGCATCAGTTAGGTCCGATGTCTGATCACGTCGGGGATAGCCTTCTTGGTAAACTGATTGATCTGTTCATGACTTTCTCGGTTAGATCTGATACTGTGATTAGATTGAGTAGGTTTGTTAGTTATCGGTGAAATGCGTTGTTTATTTTCGTTATGATATGCTTTATTGCCCAAATCAATGTGTTTGCCAATCACACCGGCTTTGTAGATTACTTTAGATTGGATCATATACTGATCGTCAATATGATACTGTCTCGGTTAAGTCCGATCTATGATATTGATGAAGACGTATATGAGATGGTTTGATCTAATCTGCTAGTCCGACATACATCAGAGTTTTAGCCAATGGACTACCTGTTATCTTTTCAATTGGTTCAATTCTTTTCACAGTAGTCTGGGTATGCTATCTTTGTGTTGCATTGGTTAGGTTTGATCTGTAAAGATTAATATGTTCAAGCGATATCTTAGACCGATTGCTAGATTTTTCCATTAGGAATGACAAATAGACGATATCGATCAACCAGTATATGATTATCTACATATTTTACTTGCTGCATCGTAGCAATTGCATGTGCTATCGGAGCCGATGCCGATGGGCCATCGCCAATAGCGTTAGGACAACTCACGTTTGCTTCCTTGTTAATTACAGGGTCAAATTAACTGACACGCTCTGTACACCTTCGGGTTATTAGGACCTGCACTATAGTTAAGCAGACTCTCCCAGGCCTTCGAGTGTGAAGGTGCAAAGATACCTGCGATCTTTGCATCAATACGCTTTCTTAGCACTCACTGTGGGACCTTCATCGTGAATTCCAAGATAGCTCCTCTTCATCAGCATCATGTTAGGAAAGGAGATCGAGAATGTCAATAACATCATCCCAGTCACCATGGAGACATTGACCGATGAACAGAGGAAAGAAGTAGAATAGACTCTTGCAGACTTTCAGAAGTTATGTTTAGAGTCTTTTAGTATGACTCGACGCGGGCCAATCCAGAAAAGCCAACTCCCGATATCATCTTTACAAGGTGAATCAAGTAGTTAGAGCCCACAAAACCTGAGGTCATTCCATGAGACGGTCAATGAGGCTATCGATGACGTACTGATAAATCAGTCCAGCGTATTAGTAAACACTTTATAGGGGCTGATCAAGAAGACGGTGGACGGAACTATTGCTTAAGAGCCACCTCAAGGACCAGTTTACCTGCCCCAAAGGTCATCAACGCCCATTATTCTGAGTTCGCCTCCGCCGATCACCACCCTGCTACTGCCGGTTGCTTATGGGCTAGAGCATAAAACAATACCAAGCTTGATACCGCCAGCAGCAATACCAATCAGCGTGCAGCCATAGATTTATCAAACTCAGGTGAGCGCACCGCCGTCAGGGTACCATCAGACAGCATACTATGGACCTCAATGCCATCAGATGAGGTTTGAGGGGAATTTGCCCTAGAGAGATTATCAGCATCATGAGAGGGCCGCAACGCCGATACAACATTATCCGGCTCAACAAGAAGATGATTTTGCTTTCAAGATTGCAGAAGTAATGAGAGATCAATTTGAGCTTAAGCCAAAGGAGCAGAGTTTTATGTATCGGCATCTGTATCCAGATTGGTTTGATAGAGTGTCGTTACCAAACAGGTATAGGGTTCTGAATTTCTTGAAATTCTCCGGTCAAGATAATACTTCGATGGTTGAGCATATCAGTCGTTTCCTCACACAGTGCGGAGACGCATTGGCAAAAGAAGCACTTTGAGTTAGGTTTTTTCTGATGTCTTTGTTAGGATCAGCTTTTACTTGGTTTTCATCACTTCCTCCGAATTCAATCAAAGGATGGGCTGATTTCGAAAAACAGTTTCACAAGTATTTCTTCGCCAGTATTTAGAAGATGAAATTAACGGATTTAACAGTTGTAAGGCAACATCTTGATGAATCGGTTCCAGAATTCATTTAGCGTTTCCGAGATATAAGGAGCCGATGCTATAGCCTCAATCTAACCGACACTCTGCTTGCCAAGTTGGCTTTTCAAGGCCTTATGCGGCTGATTAGAGAGAGGTTTTCCACCCAAGAATTCAACAGTCTAGTGTATCTGGCATAAAGGGTATCGGCACATGAGAGCCGATTTCAAGAAGTACGTAAAGAAAAGATGCAAAAGTGAGTTGCACAGGTGCAGTTTTATTCATTGGAATTAGAGCAAGAAGACTCCGATGGAGAAATCGGCCTAGCAGAGTGGGCCAGATTGAAGAAAACAGTAACCTGTCCATGGGTAAAAGCTATCGAAAAAGAACAAAAGTATGATTTTGATATATTTTTGACTTGTTGCTGAAAGAGAAATAGATCCAACTCCCACTGAATCATGTGATTCCATCGGCAGAGGAGTTGAAGAAGAGAAAGTATTGCAAGTGGCACAATACAGGTTCCCACAACACAAATGAGTGCAAAGTTTTTCGTCAGCAGATCCAATCGGCCATCGAGCAGAGAAGGATAAAGTTCGATGAGACAGTAAAGCCGATGAAGATAGATGGTAATCCTTTTCCAGTAAAAATGGTGCACGTTGGCTTGCCCCACTTTCATGTTGAAGAAAGCTGAACTTTAAGGTACCATGTCAGAGCTCATCGGCACTAGGAGAGGGTGCAACGTGCCACACTGTATCGACGTAATGAAGAAATAAACCAACAACGGGAGTGCACTTTCTTTCATTTTTGTTGGAAAAATAATATGAGACTTCCATCTATCAAAGACTTCCCAAAATGTGTTGAAAAGATTTGTAAAGATGATGTCTATTCTTGTGGTCAGCATCCGAAGAAGTGAATTCCTGAGAAAGATCGTCTAGGGTCACCTGAGCAGGATCCAAAAGATATCGCTGATCATCGGCGTGTTCACAATGAAGAGAGGTGGCAAGGCAATTAGAACCCTATTCAGAAGCCTCGATGGTGCCTAGAAGGATTAACACGAAGCCAAAAGAGAAGGCTCCATTGGCAGAGGTATCGGGAGCAGCTAGTAGAAAAGTATGAAGAATATCGGCGAAACAAGCGCTGGGTCAGAAAGAAGTGGCGCCCAAAGAAAAAAGCTGATAAAGAAGAACAGCCGATGAAGGTAAACATGGTGTTTATTTTTACTGACGAATATAAAGAGCCATCATCGGACAATGAGGACAATGAAGAATCGGCCACATAGCTACTTCTACAGTCACAATCAGTGATCTTTAAGAAGCCAGAAAATGATGAGCATCTGCATTTAAGACCATTGTACATTAAAGGGCGTGTTGATGGAAAGCCGATGACGAAAATATTGGTCGATAGAGGAGCTCCTGTTAATCTAATGTCATATTCCATGTTTCGCTGCATTGGTTAGGTTTGATCTGTAAAGATTAATATGTTCGAGTACTTAAGTAGTTAGGTTTTCTATCCTTTGCTTGTTGTCAATACCTATATAATCTTGTATTTTCAAATTTAGGTTTATACAAAGAAGAGAAATAGACTTGGAGTTGGTTGCCTAAACAATCTAGTCTATGTTCAGTTCAACGCAAGGTTGTTGAAGAAGACAGAGAGGCGCAATGAAAACAACAAGGATGTGCTCCTAGCTACATATGCATATCATGCCCAAGGTTAGATCATTGATGAAGCTAATGATGAGGAAGTTGATCTTGTCTCAGAACTTCCATTTAGTCTTATTGATGAAGCATGCAGGGCTACTGAAGCAAGTAGACGTCGTAAGAGTGCTAGCGTGAGAGAGCTTCATGATGATAACTTCAATTCTGGAGATGATGAAGAGGAGGCCTGCGATGAGGATGAGGAGGAGATTGATTTTGAGTCTGACAAAGATGAAGTCCTTTCATCAAAGAATTATGAGCAAGAGGATGAGGATTGATAATCGAGTCTTGTGGAGTGTGGACTATGGCTAATTATTTTAGGAAGAACTATATTTGTCTACTTTAGTATTGTAGTAACTATTGGACCTATTTGCTTAAAATAATTATGTTTGAAGTTTAGACTTTGAACTTGTTTCTTAAATGTTTAATTTTGAGACTCCAATTGTTCTTTGTTTTGTGTTGTGGGCTTATGGCTGTTGTATGGAATGGAAGCCGGCTCTAAAGCATGGTTTAAGCATTCAACAACATATTAAGGTAAATATTTTATTGCATATTTCCATCTACCATTCTATCTCATTTTTTGTTGGCATGTTCTTAATTTTATTCTATTTACATCGCATGGGTATGAGGCTTGCTCATTGGCTAGTTGTAGCAAGGCTACAAGACTACAAGAGTACAAGTCTTCAAAGGAGGTAATAATGTAACATCATATATTCTTATCATTCATCAATGAATTATTCTAAATGATAGTATTAGAACATTAAATCATTCATACTTTTATACATCATACATGTTGGTATGCTCAAACTTTACCAAAACTTGTGTTTTGATTGCTGTTTTGGTTGAACGTGTAATGCTGACTTGCTGCTGACTTGGATGTTGGTGTTGTACCTAGGCGCCCGGATAACACCCGACTAGCGCCTACTAGGTGATAACTAAGACTAGATTTGATTGGTTTACTATTTAGAAGCATTGACTCGGATGGCATGTCGTTTTAAATTTGGTACCAAGCAATGTAATCACGGAATATTCTCTAGGTATTCGATAATTTGTCTCTGAATTATCCGTGAATAGAGTACTGTAAAACTGTACTATGGCAAAGCATCAGTGGACCTGATGAGAAGCATGTTTTACCTAGAAGAAAATGCGATTTCCTTTATTACATAATACTTATGACTTAAAATATTCATTTAGGAATTTATAAACCCAATAAAACGTACAATATGAAACAAGCATACACAAACATATATAGCCATATATAATTAACACATACATACAATTACCAAATAATACGAATATTAATCAGTTATCTTTCTTGAGGATCTTGACGCCTCTCCAGCGAGACTCCATGTAGTTGGACGTGTTATTCTGAGCGTACACCCCGAACTTGAAGTAGTGCGAGTCGCCGCCGCGGCCGGCGACGCTCAGCTTCTGCACGTCATCGACGAAGACGGTGAGCGCCGAGGCGCCGACGTCGTGGATCACATTGAGCTTGAACCACCTGTCATAGATGTTGCCCTCGACGACCTGCCAGCCGTAGTAGCGCAGCTCGCCGTTGTAGACGTGCAGCATCAGCGTCGTCGCCCTCTGGCCGCCGCCGAACACCTGCATGATGGAGACGCCGGTGGTGCCCGACGGCACGTAGCCGTGGCCCTCGAATTGCCACACGCCCGACGAGTAGTCGTATCCCTGCATTTTAATTATTATCCTTAAGTTTAATGTATAAATAATTAGCCTGATCAGCAAGAATCATTTATGGCACCAGTAGTCGCTAGTATTTTGTTCCAATAATAAGCCCAATACGTTAAGTGTACGTAATAGTCAAAGATTTGAATTTGACCAATAATATCTTTTGGAGTGTTTATAGTTGTAAAATGAAAATTATACAATTAGGTTCTCCGTTAAACATCACTATAATCAGGAATTAGGTTAGTCTTGGTCAAAAGAGTGCCTTAACCGTCGAATGGCAAAGATATTTCAGAAGAGTGATTTTATAAGTCTTAAGAAGGTACAAAAGGTGCCAGAATCAAGTCATCAAATTTTGAACGGTCTAAATATATCCATGGCCGGAGCAATAACTAGAAGCACCGTACCGTCATCCTGATCTCCGTCCTGGGGTTGGTTTTACTCTCCGGCGTGTGGGGCTTGTCGGAGGAGAAGACCCATAGCTTCCTCACCTTGCCGTCGAAGCTGTACCGCTGGCTGATCGGCACGTTGTACGGCCGCTGCACCACAAAGTTGCTCTCCGCCAGACTCACCTCCGTGAAACCCTGCGACGGGTCGGCCCCCCTCGCAGCCGGCGATGCCGCCATGGACACCAGCGCCACCAGGCACACCGCAGCCCACCAAGAAGACGACGACGGAGAAGATGCCATGTTGGTTGGTTATGACTGCAAGTAACTGAGGCCAGCTCTCTGCGGTTTATATAGAGAGAGATTTCAGAGGGTGGCAGCTCTCACAAGCTCAAGTTGGTGATGGTATGGAGAAATTCTTCCCTTGTACTATGACTGAACCCTTGTGACACGGAGAAACTTCTCTCCTTTACTGGGCTGCTCCTGTTCAGTAGCTGACTTATCCTGAAGCTCCGACAAAACATAACAGTAACTGCCAGCTAGGATACATTTGACAAAAACACAGCTTACACTCGCAGACATGCTGCATCACGGGATGCACTAGTAACCGCAAGCTTCAAAGTATGTACACACCTAGGCCCTAGCTCGAATTTGTCAGTGTAAAGCCAAAATCGCAAGCTATATTCAGTTGCCAGTTGAGCAGGATACAGGTATATTGAAAGCAAGCTGATCAATTCATCACTCGGCTGCTATGTATTCAGGCTACAAATTAGTAGTCAAGATACTAATACATATATGATGACGTATAGCTAACTAGATAATAATCTCATACGGACAGAAAGTTGTCTGAACATTTGTATTGGTTACAAATTAGTAGTCAAGATACTAAACAAATGCAGATAACCATCAGCCATGATCCATCCTTTGTGAGTTACTCAATATTGAAAATGCTTGTAGTCTGACATTGATCAATCCTCTAGACTGACACGAGAACAGCATGCCAAATTTATGTATTTATTTACAATACACAAGTCTTAATCTCACTGGTGAAGATCAATCCCTGGAAGGTACATCAAGATGAGAAGAAAGAAACTCATCACAAACAGACTGAAGGGCGCAGTTTGGAGTAGGGTGAAAGTGATTCGGATGGTTTCCGACTGAATCCGTCAAAAACAGATTCGGATCTATATTTTTTTTCGGATACGGATTTGGATTCAGATTTTTTTTCGATATAGAAATGGATATGATATTGCTAGTATCCGATGGATATAGATACGGATTTGGATAATCTAGTGTCGACGGTACGTCGAGCAGCCCTCCTCGGGGGGTGCCCGTGGAGGTGATTTATATTGTAGGGAAGCGCTGCACTCAAGACCTCGATGGTTGCCGAGCCCGTGAGAATAGGACTGGCCGAGAGACAAAAAGATTTAGAGTGGTTCGGTCCCCCGATAGGGTAATAGGCTTACGTCCACTGTGAGTTTGATGGGGTGTTTCACTAGTCGGGAGAAAGTTACAATGTCGGGTTTACACGAGCTAGGGCTCCGAAGAGTAATGGGTCATGCTTTCTCAATCTTCTGAACCCGGGGGTCCTGTGCTCGGGACCCCTTGCTATTTATACCACCGTTGGGCCTAACCTACCGTACAGCACGCTCCGACGGGACGTAGCACGGCTTGATCGGACGCAGCATGCTTCGATGGAACGCAGCGTGCTGCCTACTCCCCAACTGCCCCCCGTTCTGACGCCGCCCGGCAGTCCTGCGCACCTATCACGCCTGGATCCTCTGACTGCTCTCAATCGCGTCGCATTTAATGCGCCACGCTGCTTTCGGCTGACTCAGGCGGGGTTGGTGTGACGGGCCCGATGGGCCCTCTGCCCGGCCCAATAACCGGAAATGAAGTCTGTGGGCTACCCGGGGGGTATATCCCCCACAGCAGTCCCCGAGCTCTTCGTCGCTGCAGATCGGACATCTTATCGGGGTCGAACGGAAGTGATGACGAGCTGAAGCCGTGAAGTCTTCAAGGGCGCCGCTCAGGTGCACCTGTGAGGTGTAGTCCCCGAGCCTGCGTGCAAATAGAATATTTGGACGCGGGGTCTAAATTGTGGCCTTTCGGGAGTTTGTGGACGTCGGTCCTTTAGGTTCGAGTCCCCGGGCGTAGCCGGTGCGTATTCCGGAACCTAGTCCCCGAGCGCGGGAAGGAGTCCTTGGGGTTCTTGCCTCGGTGTTTTTCTTGGGGGAGTCCCCGGGCTTTGTCTAGAGGCAGGCCAGGGGCTCTTGTGGCTTAAAGGTCAACCGTTGCGGGGTGAAGGGGTGACGTAGCCGGGGGGCTGGACGCTATCGGATAGAGATAACGTAGTCAAGAGGGCGACCGCTATCGGGCGAGGATAACGTAGCCGAGAGTCCGACCGCTATCGGGCGAGGATAGCGTAGCCAAGGGGCCGACCACTATCGGGCGAGGATAACGTAGCCAAGAGGCCGATCACTATCGGGTGAACGGAGGGAGTCGGGAGATTTGAGGGGTCAAAGTGTAAATAGAGAAATTTTGGAGGGTTTAAAATGCGAAGGGGTATCACCTGTGAGGTGTGGCTCACGGGAACGGAGAAGTTATTGCCTTCGTCCCGTTGGGTTGATGTGACTTTTGTGCCGTTGTAAATTTCACGGGGCAGTTACTTCTTTGGACGGACAAGATTATGCCACGCATGCCGCGAGGATGACGTGTCGATCCGGGATCGAATCGCGACGGTTGGGTGCGCGAGGCGCGGTTTTCGCCGCTCGGCTTGCTGGAGAAGGAGCCGTTGGTACCTTTTTAAGGCCGGATTCGGAACTCTTCACCTTCATGCGCACTCGATCGCAATCCAGAGCCGTTAGAGCCCGTCAAGCCCAGGTTCTTGCATCACTCGCCTCCTCTAGCCATCCTCAATCTCCACCCTCGGCGCCGTAGCAGTTTCACTGCTACGTCTGCTACCGTCGAGCAATGGCCCCGAAGAAGAAGAAAGGCGCCGGCGCCCCGTCCGACCTGGTCCGCGTCCCGCAGCGGGACCAGGAGTGGATGAAAAGCATTATGTCCGACGACCGGCTGGGGAGGTTGAAGAAGGAGGGGACTCTTCCGGATCGCCTCCTGGCGGGCTAGCGGTCGGCGCTGGATGAAGACTTCCCGACGCCGAACACTCCCGAGATAGTGGTGTTCCGGTCGTTCGTCCTTCGCGGCTTCGGCCTCCCCGCGCACCCTTTCGTGGGCGGGTTGCTTTATTATTATGACATCTCCCTTGTCCATCTCAACCCTAACTTCATCCTCCAACTCTCCATCTTCATCCACCTCTGCGAGGCCTTTCTAGGCATCGATCCCCACTTTAACCTCTTCCGTCATTTCTTTCTCGTCCGGAAGAATGGGGACAAGGTGGTCGGCGGGGTCAACCTTGTCCTCCGGGAGGGGCTCACGGAGGTGTATATTCCCGTGTACCCCTCCACGTCCAACAAGGGGTGGCACAAGGAGTGGTTCTACGTCGAGAACTCAAACCCTCCTTTGTCGCCCGAGATCGACCGCCACCCGGAGCCGAAGCCCTCCTGGACGTCCGTCTGCTCCGAGCGGGACTAGGACAAGGTGAACGAGCTCGTCGGGAAGATCAAGGGTCTCCGGGAGCAAGGCCTGACGGGCGTTGGTGTGGCGATCAACTTCGTCGTCAGGCGGGTGAACCCCTGCAAGGAGCGGGTTCACCCGGCATACGAGTATGAGGGGCGCAAGGAC
>ASSH01052289.1:0-18302 GCA_000418225.1 Zizania latifolia
CCGCCTCGCGTGTGCGCCAGCGCGTCCCAGCGCACCTAGCCGCCTCCCAGCGCGCCCAGGGGTATATTAGTCAAAAAAAGGATTTGTATTAAAAAATATGTAGAAATAGTCCCCAAATGCTATAATAGCAAAATGTCTCATTTGGCAGTGCTATTTTAGCGAAGCCCATAACTAGAGTGCTATTTTAGCGAAGCCCATCCTATCGAGTGCTATAATAGCAAAAAACTCGATGATTCTACTCATATTTAGGTTATGTAATGAAATGAGATGGGATACTCATTCCTCTTTTTTAAATAAGAATATTTTACTTTTTTAGTTATTGGGATGAGTTTATCTTTTTTTTATTTTGTTAGAAATAGTGAGAAAATAAGATAAGATGCCTACCATATGGACCCCACACATCATCTACCACGTGGCAGCAAAATGGGACAAAACAAACTCATCCCACATCTACCCCGAATATTTTCTCCTAGCATCTACACCGGATATTTTCTCCAGAACATCCCTATCCACTTCACTCCCAAATCAAACATCTCCATCCCGTGTCCCACCATCTAAACACATGGTTAGTTTATTTAGAAGACAGGAACTCATTATCAGATGTAAAATGTGGTTTGATCAAACGCAGATGTGTAGATACAACTATACAATAATACAAATGGGCAGACTTTGTATTTTACAATCAAAAGCGTCAGCAAATGTTGCACTGATGACATCATTTTCAAGTTTCAACATGTCCAATACTCCAGTATATATCTGAACTATATATTAACAAGCATAGCTGCAATGGCAGAGGTTATATTATTTAACACATTAACTGAAGCTGGCAAATTTGTCAAATAACTTCCATCATGGTGAGCTTCCTGACATGGGGCACTATTCCTGTTCAACCTCTTCACATGAGCAAACAGTGACCTCAAAGGCACTTTTTTTTTTACATTTCTGTGGGGGGAAATGCCGCTGGAGCTGGGCATTGTTGTTCAAAGCTAAGAATTCTCCAATTTCAACCAATGAATTACAAAATCACAGAACTCCTCAGATATCACAGCTCTCTGAACTCAATACATGCCCTGGATCTTTCTCAAAATAACCTTGCAGGTCCAATAGCAGCCAAGTCTTGCAAACCTTTCATCCATGACCAAAAAAACAAAAAATCAAATATGTCACTTAGACACAGCTTGGCAAATTGAACTATTGTCTGAGAGAATGAGGATCATCATTTCCAGAAATGCTGACAAAAACTACAGCCTAATGTCACTGAAGTTGCCAAGAAATCATTTACCAGGTAGCATTGCTGCAAATGTTGACCACATCAATTGAATATCTCGTCTTGTCATGTGGCGAACTCAACAAGCATCTCCAGATTGATGTACACTAAGCATTAACGATTTCTAAGGTGGTAGCCAAGTAGCCAACTTCAAACAATGACTGACCATTCAATATAAACTGACAACACCGTACTGTGAGGGTTTCCATTAAGATATGCAGAGATGAAGAACATTGGATGAACACAAGTCACTGTGGCCAATGGTCATACTACAATAGCATGGTAAGTTGGTAACCAGAATCATCTCTTGAATTTTCATGTACTTGATGATGATCCTTCAGCAAGCCCTGTAAGACATATTTGGTTGTACTGAGATCATGCAACCAAGATATTCAAAGAGGTTAACAAAACGATGATCACAAGATCTCCAAAACGATGAGTTCTTTCAAATACTCGATACTAAAAACAGATCACATAAGTTTGGCCAACTTTATTTTCTGCCTAAAGACTGACTTGGGCTGCTTGACCCAAGTGTATTAATAAAGCTGATATCCACTATGTATGGTATTTCCAGTCAAGTTTACAATTTTGTATCTTCATCACGTTAACCAGAAAGGAAATATAACAGCAAACGAACTAACAAATATTAGGAAAATCCGTGAAAAAGAAAGTGGCATATCTAATTATTTCCCAGAGCTATAGCTTAAATGGCTGTTTACAAAGAGCAAACATAAAAACTGCCAAAACTAGAACATGTGAAATTAAAAAAACAACTATGCTCATCAATCAAAATGCACCAGGCCATTTCCAAATATCAGTGACAGACACTGTAGAGGATTCAATGATTGAATTATGAGGTTAATATATATCGTATTCTGCTTATATGTTGACATGTTATGATACTACATTACTACATCAAGTCCCGAACATTGCACAAATTTATATGGGACTGAGCAACTGTTGTTATCTGATGGACAGTTCAAATGATTTAATGAAGTTAAGTATTTCTGATATTAATCAGGTCAAAAGTACAAAGTGTTAAGTGTTTTTGATTAAACTGCTTCTCGAACATTGCAAAAGTTAAGTATTTTTAATCTAAATAGTTTAATCTTCGAGAAACAGTAAGTGGTAAGAAAAGGAGATTATGTACAATATAGTGTAGTTGTATGGTATATTATATACCAATCCAAAAGTCAAAAAATAATCCAAATATGGCTCAGCTCATGATGTCCGTGCTATATGCATCGCAGCAACGAAAACTTAAACCATGCTCATCAATTTAGTAAATAAAGGAAAAAAGTAAAATAATAGCTCATCCAAAACCATTTGTTTGAGCCAAGATCTGTTTGCAGAACTTAATGTGCACCGCACTCACCATTAAGCCAGTAAAACAGATTTCGAAAAATCATATAACCTCTAGTTACACACAAAGGCTGTTTTTACTACATCTTCATGACACAACTTCTACCTCTCATTTTATTAGCGTATACGCGCATGTAAAATGGTAATTATTAAGTATTAAAGAATCCATCTATTCATTATTATGGGGCCAAGCCATACATTGGGGAAGAAACTACTGGCCAAAATTGACAAGTTTTGACTGAATACATCCAATGGTGAGCTGGCAACATTTTTTTGTTACCAGAGTATGCCATACTAAATCTACAGGTAAGACAAAGATAAAATATCATCTAAAAATCACTCCTGGTAAAAGTACTATGGTGATTTTTTTTCAGAATGAAACTGAAACTGAAACATATTTCCACATACCATCTTGTTGCACAGCACAAGATCCTTCAGAAAATGAAGCGCTTAAAAGCAAGATGCTTGCATTCTGTGTCAAATGCTTCAAGATTGGAACTCATCAGCTCATCAAACGAAATCAGTCGATGACTCTGCCGTTTCTGAGGCAGTTGATCCAAAAGCCCCCACTTGGACATGCTCTAAAAGGGAATAGCATCTCGCTCAACCTGGACATAAAGGAAATGTACGAGGAAGGACAATTATTTTGCTTGCCAAATGCCTGGAGTATTCTACTCTATGCTTTCTACCTGTGCGTCATTCATCAAGTAGCATCACAGACTTCTCTGTATATACACTAACTTTTAAATTGGCGCTACCAACTTGCTGTTAATATGCTCTTATTGCTTCTCAGGTAGGGGCTAATTGTTTGCCTCTACTATGCTTGTTTATCCATCTACATACCAAATATCGGAAACATAATCGTAGCTCGACCACATACTTTAATGATATAACAATTCAACGACATGAAACACACTTCACTACACCTGAACATACTGCTAGAAGCAGCTACAGTAACAAACATCTATCACAGCATAGAAGTTTGAGAAATGGCATCTGTTACAAACAATCGATGTTATGGAATAATATGACACAACACCTTAGCTGCAAGGTGAGCTACAGCATATGGACCAGGCGACCAGCACAGCACCACATAGAAACAACCAACGATAGAACATTACAGATTTAGGTAGAGCAAATCCAGCACAAATACTACTGTCAAACCCAAACATATAATTCTGTAGAACAAAGGTACAACTAGATAATTTTTGGTCCATAAGCAGTGAAGCTACTCTAGCTTTAAACTAGAGAAGAAGCAACCTGAAACTCCACCCATGAAAAGCACACCAGTAGATAAGGCTAAACTTAAATAAAGCATCACGCAAGATACAGCTACTCCATATTATAGCTAGTTATTGACTAAGTTCTAGTAGTAAGCCACAAAAGGTTCAAGCATTCCAACCCGGAGAAATACTGATTTAACCAGCAAATGGGCGATCTTCCAGAGGCAGAAAGCAGCCAGAGGGGCCAGGATAACACAGCATACATAGACTGCCCAAATTTGCTGGTTCATCTCACAGATGCTCTAATGGGCCTGCTTACTGAGCAACCCTAGGTTGCACACCACCATAGCCACTGCCATAATTTGATTGGCCTTCAGAAGCTCCATTGACTGAAGCCCCAAAACCTCCACCTTGTGAAGGATCAGTCCAAGCATTTGGATAACCAGAACCACCATTCCCGCTTCCATATCCAGCACCATACCCAGAAGCTCCACCAGTAGCCGGATTGCCAGCACCATCTACCCTCCCTCCATAGGCACCATATCCTCCATGATTACCATATGATGCATCCCCTCCATATCCACCATAACCATAGCCCTGGTTCCCATAGCCTGCAGCTGTACCAGCAGTCTGACTAGAGGGTGCATTGTTACCAGCAGAAGAGTTGTTCCAAGCACCATAGGCTGCATTGCCACCATAACTCCCAGTGCCGTAACCAGATGGTGCTTGACTACCCCATGGTCCTCTGTTTGCTCCTGGAGGACCACCCTGATAACCTGAACCAGGTGCATTTGGATTGCCATAATGCCCACCATACCCAGCAGGAACACCTCCGAATCCTCCAGTACCATAGTTCCCGAATGCAGTTCCAGGGTTAGCATGTCCATATCCATAACCAATTGTACCAGCACCATACCCTCCAGCACCATAACCTGGATAGCCACCACTACCCTGCTGTGCCTGACCATATCTGCTAGCATCAGCTCTGCCATCATAGCTCCCAGCATTGGAGTCAGGGCCATTGTTATTCTGGTAACCCCCACCTCCCATGGAACGCCCACCACCAGAGCCAGGGTTCGCCTCCCTAGGCAGGGCGCGCTTCACCTCCACCATCTTTCCGCTCAGATCATGGAAGGTCTTGTGCAGCACGCGGTCAACCGCATCCTCCGAGTCAAAAGTGATGAACCCAAACCCCCGAGGCCGCTGCGTATTCTGGTCATACATCACAACGACGTCAGTGACAACCCCATAGGTCTGGAAATACTGCCGGAACTCGTCCTCCGTCAGATTGGAGGGCAGCCCTCCGACAAAGATCTTCTTCGTCCGTGCACCACCGGCGTCACCTCCTGCACCTCCTCCACCTCCACCAGCAGCGTGCCTCCCGGTGCTAGGGTTCGCCGCCTTGGCCGCCTGCTGCTCCTCCCGCGAGAGCGCCCGCTTCACGTCGACCTAAGACAACACAGACGGCCGAACCTGAGAGAGAATCCTCAGCGAACAAACAAACACGCACCTCGCTCCTCGCAAGTGGCGGTAGATCAGAACACGGGGCCTAAGCGGATATCCCACGCGAATATCCCGCTAGGGTTTCGGGCGGGGAGGGTACCGTGCGTCCGTCGAGGGTGTGGGCGTCGACCAGCGCGGCGTCTACGGAGCTGGGGTCGGCGTAGACGACGAAGCCGAACCCGCGGGGGCGGCCGGTGAGCTTGTCCCGCATGACGGCGGCCTGGGACACCTCGCCGTAGGCGGCGAAGTGCTCGCGCAGCTTCTCCTCCGTGGTCTCCCACGAGATGCCCCCGATGAACAGCTTCCCCTGGTCCGACTCCATCTCCTCCTTCCGCCGCCGCTCGGATTCTCTCTCGCGCTCGCTCGCGTGCGGGGGGCGAGGGGGAGGGAGGGCCGTGGGGAATCGGGGATTTCGGGGCAGAGAGAGATTTGGGGATATTTTAGGGCGGGTGGGCACCTGGGAGGAGGGGGCTTTGTGGGCTTTTTGTGGTTTGGGGCCGAATTTGGGGTGAATTTGAGCCTTTCAAACCCCGGATTCTAAAAGAAAAATCTGTGTGGTTCTTAAATTTAAATTACGCCATTTAAATCGGAGTGAATCTAAATCCGCATTCATTAAATCAATCCATTTTAAATTGGAGTGAATCTAATTCCGCATTCATTGTTTTGGATTTCCTTTTTGTTATTATTGTTCGTTCATATGTTCATATCGGTGTACCAAACTTAGAACATATTTGTATATAAAAACCATACATATGACGTACCAACTTAATTTCTAAAGAGTATAAATATAAGTCATTGTGCTTAGGAGGGAAAGACGAGAATAAGCCAACTCAATTCAATTTCTTGAGAAGCCACGATAAAACTCGCTACAAAACCACTACTCGAGGATTGGTAGTTGGTTAGACAGAGAATAGAGATTCTAATCCACATATTGCACTCTATATATCTAAATATTATACATAAATATAGTGTATGGCTATTACCCGATCAAGATTAAACTTACATAAAAAAATTGTCTCTATGGATGTGTACGAGGGTGTCAGATCTGATGCCTCACCCTATATAAAAAATATTATCTTTCTATACATGTATGAGGGTCTACGGATCTTTACTTTGACACAAACTACCTCATATATATATAAACTTTAGGATTAGTTTAATAGCTCATGATCTCGGTCATTTAAAACTAGGCTCGTGTGAAGGGTAGGGGAGGCAGTGGCACATGCTAGAGTTGTAAAGAGGCAATTTGAAGCATTTTTACAAAGTCACTTAACTTCATGATATTTTTTTGAATGCGCTCTAATTTCAGGTTACATATGCAATTCTTCTCTAACTTCTAACTGTTTGAGAGCATTGTACATGTTTCATGGCATTGATTTTAGTACATTGTTGCATGATCAGATTAACCCTATAGACTTGCTTCCACCGTACGCACGACGGCAGATGGCTCCATGGCCACCTCCTTCGGCTTCTGCTCCTCGCCGCCGCTGCTGCTTCCACCGCCGACGTGGACGACGCGGGAGACCTCGGCATTGTACACGTACAGCCGACACACGAGGAAGAAGAAGACGAGGTTGACACAGTTGAGCACGACGAAGAAGGCGAAGTAGTGGTCGAGCCGCGAGGCGTTGAGGTTGTTGAGGATCCAGCCAGGGCGGCCATGGCGGCGGGTGACGTGCGACACCGTCGACAGCAGGAAGCTGCTGAGGAAGTTGCCGACGCCGAGGCTGGTCATGGCGTACGAGGTGCCGAGGCTCTTCATCCCCTCGGGCGCCTGGTCGTAGAAGAACTCGATCTTGGCCACCTCCAAGAACGCGTCGGCGACGCCCATGAGCACGAACTGCGGGAGGAGGACGAAGATGGTGAGCGGGATGGTGGTGCCCTTGCTGTCGTGGATGCCGTGCTCCCGCGCCACGGCCAGCCGGTGCCGCTCCGTCACGGAGGCGATCCCCATGATGACGATGTGGATGAAAAGCCCGACGCCCATCCGCTGGAGCAGCGAGATGCCGCGCGGGTTCTTGGTCAGCCGCCGCATGAACGGCATGAAGACGCGGTCGTAGAGCACGACGGACACCAGCATGGAGATGGTCACGAACCCCTGCAGGCTCGCCGGCGGGATCTCGAAGCTCCCGCCGCCGACGTGCCTGTCCAGCGTCGTGCCCTGCTTCACGAACAGCGTGTTGATCTGCGCCATCATCGCCGCCGGCACGAACGTGATAGCCAGCACCGGCAGCATCTTGAGTATCTGCTTCGTCTCCTCCACCTGCGTCACCGTGCTCAGCGACCACCGCGACGTGCTCCCCGTCCTCACCGCCGCCTTGCTCAGCACGCTCAGGTACGGCGTGTAGGGGAGTGGCGTCGTTTTCTTCTTGGCGTAGTGCTCAGCGTCGAGTTCGTGCAGCTCACGGGGGTCGGCAGGCGCGGCCACGGCGAACTTACGGACGGCGGCGACGATGACCCTTGCCATCTTGGCGAAGGAGCTCTCGGAGGTGGGCTTGTGTCGGTAGAACGGCGTGCCGGCAGTGAAGATGGCGATGGAGACGGCGAGGCCGAGCGTGGGGAGCGCGTAGCCAACGGTCCAGCCGACGTTGTCCTGGAGGTAGACGAGGACGGTGTTGGCGAAGAGCGTGCCGAAGAAGATGCTGAACATCCACCAGTTGAAGAAGGAGAGCTTGTGGCGGCGCTCCCGCGGGTCGTGGTCGTCGAACTGGTCGGCGCCGATGGTGGAGATGTTGGGCTTGGTGCCGCCCGTGCCGACGGCGAGGATGTACAGCGACAGGAAGAAGACGCCCAGCTGCAGGCTCGACGCCTTCTCCGTGCAGCTCGGGTCCGCCGTGCCGGCGCCGCACTTGGGCGGCTTCAGCGACGGCAGCGACACTGACAGCGTCAGCAAGCTCATCCCCTGCCCAAACAACGTACATCGGTTTCAAAACCCATCAAAATTTAGATTTTTTTTCTTCAAAAATTCAAACTTTAGGAACTTGGGTACTCAATTGTGTTGAATCTTGTTGGATTTGGGCTTCATTTACTATTTCCCCTCAACTTCTTGAGATCATGACCCATCTAAATTTTGTGAGCTTACCTTTCAGAGCATCTACTCGGCCGTACAAGTCGAACTTTTTCGTTTCTTTCAACAACAGTATCCTGAATTCTTGACCACTAAGATGCAATGCTGCAAATGGATATTCTGAATCCGGACGCTTTCCCAACCCATCGCTCTCAGCATCTCGCCTTTATGACCAACACATCGCAGTGCATGAGAGCAACGGCGATTAAAAAGAGGTGGCCGGCGACGGCGATGGCGACGGAGGAGCAGGAGGACTTACGATGAGGTAGATGACGGAGGCGGCCATGAAGGTGCGGTAGCGGCCGAGGTGGGCGTCGGCGATGTAGGCGCCGACGATGGGCGTCATCCAGATGGTGCCGACCCAGTTGGTGACGTTGTTCGCCGACGACACCGTGCCCTGGTGCAGCTTCGTCGTCAGGTACAGCACCAGGTTCGACGAGATGCCGTAGTACGCCATCCTCTCGAACACCTCGTACACTGAAACAACGGCAAGATCAATTAAGGCCAGTTTGTAATGCAGAGATTATTTTTTAGATTGAACTAATCGATGCATGTAATTCAATATAGTATCATAGTTAGGATTCTCGAGTTCAAATTCTGACTAACACAAAATTAAATAAAAATTATAGTCCACTTCTATTATACGCTTAAGGTTTAATGGAGTTTCGTGCACGAGCTTAATGTAATATACATGACACGTGTTAGATATTTACTAGTGAGATTGTGAGAATCTAAAGGACCAACTTGTTGCAAAGTGTATGCATGAATGCATGATATTCACGCGAAAGAGATGGCTTGCATAACGATGTGGCTCGTCCTTCTTGTAGCTAGGGACCAACCCTACTGATGTTCCACACTTCTCATGGGCAGCCAGGGCAGGGCTCATGAGCTCTGCATTTCTTACCAAACCATAACCATCACACAACCATGCATCAGAGAAGCCAATGCTTTTTCTCTGGACAAGTTGATCATGTGAACATGTTCTGATGAACAAAATGTTCTTTTTATATCTTTTTATATTATGAAAGGAGTAATATATGTTAGAGACAAAGTGCTCATCAATAATTAAAAAAGGAAGTGATAAGACTTATTGGTTTATGAATTAAGAATAGTTTATGAGATAGACATAAAGTGTTTTGTGGACAAAGTTTAAGAGCAAGACTTTTAGAAATGATGCCTAATTTGATTGGAATCATTGGAAAGACACACTAGCATTCTCTGTCTTTTTTGTCATGGACAATGATTTGATGGGATATGGAGTCCAAGTTGGCTGGAAGAACAATTCGCCTCCTTCCAAGCAATGATAGGGATCATCATCAGCTGGGTTCCTAGTTGAACTGCCGGTTAATTCAAGGTCTAATCCAACTCTTGTGTGTCATTCCAAGCAGACAGGACAGCCATCACCAACAATTTCTTGGGTTTTTCCCTAGCAATTTCGGTCAGGCCTATGGCACAAACACCACTAATTGTGCCTCTGATGACGCAAACTAATATGGATCAACTGCTGCTAAAGTGATGTGCTACTGCTAATTAACTAGGAATCCAAACTAACCCACACCTTAGGGCATACTTTGGAAAGATTCTGATAGCCGTAGCTATTTTTATAATCTAAATCTTTCCTAAACAACCTAGATTCTTATTATGGGCCAGTTTGAAAAGGCTTTGGATTCTAAGAAATAACTGACGAGAATCTGAAGAAGCTGGTATTTCCTAGCTTCTGGATTCTAATTTATTTCTAAATTCTACGATTACTAAATATCACAATCTAGATCCAGAATCTAGACTGTTTGGAGGATCTTCAGATTCTAGGAGTAGCTAGAGTTATCAAAGACTCCCCCAACATGCTCTTCGGATTATGAAATTTAACAGCTACATAATCTAAAAATAAACTAGAATTTAGGAGTTAGGAAAAGTTCAAACAAAAAACAGCAGCTCTTGTCCAAGGTGGTTACATCTTTTTCCCCAATCAATGAAGGACCGGTCAAAAAGAATGGATGGTTAGATTAGTATGCCTATTGCAACAGTGCAATTCTATCCACATCCTTCAATTCATAACCACCACCGGTGTATCTATCATGCATGTGTCTTGCAACTATAATTTCAGTGGTCCTCAAGACTGAACCATGTGACATTTCCTACTGACAGACACTGCCCATACAAAACACAGTCAAAGCCAGACATACGTATGGACTATGCATCTGCCCTAGTCAGTCTCGTTAAAGATGTATGGATCATCTTGTAGGCTCCTTGGATTTTTCCATGCTGTTTTCAGCGTTGACAAACTATTAATCCGGTCTTGTAGACTTGTAGTACACATATAAGGCCGTTTGAACCATGGCTCTGACTGACTAGTCAGTCCATTTATACAGGAAAAAGTGATACTGGTAGTACTGTACATGTTACAGTATCTGTTAGAGCGACTTGAATATGCCCTTTTTATAATAAAAAATCAATCTTTACACCTAAACAGATATACACAGCTAACTGTTGTATCTTTTAAATTTTAATTTGGATTCAAAGAAAACGATGCAATTAAGTGACCGTGTCCGGATGGAGTGTTGAAGTGTAAGTGAATTAATACGGTCCGTATTATACGGAGTACGAAGTACCTGTGTAGTAGGGTAAACTGTCGAAAGTACTGCTGCTTAAGACCACATGATCGACGGGAGATCATAATTGAGATTTTGGAAGAAGAGAATTAATACTTGTTTGAGGCACAAGATTGGGAGATCGATCAAACAAGATTATGGCAAAACATGGCGGCTAGAACATGGGTCCATGACGATTGGCTGGACAATCATCGATTCTACCAAACTATATGTCCCAATTTCCTGCAGCTCAACACAAGCACGTGGCCGGCCGGCAGTGGAAAGCTACAGGATCGTGGCATGGTTAATTAAACAGTTAAACTAATCAACACGAGCCCCGATCGATCTGTGCCTAACCAGGATTATAAACTGATAATTAACCAGTGTTTCACCCATGGATGATACGAGTCTATGAGAGAAGAACACCATGCATGAGATGTTCATGCATTCAAAAGCTAAAGCTGAAAGGAATCAGAGGATGAGGATGATGAGCTAGCTAGGTCCTCCTTACCGACGACGAAGGAGCAGGCCTTCCAGCCTCCTCGCTTGGACCGGAGCACCGGGTTGCCGCGGAGGTCCACCGTGCCGTCCTGCGTGTACTCGTCGCCGGCGCCGCCGGCTTCCACCCTCTCGGCCGCCATGGACGCCGTCCTCTCGGAGCTCTCTGTCGACCTCCGAGCTAGCTAGGGAGCTGAGGGAGAAGGTGAGGGTGAGCAGTGAGCACTACTCCTCAAACTTGCAGCCATGGCCGTCTATATATAAGTCCCTGATTCCTCAGTCAACACTAACGCAAGTGGAGCTCGAGCTTGGACGACCCTGGTTTTCCCCTGCCATGCGACGAGGAACAAAGGCACTATTGGATTTGAATTAGCCTAAGTGAGGACAGAAATAAACCGAAAATAAAAAATCGAACTGAATAGCAAACATTTTTGGATTTTTTAATATTTGGTTTTTAAGTAATTTCAATTTCTGTTGTTTTCGGTTTTCAGACATGAAAAACCAAACAACCGATAGAACTGAGGAATTTTAGAATTTATAATATTCATTTTCTTAATAAGATAATTTATTTGAACTGTGTCGGGATATGACCCCAGAGTATTTTCTGAGAGGATTTATGGTGATCGGAAGGAACACGGGGTCGAAAAGACAGAGCATTAAATACGACTTGGAGGAGATCGGACCCGCATGCATCCCGGAAGCAGTCAGCCAAAGGGAGGAGTCCCGACCGCTAGAACTCGGGAGGATTCCCCGATCGATGGAACTCAGGAGGCTTGTTCAACGATCGGCCCACACCATCAATGACAATAAATTTTAGGACGTAACTGTCAAATTAATATAGCAAATAATGCTGTACTAATTAACTCACAATCCCTAGTGATTTAAACCACTGTAAAGGGGATTAATGGGTCTGTTAAAGCCTAAACGGTAACCCCGATCCCTGCAGTATATAAAGGGGTCAGGGATATCTCTTACAGGCACGCTTACATACGCGCACGTACGCTTAAGACCATTTTTAGACTTTTTTGCTTATACTCTAACATACAGGACTAGAGTTATTATCCTCCGGGAGGCTCGAACCTGTCTAAAATTTCCCTGTCTCATATTTTTAGAGGCAACCATCGAATTTCGAACACAGAGATCCTCACACACCTAAACCAAAATACCTCTGTGGATAACCCCATCGAGGACCGTCACACTTACGCAGCGATAGTTGGCGCACCAGGTAAGGGACTCACTCTGTGAATTTCCATTCAGATTCAATGACCGCAAGGTTAACACCAAGGTTCTCGTCGATTCTGTCATCACCTTCGGGAGCCTTACATTTGTTGGCAACTCTATGCGCCAACCTATCCTCTCCAACGCCTCTAGCGACCAAGCGAGGACATCACGCACACCCACTATGCGCCCAGCCGCTTAGAGCGCGGCTTGCCACCATAACAAAGTGGCTTCAGCACCCAAGCGTGCAGCTCCGCCGACTCCTCGTCGACCCGACTCCATCGACTCTCCCGCCAACTACGTCATCTTCTCCACCTCGAGTGGGCGTACGGTTCAACGACGCCAATTCACCGAGGTCGTCTCGGCGCGATCCAAGAAGAAAAGCGCGTCGATTAGGCCAATGGCACCACCGTCGAGTGCTATCATGGTGCTGACGGCGCCCATTTCTGACGACGAATCCTCCGACGCTGCTAAGTCAAGCATCCATCGATGGGAACATCGACAGCGGAACGCAAACCGTTCCACTCGCCACCAAGGCAGAGCTTCTGGAGCTGGAGGCTCTCGCCTCAACACCAGGAGGACTTCACGGTAGACTTTGAATGTCATACCGTGTATCGC
Source organism: Zizania latifolia (assembly GCA_000418225.1). Lineage (NCBI taxonomy): Eukaryota > Viridiplantae > Streptophyta > Magnoliopsida > Poales > Poaceae > Zizania > Zizania latifolia. The sequence continues at coordinate 13,345 of ASSH01052289.1, forward strand.
ACTTCGACGGTGAATCTCGTTGCCATCAAGAGGGCACTCTCTGTCCTCCCCGACATGCCTGAACTCTAGAGGGCCAGGGCAATGACTCAGGCCGCCGTCGCCCAAATTCTTGATGTGGCGCTTCCCAGGCAGTCGCCCTCCTCCGACCGTGACACCCCTCGATGGTCCGACCGGTCGCAACGTTCTTGACTGTCTAGTCAGTCACGACGTTCCCGACTGAGCGAGCGCCACAGAAGCTCTTACTCAGGAGACGCCCGAGAAATTATCAACCAAGTGCGTGACACGCACAACATCATTTCTGGCCACCGTGGACAACATGAGCGTAGTGAGATTCGCCGCCGAGAGCGATTCGACAGGAGCCACGGCACTCCAGGGATCGACCAGTGGAATGATCTTGATGCTCGTCACAATGGGTTCCCGGCCTTCACCGAACGACTTTGCCGTGTAGTCTGGCCTAGATGTTTTTACCCGTCAGGCATTGAGCCCTATGACGGCAAAACTGACCCCTCACAATGGCTTCGGTTGTATTACACGGCCATCCGAGTGGTAAACGGGGACCATAACGTGATAGCGAACTATCTTCCCGTCATGCTCGGGCCAGCTGTCATCAGTTGGCTGGCCGGACTCCCGGAGAACTCCATTGACTCTTGGGACCAGCTATGCGATGTCTTCATCGTCAACTACCAAGGCGCATGGCAAAGGTCGGCCTCTCGGTATGACCTGCGCCAGATACATCAGAAGAGCGACGAGTCCCTCCGGGACTACATCTGCCGGTTCTCCAAGCGGAGGAACACCGTCGCTAGCATCTCCAACGTCGACGTCATCTCCATCTTCCAGGATGGACTACGGAAGCCGTCAGAGCTATTCCGCTATCTGGTGATGAATGAGCCAGTAACGCCAGGTGAGATGATCACCATCGCCGAGCAGTACGTCAATGCCGAGGATGCCAAGTGGGAGCAAATACACCCGACCACTCGAGAGTCTCACAAGGACAAGAAGCGCTCGGACGAGGATCGCTAATCACCTCGACGCGCCGATCGCGACAAGCTCGAGTCCTCCCAATCCAGAAGTCGGAAGAGGAAATCCGAGCACGTCACGGTGATGGAGGAGAAGCCCAAGTCCAAATGCCGAGGGCACTCGACGATGTAGGAGATGCTAGACAAGCCCTGTATCTTCCATCCAAATAGCAGCCACACCACCCGCCGGTGTTATTAGCTTCAAAACCAGATGGTCAAAGAGGCGGAAGAAAACCCCCGACAAGACAAGCGACGTAGGGATGACAAAAAGAAGTCCCGCCGAGAAGACAAGGAGGCCGATCGCTCGGCCGACAATGACTTCCAGATGCCCGCTCAGACGATCTCCATGATCTTCGGCGTGACGATCGCCGTGGAGTCTAAGCGCCAGCAGAAGCTCCTCAGCTGTCGCATCAACGTCATCAGTGAAAAGGAGCCTGAGCGTCTCCGCTGGTCGGTATTCCAGATCACTTTTAGTCGGGATGATCAGTGGACTGACGTCCTCAAGCCTAGCTGGTTTCGTCTGGTGGTGGACCCAGTGATCCTGAAGGTGCGCCTCAAGAAGGTGCTTATCGATGGAGGGAGCGACCTCGACGTGCTGTTCAGAGGAACCCTCTCGGCACTTAGCATCGACATTTCAGTGCTGGAGAAGACAGACACTCCCTTCTCACGCTGTCAGTGACTTTTGGCACTCGGGACAACTACAGAACCGAGCATGCCAAATTCTACATCGCCGACTTCGAGACTGCCTACCACGTTGTGCTCGGTCGGCCCTCCCTCGCTAAGTTCATGGCGATGCCCCACTACACATACCTGGTTCTCAAAATTCCTAGACCAGAGGGTGCTTTCTCCGTCAAGGGAGATGTGGCCACCTCTCATGTCTGCGAGCGTGATAGTCTCGCCTTGGGAGAAGCGGTGGACATATCCATTCGGATGGAGGAGACCGTCCAGGCGGCCAAGACCATGCCGACCGCCGATGTCGACATCCTGACTGCCACGTGTTGGTGAAGTTTTTGGTCACACGCGTGGCCTGAGAGATCTGCTTAACTCTAGTGCAGGTCCTAAATTTGTGGTTCATGGTGTGCCAGTCAGTTTGATTCTGTAACTGATAAGATAAACAAGAAAACCTTAAGTAGTAACACCTATCGGCTATCGAGCCGATGGTTTCAATGCGTATCGGACTATCTATTAAATGACTGTAAATAAAATATAATAAGAACATGGTAAAGGCCAATCAACGTAGCATATCGGGTGCATGATGTACGAGAAATAGATCTACTGTGAAACCTATCGAGACATCGGCATCGGCCTAAACCAACTAATCTGTGAAAGCAACTGAAAATAGTATCTGCGCCAGCATCGGATCGTAAAAGTAAGACAAGTGAAATAGCGCCAGGCCGATGCGTACCGCCCGACTTCGATACCCTGGATCATCGTGAAATTTAAGCGTGTAGCATTGACAGACATGAGATAACCTATCAGCTTATACTTCGATAGAACCTGGCCTCAGCATGTCTGATCTGTGTTCGCATTATCCTTTATTGTAATCATAAGATTGGACCGAACCAAGACAGTCGCTAAATCACAGCAAATCATAATGCTAAATATATCGAAACACACTTCGTCCAGATGAACGATACATGATGTGAATCAAATACATAAACTAAGATATCGAACTTAACTGATGAAACCTTAGACTAACATGTTTGATCTAAACCACGCATCTGATATAGCATGATCGATACATAGATTAAGATGTCGGATCTAACCGATGAAGTCTTAGACCTACGAATCAATACATGTTTGGCGAAACTTACCCCTCGCCGGAGATCAAAACGATGCAGCCCCACGGGAGAGCAAGAACTCACCGATGGCAAGTTTGGCGATGCGCCGAGAGTTGATTGATTCCTATTCTAATTTAAAATTTACATATTTATAGTCCGGAGACTTGCCGTCATATGCGGATATGACTGCAACCGATTCTATCTTTATCTTCACAGCAAAATCTATCCCCTTCTTTATCGGCTTCTTTGTATCTTTATCCGGTCACACGTGTGCGTTGCGGATGGGATTCATTGACTGTGCTTTGACTGGACTCCTTGACTTTCATTGATCGTGCCGAAACTTTGTTGGGCTTGGGCCTTACTAAATTTTACCGTTAACACCACGCCATCGACATCGGGCATATCGCCCTCGTCGGTTGAGTACAAAGCTATTCAGCTGTCGGACGTCGACCCCTCTAAGACAGCGCTGATCAGGACAGCGCTGGATCCCAAATAGGAAGACGCGCTAGTCAGCTTCCTACGCGTCAACATCGATATCTTCGCCTGGCAACCCTCCGACATGCCGGTCATACCAAGAGAGCTAATCGAGCACGAACTCTATGTATATCCGACCATCAAGCCGGTCAAACAAAAGATGCATCGATTCGCCCAAGAGCGTAAAGAGGCCATCAAATAAGAGGTCACCCAACTGTTAGCAGTCGGGTTCATTAAAGAGATGTATCATCCCAACTGAGTAGCAAACCTAGTCCTTGTAAAAAAGAAAAATTGGAAATAGAGGATGTGCATTGACTATACCAATCTCAATAAGTGATGCCCGAAAGATCCTTTCCCACTGCCGCGCATTGATCAAGTGGTTGACTCCACTGTCGGCAGCTCCCTCCTCTGCTTCCTGGATTGCTACTCGGGCTATCATCAAATCAGTCTGAGGGAGGAAAATCAGGTGAAGACATCGTTCATCACTCCATTTGGCGCTTATTGTTATACGTCAATGCCTTTCGGGCTCAAGAACGCTAGGGCTACATATCAACGTGCCATACAACGTTATCTCGCTGACCAGATTGGACGCAATGTGGAGGCTTACGTGGATGACGTCGTCATCAAGTCTAAGCATCTGGAGGATTTAATTCCCGATATCTAAGAGACTGTAGACAATCTCCACAAATTTCGATGGAGGCTCAACCAGGAGAAATGTGTATTCGGGGTGCTGACTGAAAAACTGCTTGGTTTCGTTGTCAGCAGTCGGGGAATCGAGACCAATCCTGATAAGATCTCAGCGATCATCAACATGGCCAAGCCGACCAGCGTGAAGAACATTCAACGTCTCACGGGTTGCATGATGACACTCGGGAGTTTCATCTCCCGACTCAGCGAACGAGAGATGCCATTCTTCAGGTTGCTAAAAAAGGGCAATTTTAATTGGACTCCAAAAGCAGACCAGGTGTTCGCCAACCTCAAAAAATTTCTCACCACGCCACCTGTTCTGGTTGTACCGACCCTTGGAGAAACCTTGCTCCTCTACATCTCCACCATGACCCATGTGGTCAGCACCGCCATGATCGCCGAGTGCCTAGAGGAGGGCCACACCTACCCAGTCCAACGACCGGTGTATTTTATATCCCAGGTCCTCGGGTCATCAAAAGTCTGATACCCTCAGATTCAGAAGCTCCTTTATGTCATGCTCATCACCGCTCGGAAGCTCAAGCACTACTTTCAAGGGCACTCGGTGGACGTCATCACTGAATTTTTACTCGGTGACATTCTCCGTAATCGGGACGCCACTGGTCGGATTGTCAAGTGGGCCATTGAGTTGAGAGAATATACCCTTGACTTCAAGCCCCGAACGGCCATCAAGTCTCAAGCTCTCACCTACTTCATCGCTGAGTGGATGGAAATTCAACTCCCGCTGATAGCTGAGACCCTATAGCATTGGGTTATGTATTTTTATGACTCCCTCAGCATTGATGGAGCAGGTGCTAGAGTACTTTTGATCTCCCCCCATGGTGACCGCCTAAAATACGTCCTTCAACTTCTGTTTATGGCGTCAAACAATGCAGTCGAGTATGAAGCACTTGTCAACGGCTTGTGAATTGATATTTCCCTTGGAGTTAAGCGCATGATGGTCTATGGAGACTCAAAGTTGGTCATCAGCCAAGTCAACAAA
>KE371943.1:0-11944 GCA_000418225.1 Zizania latifolia
GTTACTCTGTGAGCACCCCTAGGGGGTCGACCCACCTCATTGGTGGCTGATGCGAGGAGGTGACAGTCCATCCCTTCTGCTCCTAAAGCAGAAGGGGATCGATCTTGGTGGGACGAGCAAGCGCTCAAAGCCCACTGAGGTCAGGGTGGATGGAGCCCCGGTGATCGACAGGCACCATCTGATCCTCGACACCAAGGAGCCTGAGGAGGAGGGGGATGTCGTGATCTCTGAGGCTGCGCTGGTCTCTCTCCTCCCTATTCCGATGAAGGTGCCCAGGCGAGCGGCTTCCAAGTCCTTCCGCCTTGCATCGAGGTGAGATTGATTTTGATGTATATGCACAGCTTCTTCTTCTCTCCTGCTAACCTTCATGTGTTTCCTTCCTCAGGGTGGATAGAATTGATCTTTCGTTGGGGCCGTCGGTGGCGGAGTCGCTCCCTAGCGCGGCCATGGAGGCTGAGGCATCGGGCATCGGGTAGGACGTGACCACAGTGATCGAGGAAGGTGGCGCGGCTCTCGTTGACATGGGCGCCATAGGCCCGGTCTTGTCCCTACGGGGTGAGGATGTTGCCGCAGTGCCAGAGGCGATGGTCGATCCTCCAGCTGATGAATCAGCTGCCACAGAGGCCGCTGTGGGTACGGTGGTCGAGGGCGACATTGTGGGGGTCGTTGATCTACCCGAGGGAGCTGGGTCAGATGAGTAGCCCCTAGCCCTATTGGCGGTGGATGGCCTTGAGCCAGAGGCTGGATCGGAGGCCTTGGACATGGAGGTTGCAGCCCTCGAGCCCACCTCAGGCTTGATGCTAGGGGTGGCTGCCCCTCTCCTATCGTAGCTTGCGGACGTAATTCCTATTTCCCCCTTGGTACATCTTTCTTTTCTGAGTCATTGTCTTGGTGGTTGCCTGTGTTTTGCAGCTGTTCTGGGCACAGTACGATCTGGAGGCGAGGCGCATGGTGACCCTTGAGGCCAAGGTTGAAGCACTCCATTATGAGCGCGACAATCTGCTGGTCCAGAATGCTGAGTTGTCGCGCAGGGCCACTGCGGTAGAGACCTCCACGGCCGGCATAATGGTAACGGCCGATAATGCCACTCAAATGGCGGAGGAGGCCAAACGCCAAGCGGTGGCCTTAAGGACCATGGTCGAGGAGGGAAGGGAGGCGAAGGGGTCGGTGGAGTCATCCGCCATCGAGTATCGGAGTAAGCATTTCTCGAACGATTATCCTTTTTTCTTGCTTTTTGTCGCTTGGTCTTAGTCTGTGTCGATCTTCTGCTTGCAGGAAGGCATGATCAAGACCGGGCTCGTATAGGGGAACTCGAGGAGGAGGCTGACGAGGTTCACACTATGATCGAGCGCACATACTCGCTCCTGGTCGAGGACGCTGACACGGAGTTCTAGGATAAACTTGAGAGGTTTGAGACCTAGCTCCACCTCCTTGTTGATGAGGCAGTGAAGACTGGGGCTGAATAGGCCTTAGTTTACATTCGGGCCCACTTCCCATAAACGACCTTCGGCAGCTGGAGCACGGACTGCCCGCCGGAGTGACCGAGGACCAAGCCACGGTGTTTCGACATGAGGTGGAGGGAGTCGCTGCCGTGATCGATGAAGATCTTCAATTCCTGCCTCCTCCTGAGGATCCTGCCACCTCTCACATGGCCAAGGATCTAGCTGCGTCATCCCCTGAGGCTCAAGATCCGGCTGCATCGTCTCTCGGGGCTCGAGATCCAACTGTGTCATCCTCCGGAGAGTAGTTATGTTATAACCTGCACAAATATTAGTGATGATTAGTGTAAAACTTCATGCTTTTAAGAACTTCTGGCTCTTCTTTTATGGAGTAAAGATAGCCTCTTTGCCATTCGCGATTTTTAAGTCTTAACTGCATTTTTACCTCGAGGAACTTTAGGCCATATAGTACTCGGGGCGTGGCCCTTAGGCTATGCACGCGCCTACCGACATTAGGTCGAACAAGCCCTTGAGGGATTCACAGGTTTGTGGTTTTTACTAATCCTTCATGTGCCAGAAGCAAGATTTTGAGCCCCGGTATAGCCACATAGTCTCAGGTATAGGAAACTAATGCCGCTTATGCACCGATCCTGACATCAAGCATCATGAGTTCTCGAGGCCACTAGGACTTGAAGTTGAGGCTTTAGGAATCGAGCCCTCGAGGGATTTAGCTATTAGCCGGGCATCGAAAGGGCAGAAACGCTAACTCTTTTTTGCTCACACAGTTGCTAACGCTAAAGCCAGAGCAAATCCATAGGGGTACAACTATTTGAGCTAGATGTGTGATGCTTCGCCTTGACTCTTATAGGGCTCGCGTCTAGCGATTGTTGCTGATGAAGATAAATGACATGGTTTTATTTAGTGAAAAACTTGAATTTTATTTCATATAAGGTAAAGAGTACATAGCTAAAAAAAGAAGGGGAAAGATCGATCTTGACGGCGTTTGTTATCTTCGACAAAATTTAGGGTGGAGTCAGGTTAAAGCCTTCTAGCGGTGGCTTATCTTTGACGTCGATCCCCGTTGGCCCGCCATCTTCTTAGCTTCGATCTGCTACTCCTCATGCATTATGACGTCCTCGCTGGTCTTCTTGCTCCATACTTTCTTTTGGATCTAGAGCTTGCATGGTCGATTCTTGGTGTTGTCCCTCTGGTCCCTGGTGTCATTACGCCCATCCTCTTCCGAGGCTCGAACCTTCACCTGTCCTTCCGAGGCCTCCAATCATTCCACCCGTGTCTTTTGTGCCACAGCCTTGTCGACTCGGTGTGGCGGGAGGAGCTAGATCTGGGAGCCATGGTATAGTCATCGGTGGACCCAGACCATGTCCTGGTAAGCCATCCAGCAAGGAGGCCTCCAGCATGCTTGGGAAAATCCTCCCAATGTCGGTAGCCTCGGGGAGGTGATTTCCCGAAACTCTAGCGGAGGTGTTGGATGACTTGTTTGGCTACTTGATTAGAGAGTTGGCCTAGAGCCACCTCTTGTACGGTGTCAGCCAGAAGTTTCGTGGCTCGATCCTCCTTTCGTGGGAGAAAAGGGTCAAGACTCCGGTTCAACGCCCGCTCAGGGGTTGGGGCCAAATCGAAAGGAATCAACCTTTCGAGCGAATCGGCCACATATGTCGTGTTGCCTAAGACGAGCGTCGTCCCGGGATTGGCTGAGAGTTGACGTGGTGATGCCATCGGATCCTGGTGAAAGTGACACGATCCCCCACCTAGCGCGCTAACTGTCGGTGAATCACCAATCAGTCCATGTAAGGGGTACCTGAGGTGGTGATTAGATGTGTATAAGGGAAGTGGAACACCTATGAACCTGATGGTCGACTCTGAAACACAAGAGCCAAGGTTTATACTGGTTTAGGCCTCCTAGAGGATAATAGCTCTACATCCAGTGTTTTGGTATATATTATGATGGTGGATGTTACAATACGACGTAATCAAGCTACAGAGGCTTGAGACGTCGAAAGCAAGAAAAATATGGTGGAGCTAGATGACTAGATGATGTGAATAATTGATTAGATGCCTCTGGGGGTTCTCACCTCCTTTATATACTTAGGAGGTGAGCCCAACAACCCAGGACTCTATCCCGAGTAAAACTTAGATTGCCTACCAAACTTGGGTGCTAAATCCCTAATTACAAGGATTCCGGTATAAATAAATCTCTTGATATCATATCCGGAGCTTAACTACCCGATAAGGACTCAACTTTTCTTATAAGAATCAAACCCCTGTTTATAGGCCATACCAGACGGTCAATGCTAGTCTTGGCCTGCCCTTGGTCCGGTCTGATAAGCCCAACTACGGGGTACCTGGGGGTCATATCCCCGTCAAACATATTCTCAAAAAATGTTGCATCACAAGGTTCTAAAATAGCATCAACATGTATATCAGGCACCTCAGATTTTACTACTAAAAATCTATACGCAATGCTCCTCTGAGGATAACCTAGAAAGAAACAATCCATTGTCTTAGGCCCCAGCTTGTGTTTCTTCACAATTGGGACATTGACTTTCGCCAAACACCCCCAAGTGCGCAAGTAAGAAAGTGATGATTTTCTCCCAATCCATATCTCATATAAAGTTTGTTCTTTATTTTTGTTAGGAACTCTATTCAGGACATGACATGCAGTCAACAAAGCCTCCTCCCACCATGCCTTTGTTAAACTGACAGTAGCTAACATGGTGTTAATCAAGTCAGTTAGCGTGTGGTTTTTTCTCTTGGCAACCCTATTTGATTCGGGCGAATAGGGAGGCGTCCTCTCATAAATAATACCGTGTTCCACATAGAATTCATCAAATATTTTGGAAAAGTATTCATCACCACAATCTGACCTTAGACGTTTATTCTTTCTCTCTAGTTGATTTTTAAAGTAGTCCAATGCCTCATCATTGGTTCACAATAGATAAACATAACAAAATCTAGACGCATCATCAATCAATGTCATGAAGTATCTCTTTTCACCCTTTATCAACACACCATTCATCTCGTAAAGATCAGAATGCATGAGTTCTAGAGGTGCCAAGTTCCTCTACTCAGCTACCTTATGAGGCTTCTGAGGTTGCTTCCATTGAGCCTAACTATGGCACTTAGAACCTTTGGCAATGGTAAAATTTAGAATTAAACACATGCTGAAAAGTCAAGACATCAACCAAAAATTAATGTGACATAAACGTGAATGTCAAATACTCACATCATCAATAACATTGTCATAAATATGGTTCACTAACTTATTACTAAAATTTAAAAGAAAAAAGTAGAACAGGACTCCACAGTCATAACCTTTACCAATGAATTGTCTATGTTTTTACAAGACTAATTTATTGGACTCAAAAACTACCTTAAACCTGTCGTTACACATAACAGAACCGCTAACAAGATTCTTGTTGATAGTAGGTACATGCTGCATGTTCTTCAGCTGTACGATCTTTCTCGAAGTAAACTTTAGATCTATCATGCCAACACCATGAACAGAAGCATACGACCCATTCCTCATTAGGATGAAGAATCCTGGATGGCCTGATAAGAAAAAAACATAGATATGTCAGCACACACATGAACATTGGCATCTGTATCAAGCCACCAGCTGATAGTTTGAAAAACTAAAAGAACAGTAGGTAGATTACCATACCCATCCTCAGTATTGCCCATGGTCACCATGTTGACATTCTTTGCCCATTGCCTTTTGCGGTCTGCGCGATCTGGATAATCCTAGGAGAAATGTCTCAGCTCACCGCAAGTAAAATAATTCAACTCAATTTTATATTTCTTCTTCTTCTTGAAGGTAGTGGTCTTCATAGCCTTGGTAAGCTTATTTTTTTCATTTGCTCTTGCTATGTGGGGACTTCTGCACCATGTTGGCGCTAGTCTGGCTCTCGCCTCCTTTCTCAGAAGTCTTCTTTGCCCGAGCTTTCTCTTCAACATCAAGATACGCTATTAGGTTTTCAAGTGATATTTCCTGTCTTTGATGTTTCAGAGTAGTGGCAAAGTTTCTCCGTGAAGAATGCAACTTTGCAATTATGCAACCAACCACAAACTTGTCGAGTAGAGGACACTTAACGAGGTCAAGTTCCTTCATAGTGCACAAAACCTCATGAGCTTGTTCCAACACAGAACGATTGTTCACCATCCTGTAGTCATGGAAACTCTTCATAAGGTAAAGTTCACTGCCTACATTTGATGCACCATATTTTGCAATCAAAGTATCCCACGATTCTTTTGCATCTGTTACAGTGATGTAAATATCACACAGACAATCAGAAAGCACGCCTAGAATGCATCCCACGAAGAGATTATTGGCCCCCACGAATTTCTTCTACTCATCAGAAGAAAGTTCGCCTTTAGGTTTGCCAAGTCTCGCTTCCCATACATTCATAGCAGTAAGCTAGAGATGGACCTTTGCTTGCTATCTCTTAAAGTGCACACCAGAAAAAAATTTTGGCCTCAGTGCATCGACAAACCCCGCCATAGAGTAAATTGCGGATTACCTAAAATAAGGTTTTTAGATTGTTGGATAATTAGGCAATTATGTATTAATTTCTGAATTAAATAAATCATGGCATCCACAAAACTAGCATGAACAAATATAACATACTAGTAAATAGGAACATGGTAATCACGATCTCGCAAAACATGATTAAGAACCACATTAAAATGTAATGCACGTACTGTATGGTAGCAGAAGAGGATGCCGCGGCTGGTGCTGAACTGCTCCTGTTGATGTTAGATTACAGTACCCGACGGTGACCGACGGTCAATATAGACGGAAGGTGCGCCGTAATGATGGATGTGAGCAGTCACACGGAGCGCTTCCCAAAAACCTTATTCGCCCTCTCCTGGTGCAGGATCGCAAGGGCGATAGGCTTTGGAGACTTGCTCTCCTGTTCACCGATGCACGCCGATGGCGAGATGGAGAAGGCTACGGCAGTGGCACAGCAGAGAGAAGAGGCAAAACCCTAACATGGTTTGTGTGTTCTGATCTATTTCAATCTAATCTAATAGAGGCCGGTTAGACGGGTATTTATATGGGGCTGACACGATCTCATGTCGTGATCGTGATCTAAACCGAGTCAGTTTTCATATCCCGAATATGGGCCAAGTTACTAAAAATCAGAAGGCAAAAGGAGGCCGTGTCCCCGTAAGGCGAGGAGCCAGATTTTGGCGGACCATTCACGCAGGTGTCGCGCGCCCGCCAAGCCCTGGCTCGAGCTCGGGCCTAGCTCGACGAAGCGAGGTGAGCGAGCGTGCGCATGTGGAGCTCTCTTTCTCTCCCCCATGCACATAGCTTAGTGGGATAGAGACAACCCCACTATATAAGTTAGTCATCTTCCATCTACACTAGTAATATGGGACTAAAAGTTTTCATCATCCTCTTATATGAATGGGCCTTTGAGATTTATTTAGAATTTCTGAAATAATTACATGAGCCAAGCCCATAAATTCCAGGAGATTATTAGACCTTAGCGACCTCTTCTGCAAAGGAAGTTGGAAAAGAAAAATAAAAGCTTGATACTATATGCATAGCATGCACAGTTTCATGAGATTACCCTAATCTCAATTAATGATAGCTAAATGATGAGAGAGTAGCAGATGTGCATAAAAGAACCAGTGGCAAGTTGATAGTTCAAATGAAACTGTGAACTGTTCATGCAATGCAGTTCAGCTAGATCAAACAATTGCGCTGCTCCAGCCGCAGCTAGTTAAAAAAAGAGTATGAGAAGAGTAAAAAACAGTAAACCGAGGGAGAGAAACCGATGGCAGAGATATAGAAGAAACATGATTAACTGCAAGATCAAATTGAGAAGCCAACACCAACAACAGGGACAGGACGGAGCACTGCAGCAGTGGGGCAGTGGCAGGGGCGGTGGCCAGAAGGGGAAGTGGGGGCAGCGACCAAAAGGGGCGGAGGGAGCGGCGGGCAGCGGCGCTCTGCTTGGCGGTGGCTGGAAGGGGAGGCGAGGGTGGCGGCCGAAAGGGCCGACGGCACTCTGCCTGGGCGGCTGGCAGCGGCTAGGAGGCATCGATGGAGTGAGAGAGACGCATGCTGCTCCTAGCCAAACAATACCTAGAATGAGTGCGCATCTTAAAACAAATCAGACTGCTACAAATAACTGGGTCTAAAGGGCTTTTTATTTTGGATAATTCGAATAGGAGTTATCCGGATTATCTAAAATTGAATCTGTATCCATCGGATACCAGTGATGTCATATCCGTTTTCGTATCTGAAAAAAATATATGAATCCGAATCCGTATCCGAAACAAAAAATCTGGATCCAAATCCATTTTTTTCAAATTTGGATGAAAACTATCCAAATCACTTTCACCCCTAATGGCGAGAGGTGGGGGAGACTGGCCGATGGTGTCATGGTGGGAGGAGGAAGGAGACAGCAATGCAGGAGGAGGCATAAGTGCAAGATGTGGGAGGAGACAAAAATACGGGATGTGGGAGGAGGGTTGGAGAACAGAACAGATTAATGGATTATGGTTTGATATTTGCTAGGCTATTATATTGGTGTTAGGTTTTCTTATTTTGACTCATTAAAAATATCCAGGTATGCCGGGAAACATGTATAGATACTACTTTCTTAGATACGTAACCGTTTATTGATGTGTATAACATTTTTCCTACTTATATATATCTACGGATATTAATTTTTCACCATATCTATTCTCAAATGGAGCAATTATTCACATATAAATGGATTTTGTAGACCAACATTCTGCAACATACAATATTACAGAGATAATCATCTTTCTATAGAACTTATCTTTTAGCTTATGTGGTATCCTATTGTCATAGAGAATGTCAGATACTTGTCGTCACTTCACCCATCTGGCTTTGATTTTATGGCTAACATCTTAATATTGAAATATATCATTTTTGACACTACTTGACTTTCCAAACTAATATCTCTCTTCTCGAGGGATATGAATAAGTAATAAAAATGTTATAGCTTTCTATTTCCATTAATTGTTAAATATTTGGTTTCCTATCAGCTTTGTATTCAGCTTCAGAATGTATATGATCATACAAGTGAATGCATGTATTTGCTACACAAGTACTCCCTCCATTTTAATATATAACCACTTTTACCATTCAAAATTTGTCTCAAATATTACAACTTCTAACTCTAAAAGTATTTTTTTCCCCAAAAACTTTCCATAATGCCTCTACAAATACTACTTATTCCACCCACAGTGAGCCCTACACCCTACCTATTTCCAAATATTAATAAAAAATATTAATGTCTTTTTACTCTTTTTCTTAATACTAGTGCCAAATCTTAGAAATGGCTATATCGGAACAGAGGGAGTAACATACCTAGCTAGGAACTGAAAGTCAGTACTGGCTTGTGGACTGTATAGTTTGTGTGAGAGGCTTTTTGGAGGGTAGAGAGGGAGAGATCTATATGGAGAGGGAATAATATGGGCATCCAAATGGCTTGCTAGCTTGGAGTGTGCACTTCAGGGCTTCTCCCACTCACATCCACATCCATACTCACATCATTACAAAACTGACAATTTCTGATGAGATCATGTGTGTTATTAATTATTACTAGCATTATCTGGTTTGGCAAGAGCTTCCCAAATTCTGAAATCAGGACGATTCTGGTTTTGTGATCGGTACCACTCCTTACTTTAACCATGTCTATGTACATGATCAATTATTCTTTGTGGTGTATGTGTATGTGTTATTCACTCTTCTTGTGTAATCTTTTCCATGTATTTGTATGGTAGTTTTCCTTGGTCAAACAGGTTTTTGAAGTGCATGCCTATGCATTCTCTGTTTAACACTATCAAATGGAAATGGTGTCTACTTGTCTATGATGATGTTCCTTGCATGACAATGAAAGTTCCACAATGTTCTTTTTTGGGACAAAAGGCAGGCTCCACAATGTGATATTTGGACTTTATTTTCTGCAATGTGACTATGTGGCTATTTGTTGTTCGGTATGCAGATATAGCTTTCTCACTGTGATAGATCTTTTTCTTCACCTGGTCTGCATCACCATGCATGACTGAGATAATTTTAGTTATGTTCACCTAAAATTATTTCTTGACTACTTATGCGTGTGGATATTTTTGCAGCTAGGTGAATATCTTGGAGTTGCAGGAAAGTCAACACATTTTATAAAGGAAAAACTCTATGATGCAAGCTCAAATAGGCTGAATCATAGTTATGCTTTCCTAATCAATGAGTTGCTAGATCTCTATGAGTATGTTGGTAAGATAGAGTGGCTTATAGGCTGCTCAGCTTCAAGCCATTCAGGCATGGAACTCTACTTGTTTTATCACTTCCATTTTGTATCTTGCATTTGTTATTGGGTTGTTCTTTGCCATAACTGTAGACACCTGCAGGATGAGTTGTTCTTACTTCTTAGACAACCAAGGGTCCAAGGGGGTGGTTATTTCAATACTCTTGGAGAAGACCCTTCTGTTCTTTTGCATGTTAAAGAAGATTATGATGGTGCAGATCCTTCAGGTTAACTTCAGTAGCAGCTATCAACTTGATCAAATCGTCCAATATATTTGATGCTGCAAAATCTGACAGGCATAATGTTCAACATCTCCTCGTACATGTCACGTTTTTCTAGGCTTATATGCACTGTATCCTTACCCAGCTGTACTATGTTCTAATTTGATATGGTTTACACTTCATATTAATATAAAAAAACTCTGTTGTTCTGATTTCCGTTGCTTGCATTGATTTTTTATACAAGGTAATGGAAGGTTTTTCTGTGGTATTATCAATATGACTATGGTAGGTTAGAGATTTTTTTCACTTAACAGTGATGTTTTATGTGTTCATGAAGTGCGGAAAATGTGTATTACACGTGCACTGTTACTAGGTCTTATATAAGTTTCATAATTCTTATGTATTTTGCTTTGGAAAGATAGGTTATTTATTTGTGATAAAGATAATATTTATTTGTTAAAGGAAAACATTTAGGAAAAGATGAAAAAAATATAGACTGTAAAATGACTTATATTTAAAAAAGAGTTTATGAGCCTAAAACGCATTATAAAATATTATTACATTAGATGAATGGACAATCAGATTGACCTGACAGTTTGGAGGTAAAATAGTCCAATTTAATGCTAAAATGATTTAAAATTCTGTTTTCTACAATTTTATGTACAATTTTTAAGATATTTAGGAATTTGAAATATGTGCCACTTTATAATCTGCAGTCAGAATGATTTATAATTCGAAGTAGTTTTTATAATTTTCCTTTTTTTCCTTTAATCGTATGTGGTTTGTGATGACGGCGCTAACCCAGAGATGCTATGGTTAAAACATGTGGGTTTATACGTTGGTACCACTCTTACTTAACTAGCAAGGTGGTACTATCTACCACATACACTTGCGTGGGTTCAATTCATATTGGGCTAGATGTCACATACACACACCCTCAAATGACCTATTGACATTAGAATTTGGACCGACGCACCATCGGCTAGGCGAGCCAGGCAACGAGGCCGATGGGCCACCGATAGAGGCTTAACAAGCAAAGATGGGCTACGCACGGCGTGGACTGATACTTCATGATTAGTTTTTATTCAGTTAGCAAACAAATAAGTCGGTTAGGATTATGTATTATCTACAGATAGCGTGTCTACTCGACTATAAATATGTAAGCCTGGGGTCTTTATAATAAGTTCACACAACTCAGTCAATTAAATCCTTCGGTACATCGCCAACTTTAGGTACATAGCATTAGGGTGATTCCCTGTCGGAGTGATGGCTGTATCGGTTGAGTCCGATCTCTAACTTCGATGGGGATAGTCTATTTGGTAAACTGGTTTCATGTGTTCATGGCTTTCTCGGTTGGATCCAATACAGTGATCAGATGGAGTACGTTTACTAGTTATCGGTTCAATGCATTGATTTATTTTCTAGCGTTGTGCTTTATCTATCGAATCTGTGTATTTAGCAATCACGGTGGATTAGTTCATCGTACTAGATTAGATCATATGTCAATCATCAACGACACGCTGTCTTGGTTGGGTCTGATCCGTGGCATTGACGAGGATACATACGGGATGATTTAGCACGATCTACTGGCCCAACGTTCATCGGAGTTTTAGCCGATGAGTTATCTGTTACCTTGTCAATCAGATTTGTCTTGCTTGCTGTGCTCTCGATAAACATGTCTTTACATTGTATCGGTTTAGTTTGAACTATAGAGATTGATATTCTAGAGTGTTAATATTAGAGCTAATTGGTAGGATTTGCTATATTCCATACGCTTTTCGTGATGCATCATGGTTTTTAAGTGTGCTATCATTGCCAATGCCGATAGCGTTAGGACATCTCATGTTCGTTTCCTTGTCAATTGTAGGGTCAAATTGACTAGCATGTCTACTGACACCTCCGGATTATTTAGGACCTATACTAGAGCTAAGCAGACTCTCCCAGGCCTTCGAGTGTGAAGACGTAGGGATACCTGTGA
>KE371943.1:115106-128858 GCA_000418225.1 Zizania latifolia
CTACAGCGAGTTTTTTCATCGACGTCCATCTCCGGTGAGCTTTTTGTATTGCTCCTCTATCCATCCTTGTATGCACGCCATGTGTTTGTTCTAATGTCTCCAAGCACTTCATTTTTGTATTGCACTGCGTATGTTGATTAATATACTTGGGTATAAACTTGTGCATGTCGAGTGTTTGAGATTTTGCTTGTATGCTCTTGGATTGGGTGATTTTTGAGTTGTCCATGTACATGCACACCAAGTGTTCGATTATTTGTGCATAAGTGCTTTGCGCGTGTCTTCTTCATAGAATGCTTGCTGCCTTATGGATGCATTTTGATCAACACTTATTTCTATGTTGGGCAAACTCTTTTGGAGAGTTTGAGAAAATTTTCTGTGAGCCGGAACTTCCGGTAACTATCAGAACTTTCGTTAACAACCGGAACTTCCGATTTGACCATTCTGTTTCTATTCCAGAACTTCCGGTAATACTCGGAACTTCTAGTTTGAGCTTACTGTTTTCAGAATTGGTTTTGATTCCGCTGTTTTATTTCGAGTTGAGAGATCTATACAACCTCTTGAGTTTGTCTTGATTCTTCTTTTTGGAGGTTTTGGTGTGGGTGTGTTCATTGGTTTTCATGGGAGATCTTGAGCACAAAGGATTTTGAATCGCACAAATTTTCAATGGATCTATTACTCTTGGAGGTGTTACCTCCTAGACGGCTACGCGTCGATCCGCCAGCACCCAAAGGATTATGGTGTGTTCGGTCAAGTTTGTATAAAGCTTCTCCTCAGTTTCAAGGAGGTAACCTAGTGGAAAACCAAGCTCGACCTCGGTGGGCGCTTGGTGAGGAAAGGGCTTGAAAGAGATCCGGCCTTTTAGGGCCCCTCAACGGAGACGTAGGATCGTGGGATCCAAACTCCGATAAAAATTCCTAGTGTTCATTGTGTTATCATTGCGCATGCTTGTTTTTTAATACACATATTGCTCGATTTATTCACTAGGAAGTTTAAATTATGTATCGTAATCTTGTTTACATTTCCGCTAATATAGAATGTTGGGTAGTTTCAGTTTTAGATCTTATTGTTATTTCACTAGTGTGCCCGAATCATCTGGATCAACCCGGATAATCTAGACCCTCAGAGTGTCTGAAATTTTCTCCGGCCCCTGGAGTATCCGGTTTAGTTCGGATAGTCCAGGCCTGGAAGTCTGAAACTGACCATTTTCTTTGAGAAATTTTCAGATTGCCTATTCACCCCCTCTAGGCAACTTTCAATTGATATCAGAGCAGGCTCTTCTCGAAGGCTTAACTACTTGAAGAGAAAATATGTCTGGCGATCATAATACGTTGAAGGATCAGGACGGTACCGACTCGAGATCACCCTCTACCTGTTCCGAAAAGAACAACGTTGATGGAAAGAAAGGGGCTGCATATCGTTTTGACTATTCTAAGTTAAATTCTAGTAATAACTATCTCTCTGTGCCGACAAGTCATACACCATACTTTGACGGTACATACTATACGGTATAGAGACATAAGATAAAATTGCATCTAATTGCTATGCATCTTAATATTTGAAAGATTGTATGCACAGGTGTAGATATGGAAGATATAAACATGGATGAAAGACATCTGACTTCTAAAGAAGAACAAGCAATTCATCACAATACTTAAGCGGCTAGCGTCATACTTGCCGCATTGAGCCCCGAAGAATTCAACAAAGTTGATGGGCTTGAAGAAGCAAAAAAAATATGGAAAACTTTACAGATTGCCCATGAAGGTACATCATCAGTAAGGGAGTCAAATATTAAGCTTCTTGAAGGGAAGCTTAGAAGATTTGTCATGAGAGACAATGAAACTCCACAAGAGATGTATGACCGCCTCATGGTTTTGGTGAACAAGATAAAAGGACATGAAAGTAAAGAGATGTTCGATCATGTGGTGGTGAAGAGATTGCTTTGAGCAATAGCGCCAATGAACCCTACCTTAGTGACATTGATCCGAGAGTGCAAAGACTTCGAGAAGATGACTCCAAGTGATATGCTAGGAAGAATAATAGCACATGAGCTAATGGAAGAAGAAGCCAAATAAGTCAAAGACCTTGCTAAACTTAATAGTAACAAGGGCAAGGATGTGGCTCTCAAGTCAAAGAAAAAAGAAGAGTCAAGTGATGAAAGTGATGATGAAGAATTTGTTTTATTTTTTTAAGAAATTTAAGAAGTTCATGAGAAAAGGCGGATTTGACAAGTACAATAAAAAAATGACAAGTCCAAGAAGACGAAATCAAAGAAGGGTTACTATGAATGTGACGATCATGGTCACTTCATAGCCGATTGTTCTAAGAAGAAGGAAGAAAAAACAAAGAGAAGCACAAGTACAAGAAGAGCAAGAAAAGTGGCCATGCTCATATTAGCGAAGAGTGGGATTCCAACTCTAACTCCGAGTCAGAATCATACTCCAATTCTTGCAAGAAGAGAGTACCCACCATCGCCATCACCAACAACATGCCTCTAAAGCCGTCGCTCTTTGGAGAGTCAAGTGACGACGAGATTATCTTTCCAAAGTGCTTCATGGCAAAAAACAAGAAAGTATTAATTATGTCTAAAGTTCCAGATAATAATGAAAATAGTGATACTAGTGATGATAAATCTAGAACTAATGATGACATGCTTAATAACATGAGTAAACAAGCTTTAATCAAGTTTAAGCAATTTGTGAAAACAATAGAGATGCAAGAAGCAACTCTTGAAAAACAAGAAAAATTGCTCATTAATGAGAAAGAAAAGAATGTTAAACTTGAACGGCTTCTTGCTAAGGAAAAGAAAAGGATATGCAAATTGACTAAATAATCTAGTTTATCAAGGATGCTAATGAGAACTTAGAGGAAACACTCAAAACTCTCAATAGCGAGCTTATGGTTCTTGATGAGAACAATAAGAGTCTTGAAGATAGGATTGAGTCTCTAATGTCTCAACCTATTTCTAATCCTTCTATTGCTTTCACAAGTAATAGTTGTTTTAAATGCTTTAATATTGTTGTTATTGCTTATGAGACTAACATAAAGAAAATAGAGATTCTAAGAAAATAAAATGAGAGGCTTGACACCTTGGTAAGTTATGGATGCATGAAGGCCTACAAGTTAAAGGATGCTCTATTTAAGACCCTCAATATTTAAAGCAATGTTTAGAAGCGTGGGTGTCGGGGATATAACCCCGGGGTACTTCACGACGGTGATAGCGATAAAGTGAAAGGAGGGGTCGGGAGACGAAGAATTAAAGATGACCCAGAAGGGGTCGGATCAATCAATAGCCCAAGAAGCGGTCGGTAGTTTGAAAAGCTCTCGAGTCCCGCACTCGGGAATATGGCCCGATCACATGCACTCGGATAGTCAACGCTGACAGCTAGACCGCCCTATCAATGACAATAAAGCCTAGGCATATAACTGTTCAATTAAGATATCGAGTAATGCCAGGGTTAATAGCCCGTGTCCCGACCGTTTTAACTGTTGTAAAGGGACTTAATAGGACACATAAAGCCTAAACGGTAACCCCCCAGCCCCTACAATATATAAAGGGCTCGGGGGAACCTCTTATGGGCATGACGTGTCTTTTTGGCTACACATTCTGATATGCTTAAGGCTATTTCAAGCCCTTAAGCTCATATTTTCACACACAGGATTAGGGTTATTATCCTCTGAGAGACCCGAACCTGTCTAATTCTTGTGTCTCTTATTCTTTAAGACAACCATTGAATCTCGACGACAGTCGTCCCCCTACACTTACACAAAACACCTCTTTGGGTAACCCTGTAGAGAACTGTCGTACTTATACGACGACAGTTAGCGCACCAGGTAGGGGTCTCATTCTGTGAGATTTCTAAATTCGGATTCAATGGCCGTTGTGTGCAAGGTTAACACCAGGGTTTCCGTTGGCTCCACCATCACCTTCGGGAGCCTGACTTTTGTTGGTGATTGTATGTGCCAACTCGTTCTCTCTACCTCCGCCGACACCAAGGCGAAGGTTGCTCGCGCGCCCGTCATGCGCCCAACTACTTCCTCTGCACGGGGCGCGGCTCACCCCAAGGCAGTCAAGGCGAATGAACGCCCAACTCCACCAAGCGCTCGCCGACCCATCTCCATCGACTCTCCCATCGACTTTGTCATCTTCGCCAACTCAGGCGGGCGCATGGTCTAGCGGCGCCAATTAACCGAGGTCGCTTTGGCACAGACCCGGAGGCAGAACGCGTTGGTCATACCAACGCCTCCTCCTACAAAGGCTATCATGACGATGACGGCCGCCGTCTCTGAGGATGAGCTCACTACCAATGCCGCTGAGACTAGCACTCACCGGCGGGAGCGCCGGAGGTGGAGTGCCTCCCGCTTACTTCGTTGAGGAAGGGCTCAAATAGCCAGAACCTCACGACAAGACACGCAAGAAGCATTCATGATGGACTTTGAAGGTCACGCCATGTATCGCACGCCCACGGCGAATCTTGTCACCATTGAGAGGGCACTCTCCATCCTCCCTGACACACCCAAGCTCCAGAGGGCTCGAGAAATGACGCAGGCTGCCATTGTCCAACTCGTCGAGGTGGTGCCGCCCACACGGTCATGATCTCTAGACCGCAACACTACTCCCTGATCATCCAGTCAATCTCGACGCACCCGACCGAGCGAGCGCCATGTGAGTTCCTACTCGGGTGATGCCTCGGAGATCCTTAACCAAGTGCACGACGCACGTAATACTATTTCTTGCCATCGTGGAGAACGCGAGCATGGCGAGCTTCATCACCGGGAATGCTTCGACCGAAGCCACGGAATGTCGGGAGTTATCCGGCCAGAGGACTTCGATTCCCGCCATAACGGCTTCCCGGCCTTCATCGAGCGACTCCATCAAGTGGTATGGCCAAGAGGTTTCCACCCATTAGGGATCAAGCCCTACGACGGCAAGACCGACCTCTCCTAGTGGCTACGGCTGTACTATATAGCCATCCGAGCAGCAAACGGGGACCACAACATGATGGCCAATTACCTCCCCGTCATGCTCGCCCCAGTTGCTATCAGTTGGCTAGCTGGGCTCCCGGAGAACTCCATCGATTCCTGGGACCAACTGTGTGATGTTTTCATCGCCAATTATCAAGGGACATGGCAAAGTCCGGCCTCTCGGCACGACCTGCGCCAAATACGCCAGAAGAGTGATGAGTCCCTTCGGGATTATATTCGCCGCTTCTCTGTGCACCAGAATGCCATCACCAGCATCTCCAACATCGATGTCATCTCCATCTTTTAGGATGGATTGAGGAAACCATCGGAGTTATTTCACCATCTGGTGATGAATGAGCCGGCGACTCCAGGTGAGATGATCACTACCGCTAAGCAATTCACCAACGTTGAGGATGTCGAGCAAGAACTGATGTACCCAACCACTCGAGAGTCTCGCAAAGACAAGAAGCTCTCAGACGATCGTCGCCGATCACCGTGGCATGATGACAGTGACAAACTAGAGTCCTCCCGATTGAAGGATCGAAAGAGGAAGTCTGAACACGTCATGGTCGCCGAGGAGAAACCCAGACCTCGAGGTCAGGGGAACTCGGCGATGCAGGAGATACTAGATAAACCCTGCATTTTCTACCCAAATAGCATCCACACCACCTGCCGGTACTACCAGCTGCAGAACCAGATGGTTAAAGAGGCGGAAGAAAACCCCTGGCAAGACAAGCGTCGCTGGGATGACAAAAAGATGAAGCCTCGCCAGGAGGACAAAGATGCCGATCTCCCGGCCGAAAATGATTTCTAGGAGCCTGCTCAGACGGTCTCCATGATCTTCGACGGGGCAATCACCATAGAGTCCAAGTGCTAGTAGAAGCTGCTTGCCCATCACATCAACACCATTAGTGACAAGGCGATCGAGCGCCTACGGTGGTCGAAAGTCCCGATCACATTTAGTCGGGATGACCAGTGGACAGACGTCCCCAAGCCAGGTCGGTTCCCACTTGTGGTCGACCTAGTAATCCTCAAGGTGTGCCTAAAGAGAGTGATGTTTGATGGTGGCATAATTTACCAGTAAGGCATCCCCAATTAGATCATTACCGATCTCAGGACTTAGTTCACCGGCAATGACTTTTGGGAATTCTGCGAAGACCAGTGCATCGAAGTCAAATATGCATCCATGGCACATCCAAGGGCGAATGGCCAGTGCGAACGAGCCAACGGCATGATACTCCAACGCTTGAAGGCCAGAGTTTTTGACCCTCTCAATAAATATGGTGCTAGGTGGATGAAGGAACTGCCAGCTGTTCTTTGAGGACTCCGCACTCAGCGTAGCCGAGTCACTGGTCGGACCCTGTTTTTCCTAGTATACGGGTCGGAGGCCATTTTACCGGTGGATATGCTCCACGAATCTCCAAAAATCAAACATTATGAAGAGGGAGCCGCCAAACAAACGCGAGCAGAAGATATCGACAGCCTCGAAGAAGCTCAACTAGCCGCCGTAATTCAGTCCGATTGGTACCAACAAGTACTTCGCCGATATCATGATCGCAACGTATGTGGTCGGTCATTTCAAGTTGGTGACCTGGTCCTTCGCTGAATACAGTCGGCGTTCGGTGTCCACAAGCTTTCAGCTCCATGGAAAGGCCCATTCATCATAGCAGTCGTGACCCGACTAGGTTCCTATCGGCTGATCTGAGAAGACGGTCAATGTGTTCCTAATTATTGGAACATCGAGCATCTTCGCCGCTTTTACCCATGATGTTACGAGCTATGTACCTTTATCTTGGGTTAATAATAATGATTTTTTTCTCTTACTCCATAATTCATCCCGCCTAACCTTGAGTGCTTGAACATTCCATCACTTTACCTCAGAGTCTATGACCCGCTCTAGCTCTGGCCACTGGTCGGATGCTGCTTCGACCAGTTACCCCAAGTTGGTATTTATTCCACTTTAACAGGGAGGTACTGTTGATATATTCGTCACAACCTCGGGGGCTCGCCGAGTTCGCCGCAAATCTTTTTCGCCATACT
Source organism: Zizania latifolia (assembly GCA_000418225.1). Taxonomy (NCBI): domain Eukaryota; kingdom Viridiplantae; phylum Streptophyta; class Magnoliopsida; order Poales; family Poaceae; genus Zizania; species Zizania latifolia. The sequence continues at coordinate 122,109 of KE371943.1, forward strand.
TGTTGCCCGACCACTTCTATTGTTTTTTCTGACTACTTATGAAGTCTATCGTTCAGCACACGTGTATGTGGCTTAGTTTCTCTACGCTACGAACTAAGGCTATACCAATCACTCGGAAATAAAATGAAGGCGATCAAACACAGTACAATTTTAACTCCAAATAGCATTCCATTGAAAGATAAATATATACATAGTCTTTTCTTTTTTTCTCTTTCTTTCTTTTACATACTACTCGGCAGGATTTTCAGGATAAGCCTCCAAATCTTGGACAAGCATGGTGGCCACCTCCTCCACTTCCGAGTAAATGCGCTCCAACGTCGGACTCTTCAATAGTCGTCGGCCACCCTGCTTGGATGCGATCCATCTACGCAGAAGGATACAGCGCTCGGACAACCCCGAGCACATGTGTAGCCACCGACTGCATGAAGTCTCATGTTTGGTTTCACAGACGCATCGCCGACCCATGAAGCTACTCCAAAAACTGCTCCATTGACCACTCGGCGCTGGCGGGCATATTGTTAATCATCTTCACCAGCACCTCCGCACCGGCCCGGCAGTGGTCGAGCTGCGCCTAAGTGCTACTCAAGCGCACCTCTAAGTCGGTGAACTGAGCGTTCACACGCCGATGCAGCTCTGCAAAAACAACAACATTGTCAAATACAACCTTAAATTCGAAGACTGAAGCAAGCGCCGGTCGACCATACTTTTGTACTCACCGACTGCTTCATCGGCCTTCTTATTTGCCACAACAGCGACAGCTTCGGCTTCAGTAATTTTATTTTTTAAGGTGGCCGCCTCAGCTTCCGCCTTTGCCAGGCTCTCTTTAGCCTCATTGGCCACGGTGAACATTGCCTCCGCTGACTTCACTGACTGCTCCACCAAAGCAATCATCGTCTCCAACTATGCCTCTATGGTCACCTAGTCTGTTTATCAAGTTAATTAGATAGATCACAGCAAAATGATGCTAACAACATAAAGAAGTTGCAATATACTTACCAAAAGACTGGATGTCTAGCTGGGCGCGGAGGACCTCGTTGTCCTTTTCCGCCATCATCCGAGCGGCCTCGGACTCAGCCAACTGCACTGTTAATTGCTGGACTCGGGCATTGAGAGCTCTCAAGTCCAGACTGTCGGTGGGGTATGGTATATCTGCACCCCCGACCAGACGGTTCAACACGCGCTGCAATACAAGCAAGGTCAGCTACAAGTGTTGAACAAAATCAAGACAAGAACAAAGTTGGCATAACTTACGTAGGTGGCATGTCCGAGCTAGCTTAGTGCATCACGGCACTCCTCCACCTCCCACCGAACTTCATCAGCAGGAGGAGCTGGAACGTCTTCCGACTCCATGGCTTCCACCACCATCGGCGGCACATCAGCCGCCTCCTCCACCACGGGGTCAGCGGTCGACTGAGCCTCTGCTGACTCAGCACCAGTCGGCCCAGACGTGGCCAGCATGTCTTCAGCCATGGTCGGCACCATGGTGGTCAGCACATCCTCTATTGGCGCCTGCGTGGTTGGCGCATCCATGGTCAGCCCGACGGTGGTAGTGTAGACCACCATATCAGTGGCCATCACCCCAGCATCCGATGCCACCACATCAGACGGAGGAGCAACTGCCGCCATGTCACCACCGCTGACCGCCCTAGAGCCACCGGCTGTTGGTTGGCTATCGTCGTCGACCGCCCCCGTGCGCGTGGTGTCGTGATTGTCGGGCAACGGCACCGGTGTCCTGACAGCAGACAAAGTTAAGCCAATAATTCCAAAAGCATTTATAAATACTTTCAATACACAACTTACCAGGTGGACTTCCGAAACGCGCTCTTCTTCACCCATCGGTATGAGCCCGACGGGCCTCCCGATGGAGGAGGAGGAGGAGGAGGTGGTGGTGATGACGATGATGCCACCACCATCGTAGCATCAACTGGCCTGACCTTAAACGTCTTTGAGTTGACACCAGCTTCTCTAGGAAACGATGATGGCACCTTGGGTTTCCCCTGAGATGCCACCGCCGTGTGCAGCTTCTTCGCCGCAGGAGGAACAATGCCTTTGTCCTTTCTCTTCTTCGTCCCGATCGGTCCGGCTGGCCGATCAATGTCCTTTTGCTCGACTGCCTAGGGCTGCTTAGGCAATGGTGCCAGAGAGCAATACGCCTCTCGCCCCTGCATTTTTTACGCAGTCAGTACTCGGTAGGTGATATTGCACAAAAGCAACACAAAGCTCGGCTCTTGCAGGGCTGAACGAGACGGAGCACGAAGTTGAGGGCCACGTGGACCCCTGTCAGCTTCTACTTCCAGAGCTCGACAATCTCCTAGATGAGCTCGTTCACTTGGCCTTGATCCTCCGACCCACAGCGGTCGGACCAAGTCAGCGCCACGGTCGGCACACGGTCAGTCTCTAGAGAAAAGGCTGGCTCATGGTTCTCAACATAGAACCACTGAGCATGCCAGCCCTTGTTGGATGGCGGGAGAGGGACGGGGATGTACTCGGCAGCTTTCCCATCATGAAGCTGGAGTTCGGCCCCACCAACAACTCTTTTGGAGAAAGCTCTCAAATAAAAGAAATGGTGGAAGAGATTGAAATGGGGATCGATGCCAAGATAGGCTTCGCAAAGTTATATGAAGATGGAAATGTGGAGAATAGAGTTGGGATTCAGATTACAAAGAGGAACATCGTAATGATGCAAAAGACCGTGAAGAAAAGGGTGAGCGGGCAAACCTAACCCATGAGCAAAAAAGGACTCGAACACCACTAACTCGTTAGTGTTCGGAGTCAGGAACTCCTCACTGGCCACCAGGCGCCACAGCGACAAAGCCTTCATCGGGAGGACTCTAGCCTTCTCTAGGAGCTGAATGCGCCGGTCGGTGCGTTGGACTTCTGGAACTCCTTCGAGCGGTCGACGTCGGAGTTAGTTTTTGCCATCGGGACGGAACACGGTGGAACAAGGGGCTTCAAGTTTAAGAAGCGACGAGCCTTGCGGTAGCACACCACGCACTGACAAAGGTGGCTGGGGCATCGAGGTGCCAGCGAGAAGAGCTCGGGCGCAAGGAAAAAAATGAACAGAGATTCAAACGCAAAGAGCAATAGCGTGCGGTGGAAGGATCGCATTGGGGGTAATTTATAGCCGGCCGCGCGATGGTTCGGGCCCCCAACACGCCGTGATTGCATGGATATGCTGCAAGGGTGAATCCATGCCATAATTACAATCGTTTTGCATATCCCAAAGACTCCATCTGGCTGCTTAAAATAAATCAGACGGTTGAAAGAGGAAGGCGAACCGACACGCGCTGTTCCAACCGACATCCATTCACCGAAGCGCCTAGGGGCTCGAACGTCCCTGCATGCCAATTAACACCAGCAGTCACCGGTCTCCTCCAACTGACGTCTTTTCACCAAACCGCCTTGGGGGCCCACGTACTCCACTACTCCAGTCCGCTCCAACTAACACATTTTTGCCAAACCGTCTGGGGACCTACACACTCCACCACACCAGTTGGCTCCAACAGACGCCTATTCGCCGATTGTTCGGGGATTTGAACACCCCGCGACTCCAACGAGCTCCCGATCACATAAAATCGCCCAGGAATTTAAATATTTCTACCTCAACAACTTCGTTGGTTTAAGCCAAAATTTGGATCTTGGAGTTCATTCTGCTAATAAAACTCTAGGCTCGAGGGCTACACCCGATAGGTGCACCTGATCGGTGCACTCACCAGGTAAACAAAAAGGATTATATCAAGACCATTTTGGTGCTGCTTACGGCTTCTCGATTCCATCCAGATAAACATCATCTATCTGCCGCCAAGAGCTCGGGGGCTGCTGTCGGGGATATGACCCTAGGGTACTTCACGACGGTGATAGCGATCAAGTGGAAGGAGGGGTCGAGAGACAAAGCATCAAAGATGGCCTAAAAGGGGTCGGATCATTCAATAGCCCAAGAAGCGGTCGGTAGTCTGAAAAGCTCCTGAGTCCCGCACTCGAGAATATGGCCCGATCACAGGTACTCGGATGGTCAACGCTGACAGCTAGACTGCCCCATCAATGACAATAAAGCACGGACGTGTAACTATTCAATTAAGATAGCGAGTAACGCCAGGGTTAATAGCCCACGTCCTAATAGTTTTAACTATTTTAAAGGGACTTAATAGGGCACATAAAGCCTAAATAGTCACCCTCTAGCCCCTATAGTATATAAAGGGCTCGGGGGAACCTCTTACGGGCACGACGTGTCTTTTTGGCTACACATTCTGATACGCTTAAGGCCATTTCAAGCCCTTAAGCTCATATTTCCACACACAGGATTAGGGTTATTATCCTCCGGGAGATCCAAACCTGTCTAATTTTTGTGTCTCGTATTCTTTGAGGCAATCATTGAATCTTGACCATAGTCGTCCCCCTACACTTACACAAAACACCTCTGTGGGTAACCCCATAGAGGACTGTCATACTTATACGACGACAGTGGGCTTGGCTTTCATCTAAATGAAAGCAAGGTCAATGATACTAGAAGGTACAAGGGTAAGGAGGTAATAAAGTTTATGAGGGAAGGCCAAATTCTAAAGAAAACAAACAACAAGCCTCATGCCTCATAAACCACCTTTTATGCTTCATACTTGATTAAGAAAAACCACCGTGGTAAAGTGGTTGCTCAATTTGTAGGAGACAGAAATGAAAAACCTTTGACTTGCATTTGGATTCATAATGTTCTTGTTACTAACATTGAAGGACCCAAAAAGATTTGGGTACCTAAAACAAACAACTAATCCCTTTTGTAGGAATATTCCTCTGGTGGGTCAAGTTGGATAATGGATAGTGGATGCACTAACCATATGACCGGATAGAAAAGGATGTTCACCTCTTTTGAGCCTAATCATGGTTATCATGAGTCCATTGTATTTGGTGACAATGAAAAAAGAGAGGTAATAGATGTAGGTAAAATTGCTATCTCAAATAACTATTCAATTTCAAATGTCTTGTTAGTTAAATCTTTAAGTTATAATTTGCTTTCTATTTCACAATTATGCGAGATTGGATATAATTGCCTTTTTACTAATGAGGGTGTGACCGTTTTGAGAAGAAGTGACAATTCTGTAGCCTTTATGGGTAGGTTGAAGGGAAAAATTTATCTAGTTGGCTTTGCACTAGATAAGGTTGAACCTAAAACTTGTCTTGTGGCTAAAACTAACATGGGTTGATTATGGCATCGTAGACTAGCTCATGTTGGTATGATAAACTTGTCGAAGCTTCTTAAAGCAGAACACATCCTAGGACTAAAAAATGTTGTGTTTGAGAAAGACAAGTTGTGTAGCGTTTGTCAAGCCGGTAAACAAGTTGGAGCACTACACACCGCCAAGAATATCATGACAATAAGAAGACTACTTGAGCTCCTACACATGGATCTTTTTGGACCCATGGCCTACTTAAGCATTGGCGGTAATAAATATGGTTTCGTTATTATTGATGATTATTCTCGTTTCACTTGGGTATTCTTTTTGTATGATAAGAGCGAAACACAAAATGTATTTAAAAGATTTGCAAGAAGAGCCCAAAATAAGCATGCAGTCAAGATAAGAAAGTAAGAAGCGACAATGTGAGTGAGTTAAAGAACACTCAAATTGAAGACTTTCTTGATGAAGAAGGAATCAAGCATGAATTCTTCGCTCCATATGATCCACCTCAAAATAGAGTGGTGGAACAGAAGAATCGGACTTTTGTGGAGGCGACAAGAACTATGCTTAATGAGTACAAGGCTTTGGACATCTTTTGGACCAAAGCACTAAAACACTGCATGCCGTACGATCAATCGTCTTTACCATCACAAAATACTCAAAACGACGGCTTATGAACTCCTAACCGGTAACAAACCAAATGTTTCATACTTTAGATTATTTAGAAGTAAATGCTTTATCTTGAGTAAGCGATCAAGAAGCTCCAAATTTGCCTGTAAGGTATTGTTGGTTTTCTTGAGAGATCTTGGGCATAAAGGTTTTTGAATCGCGCAAGTTTTTAATGGATCTATTACTCTTGGAGGTGTTACCTTCTAGATGGTAGGCGTTGATCCACGAGCATCCAAAGGATTATGGTGTGTCTGGTCAAGTTTGTACAAAGCTTCTCCTCGGCTTCAAAGAAGTAACCTAGTGGAAAACCAAGCTCGACCTCGATGGGCGCTTGGTGAGGAAAACTGTGGAAAGAGATCTGGCATTTTGGGCCCCTCAACGGAGACGTAGGATCATGGGATCTGAACTCCGATAAAAATTCCTAGTGTTCATTGTGTTATCATTGTGCATGCTTGTTTTTTAATACACATATTGTTCAATTTATTCACTAGGAAGCTTAAATTATGTATCGCAATCTTGTTTACATTTCCGCCAATATAGATTATTGGGTAGTTTCAGTTTTAGATCTTATTGTTATTTCGCTGGTGTGCCCAGATCATCCAGATCAACCCAGATAATCCAGACCCTCGTAGTGTCTACATTTTTCTCTAGCCCCCAGAGTATCCGGTTCAGTTCGGATAGTCCGGGCCTAGAAGTCTGAAACTGACCGTTTTGAGAAATTTTCAGATTGCATATTCTCCCCCGTCAAGATAACTTTTAGCCGACCCCGCTCAGCCATCATGGTGGTGCTTCATCACCAGCCCCGCCTGAGGAGTCATGGTAGCCACCATGAGGTGATGAGTGCTTGTCAACCGGGGAGATGAAGAGAAGACGATGGATTGAGGATGATGTGAAGAAGAGGATGAGAAGACTC
>KE371943.1:144960-156309 GCA_000418225.1 Zizania latifolia
CGCGCTGCAGCCCCCAAGCAGCCAGGCCATTGGCGGCGCCTGCAGCCCCCATGCACGTGGTCTGCCCCTTCCTTCGTGCCCACCGGACGCCCAGATTTGTGGCCACCTCCACCCTCTGCCGCAGCCGAAGCCCCTCCGCCAGTGGAATCCGGGCACGTCGACCACCCTCGGCTCTACCCGATCGTCTCCGGGCTTCTCCCATAGTCAGATCTACTCCACCGCCGCCCAGATCTGCTGCGCAGCGACTCCGCCGCCGCTGATAGCCCTACGATCGTCCCTAGTCCACCCCTGCTAGCTGCCCATTCACCGTAAACCAAATCGTCGGGTCTGCGGGGACCCGTCGGGTCTGTGGAGACCCGGTGGGTCCAGGTTCGGGTCGAGATTTTAACCCGCGGGATGTGCGGGTTGGGCCAAAACGGGGCCAGGTTCGGGGTTGGTATTGGCCAACCCGGACCCACCCCGCCTCGTTGCCACCCCTACGACCACATATCAACTATATGCACCGATCTAGATCACAATCTATGCAAGATGGCTCTGATACCACTGTTGGGGAACGTAGAGGCTACGCTAGCCAAAAACAAAACTTTTTCTACCGCGCACACCAGGAAGCCTTGCTAGAGAGGGACCATAAATCGTTACCTCTAGCACGCAGTGTAGCGGAAGGAGAGTTGGAGTAGCGAGCCGATCTAACTCAAGCGTGTCGATGTGGTTAGGAGCTGATCAGCATCCTCGAGAAACCTTCGCCCGATGACGACCTCGAGAACTAGACGATTCGATCGAGAAGTCCTCGGTTGAAATCGAGTCGATGACGACGCCGATGCCAATGAGCGATGCAGTCAAGCAGCGCCTCTACTGGTATCTACACATCTAGAGTAGAAACACCGGCCGATGGTGTACTAGCACTTGGGCGGCCGGTGAGGTGGCTGGGCTCGAAAGATGGCGGCTGGGGTTTGTTCTTAGTGGCTAACAACTTAGCACGAAAAACGCATCAACATGTGAATCAGCAAAAAAAGTTGCTTCCCTGCGCCCTGCACCCTCATATATATAGACATCCTAGCTTAGGCCCTCTCGGACCCAACTAGGGCTCTACTCGGATCTCTATCTGATCTGTTTGGATCTTCATCCAAAACCGTTTAGATCTCTATCCAAATTTAGCCTAGTTCGAATCCTATTCGAATCTAATGTTTCAACCCATTAAGTGTGTGACCCTGTAGGTTCACGTATAGCTTGGTTAACATATAGAAACTATTTTCCATATTTTGTTAATAGCAGCCTCTAGAAAAGCATATTAAGCCAAGTATACATAAAGATCATATCGACTGAACCTTGTAATATTCCATATGTACATGTCCCTTTGTCTCACGATATCGATCAAGCATAAGGTGAGATTTGTGCCATCCTATTAATAGATCAATCCTCTCTCAATCTCCGTATTGGATTATAACATGTGATTAACTCTTTAATCACCTCGGCATGGCCATACGCTTCTATAATCCATTACATCGAGGGGCCCAGAGATATCTCTCCCATTAAGGAGGGGCAAATTCCATCTTGATCACTTACATCCCATTACATGTTTCATAACATACCTAAGGACTACTTTTATAACTACCCAGTTACGAAGTCACGTTTGGTAGACTCAAAGTAAGCTACTACGTATGTTAGGAACCATGGTAATCTCAGGTCTAAGGACTTTAAATAAACACTACTAAGACCAACTGATGACACGCAAAATCTCAACAGTACCTCATAGTGGGTCTATTCAACATATGTTCTCTAACATAAATCCATGTTATTGAGTCGGTATCTCCATACCCATGATCTATGCACTACCACAAAAACAGTTTTTAGTGATAGAGCTTTACTAACGGATAAATGATACGCGTCACTAATACACTTTTAGTGACAGATCCTTTTTTGACGCATCAGTGATGTTGTCTTATTAGTGATGTGTCATAATATGGCCCATTACTAAATAGGGGGCACCCCCATTAGTAACGGATCAAATTACCACCCGTCACTAATAGGTTGAAGAATACGTGATGGGCAGTAGTTTCCACCTGTCACTAATGGCAAGATCATTAGTGATGGGCGAAAACTATCGCCCGTCACTACTGATGTGTATAAATAGGTGGACGCTAATAGAATACTTTCATATCACGTAGAACCCTAAACCCTAGCGGCCACGCATTCCCCTCCGCCATCATGCTCCACGCATTCCGTCGTCGTTCTCCTCCGTCGTCGCGGCCTCCATCCTGTCACGGTCTCCTCCGCCGGTCTTCGTCCTGTCATGGCCTCCTCCACTGGTCTCCTCTTCCGTCGCCAACCCTCCTCACCGCTACCTCGTCTCATGCATCTTCCTCCTAAGGTCCTCCTCAACCTCCTCCTCCTACTTCTACCCCTCCTACTCCTACTCCTCTGTGGAGGCTAGGATTTGTTGCTTTGTGAATATATATGTTGCTTTTTGAATATGTTATTTTGTGAATATATATGTTGCTTTGTGAATATGTTGCTTTGTGAATATATTACTTTGTGAATATGTTGCTTTATGAATAGCTCAATGAAGAGAAGGCTATTAGTATGAGGATGTGTTTGTGACATTTAGGCTCTTTTTTTGGTTTTGTCAAGCTTGTTAATGCAATGATGTTACAGTGAGGATCAACTCCCAGGTACGCCTCGCACAAATACATGAAGACGGCGATCTGAAGGATGGAGTTAGGGTTGAGGTTGACGAGGGAAATCTCATAGTGGTGGTTAAGGCCATGGAGAAAAGGGTGCGCGGGGAGGCCAAGCCCACGAAGGAGGAAGCACTCAAACAGTATCGCCTCATTTGAGTCCAGCGTCGGGAAACTCTTTCCCATCGCCACGTGCCAGCCCGAGATCGCCTAGGCTGGCAGGAGCTGCGCCACCTCAAGTGCCTTGAGCTTCGTTGGCGTCATCACCGACGCCTGCCACTCCTCGGACCGCACTAGACTGCCGAGAACCATTAGCTTTAGCAGGAGCAGGCGACAGGCGATGCGGCGGCAAACAACACAACTACAGTGGCGCCCTAGTCGATGGGGAGCCAGTGGGGGAGAAGACGAAGGAAGAAGAAGGCAAAGATGAACGGTCACAGCAAAATGTGGACAAGAGTTTGAACTGATGGCTTGCGGACAAAGAGGAGGGCGAACTATTTAAATAGCCACACGATCGTCGCCGTGACGTCATCCATGATCGCCGCGAACTGGCGTCGCTTCGGTTGCCGTGGGTACTTTGGTCATGCTGACAAGACGGTTCCGCCTCCCTATCTACTTCCGAAGTCTGTGGCTGGACCAATCAGAGCAGAGACGTCTGCCTGTCCTCTCAACTACAGCGCATTAATTATGAGCAGAGCGGGCGAAAGAGCAACTTTTTGCCTCCATTCTAGAGACAACCGGTGGAGTTTGCAACGCTTGAGTTCCTCCGGGGCTCGTGCGCTCGGGACCTTGCACACTTGGGGACTCAGGTGATCGGGACTTGAGTGCTCGAGGACTAGGGCTCAGGGATCGGTTGTGTCTGAGACCTCAATTGATCAGGACTCTGGCTAATGACCGCACCTGATGATCGACCTCATCCTAGCACCTACTCATCCCTGACCAAGGCGTGCGCCTAATTCAACGCCCTCCATCCGGAAGTTCAAAGTATAAATCAGAATCAAGACTTCAGAGGATATGAACCGTATGTTTCTTGACCCTCGAGCCAAAATGTTCCATTTGACTCGAGACTTAGGGGCTATACTGTGTGGGTGCACCTATGCGGTGCACCTCACATGATAAAGACAAGACCTTTTCAAGATCAGCAGGTTTCAACAAAACACGAAGGTTCAAGTTAAAAGATGAGCTCCTCCAATCTTGTTCAGCTAAATACTTTCAAGCCAAGCTAAGAAGAGCTCTGGAGCTGCTATTGGAGATATGATCCCCGGATACCCTGTGTAGGGCTTATTAGCTCAGACCGAGAGCAGGACAAGCCCAGCATTAGAGTCCGGTATAGCCCAAGAAGAGGGGTTCAGTTCTGATAAGGAGTATTAGATCCTTATCGGGTAATTGAACTCTAAATCAGGTATAAAGAGATATGCTTGTACCAGAATCCTTGTAATTAGGGAATTAGGACCTGAGTTCGGTATATAATCCCGGACATAAGGGAAACTGAATCGGGATAGAGTCCTGGATTGTTGGGCTCGCTCCTTGACTATATAAGGAGAGCGATGCACCCCTAGAGGTATCTTATTCTTCACGTCTTAAGCCTCCATCACTTAAGCGCATAGCTTTATAAGCATAGACTCAATATAATCCACTAAAACACTAGACGTAGGGGCTATTATTCTACGGAAGACCTGAATTAGTATAAATCTTGGCTCTTGTTTTCTAGAGTCAACCATCGGGTTCAAGAGTGCCACGCTTTCCTAGCTCTCTATTCACCACCTTGGGTACTCCTTGGGTGGATTGCTCGGCGATTCACCGACACTATCTCGATTCTCGAGCCCAAAACACAAGAATCGTTGAGTAAAACATTACAAGCGTGATACAGGGCATGTTTGGTACATCTCCAACTCCAAGATTCATGCTAGATTTAGTGTTTATAAAGTATAATAAAATAGTTTAAATTTTATTTATAGTCTAAAATAAAAACTAGATTACTCAACTAAATACCCTTAATTCATCCATAGCTCTAGATTTAAGATTTCTTAGAGCTAAGTTGAACTAGTTCTAAAAAAATCTAGATCTAGAGCTGTACCAAATCAATGACACCAATCAGCACAAGCGCAACTGTAACACTATTGTAGAACAACTGATTAATTACAAGTACAGAGCTGCTGTGTAGAAAGAAACAGAAATAACGGGCAAGAAAATAAAACCAGGAACGTCGGTGACTGACCGAGTCCGGCTGGTGTGATGGTGGGCAGAAGTCTTTTTTTACCCAACCTTAACCTTAATTAGAGTCCGCAAAACCACAGTAAATACATGTTAGCACGATTATCAATTATCATCGGCCATTGATTTATAAAAACTGGTCTAATAAAAATGGTAATGATAAATAAATCGGTAACTAGTCATCCAATCACCACTGATAACTGGTAATAACCGGTGTAGAAAAGGTTTCGGTAACCCTACAAGCAATTCGCTGGATAAAAATCTAAAAACAATAAGAAAGGCGCAGACACAATCTCCAACCCCAAATTAAAACAAACTTTTAGTTTTCTCACACAAAGCTTATGGATAATAAAATTTGCTATGACAGGTCAAATACCTTGACCCTTACATGAAATGAACTGAGAATTTAGTTTGTTTGTGTTCAATTATTGTTATTATTATTACTACAACTACATCTACATGGTAAATATTGTTATTGTTATTACTACAACTACATGGTAAATTACAAACTAGAGAACTGAGTGTGATTTTTAGCTTGTTTTATGAAGCTAGCTCTATTCGACCGAACTACTTTTGAAACTTGTCACCCTCTCGTGGAACCACATATACATATAGTAGGGTCAAGTTGAGTAGTTTTAACTATGGCTATCTTAAGAATCCAAAGCTCTTCAACAATTTAGACGCTAACTTCATATTATAAAACTAAATAGCTATAAAATACTAAAATAAACTAAAATACAAAAGTTAGAAAACACCGATAACTCTATATTCTCATCATATTCTCATCAGATGCTCAATTGTTATTTAGAATTTGAAGAGCTCCAGACATATTTTTTTCTATGAACCGGAGGACATGCGCCATTGCCTTTAAATTAGTGTTTCCCCTTTTCACAATCGAACCGGTGGAAGTTACAAATCGAACTGAAATATCAGAAGTCAAGTTCAAATTAGTTCGTAGGATTAGAATAAAAAAAATAAAAATTTCAAATAAAATTTGTGTTGTAGCCATCACATGACATGATTGGAAATAGAGAAATGAATGAGCATTGTTGTAGAGTATTATTAGGCATGGACTCTTTTTTTATTCTGAAGGGTTTATTTGGTCATACTGTTGATGGATGATATATTTTCTCATATTAACTTGGGAATAATTACTACCTCCAAAGAATGATATTTTGAACATCCACACAATCTCCAATGATTATATTTTTATGTTACCTTTTTTAACTATGCATCTATAAAATTATCACAAATCTACTAATATCATTTGCACATGTAAATTATAATATTTTTTAATTTTTTAATTATTTAAGATCTTTTATGTTTAACTGTATATTTTTCAGTACGCCATTTATTAATTATTTAATATTTGTTCTGAAGACTTAGAAATTGCCATATTAATCAAAGAAAAGAAAATGAGATACAGCTTTGATTATAGGTGGATCTAGATTATATATGTTTTTAGAGTCGACGTATAAATACATTTTAAATTATAAGAATTTCGGATTAGAAAAATAAGATGTATTAAAAGAAGAGTCCGTTATAATCTGCATGGAAGCAAATGATATTTCACTTGCACTACATTTTAAAACAAATTAAAGTTCTAACAACGAGGTATACATGGATTCGTCCATGCTTGAATGCCAGCCTCAGTTCGATACTTCGATGAATCGATCGACTAGTGCTCCTTGCCGTGCGCCATGGAGTGGACGATGCCCTTGGAGAGGCAGTACGCGATGGACTGTATGGTGATCATGGGGTTGATGCCGACGGCCGTGGGGAGGAGGCTGCCGTCGCAGACGTAGAGGCCTTTCGCCTCCCAGCTCTCGCCGGTGCCGTCGACGACGCCGTCGTTGGGGGTCGCGCTCATTCGGCAGGTGCCCATCTGGTGCGCCGAGCAGAAGATCCCCCACTTGTTCGTCATCGAGTGCATGGGGCCCGTCTCGATGGTCACCTCGTCGAGGAACGCCTCCAGGTCCTCGTCACGGATGCCCTTGCAGCGGAGACGGAGCCCGTCGCTGCGGTGCGTGCCGACCTCGGCTGCGCCGGCGGCTACCAGGATGCGCAGCGCGCGGCGAAGGCCGTGGCGGAGCTCTTCGGTGTCGTCGGGGCTCAGGGTGAAGCGCAGGCGACCCTCGCCGTCGACGAACCCGGCGCCGCTGTCGCGGACGAGCGCGAACGCGTGCGCGGTGCGCGAGTACCGGCGCATGCGCTCCTTCATGTCGCGGCCGGACTCCCATGGCACAATGGCGGCGAACGCACCCGGACCCAGCGCCGGCGTCTCGATGATGGTGCGCTCCGTGACGCGGTGCATGCAGGTGATGATGCCGCCCTCGTAGCACTTTCCGGGGAGATGCGGCTCAGGCGCGTTCTCCGGAAAGTATCCCCACGCCATGGACACCGGGTGGAGGTGCAGGTTCCGGCCAATTTGCCGGTTCTTGAGCCCGCTGTTGCGCAACAATGGCGGCGTCATGAGCGCCCCGCACGCCGAGATGGACACCTTCGCCTCGATGCGCAGCTTCCTGGTAATGCCATTGCTGATGCACGTCGCCAGCAGGCCCACGCACTTCTTGCTCCGGCCGTTCTCGCCCCGTCCGCCAGCGTTGCTCTCGAGGATAAAACGTTCGGCCTTGCACCCGGTGAGGATGACAGCGCCGCGCTCGACGGCGTCGACGAGCCATGTCGTGTCGGTGCCTTTCTTGTCGCCGGTGGGACACCCGAAGTTGCAGCTCCCGCAGAAGTGCCCCTCGGACGAGTTGCGCGGCACGGCGGCGGCGGGCAGCCCGAGAGCCTCGCACCCGCTGCGCACAATCTTGTTCTGGAACCCTTCTTCCCGGCAACCGGCGGTGACGTTGAGACGAGCGCACACAGCGTCCATGGCCTCCACGTACCCCGGGCTCGCGAACACCGGCAGGCCATGCTCACGCGCCCACTCCTGCATGACATCCGCCGGCGTGCGGATGCTCGCAGACCAGTTTACCGCTGACCCGCCGCCGACCGTCGCGCCCGTGAATATCAGCGTCGTGACGTTGGACGTGCAGAAGATGCCGCCATTCTCAAAGAGTCGCTCCATGGACGGACCCTCGATGGAGCTGTAATCCTCTGCAGTAAAATATTCGCCTTTCTCAACGACGACAACCTTGTACCCCGCGGACGCGAGTACCGCGGCGGCCACGCCGCCGCCGCAGCCGGACCCGACAATGACGGCGTCGCACTGCACTGTGTGGTGCGCCTCGGCCGCGCCGGGCTTCACCACGAGTCCCTTCGCCGCGAGCGACCTGAGAAGGGTGGAGTCCGTGAGCGCCCTGGTCTCCACGACGCCATTGTCCAGCGGCCGCGACGGCGAGGTCGTCGACTCTGTTCGATCTTTCCGCTGCTCCTCCACTCTGTACCCTATTGCTTTCCAGTACGGATTCTCCAAATTTTCGTTAACCTGCATCGTCGACATTGGAAGTTACAGAAATGATTCAAGGATTCTTTCATCTACAAAAACATGAATTATTTGATCTTCAGATGATATAGAGTTTGCATTAGTTGTTTCTTTGATTATATAATTGACACAAATTGCGCTGCTTGCACTTTGGTTAATTCTGACATGAATACTGAAAATGGTACAAACTGACAGGCTTACAGCTTATTCACGGATTATTCTTCACACGAACATTATTTGTTTTAACCATAGCTCAATTTTTCAAACCTTTAGTTGGTCTAAATGGACAAGAATCTAAATTTATGCCTAAAGCTAATTAGGTGTGTGATTCATAGAACCCACAACAATTAGGAATGAGCAGAACTAAAAACATAGCAAATTTATAGGAGATCAAATCAATGTTTGAACTGATTGAACCGGGAGCATAGTTGCTCTCACATAAACCCAACGTATAAATCAAAAGATTATCTCTCCCTCCTCCATATATAGTTAGTTACATATATTTGCTTAGTTGATATATAACTTTAACAAAATTGGTTTGAGGTCATGTAAACAACTGGCATACACTATTTTCATGCATATACTTACATCCATGTAGAAGCAAAATTTCAAAATTTCAATTACTAGATTATTAATTTTGAGGTTTATAATAATTAATTTAGGTTTAGTAAATAAACATACGAACGAAATAAGTAAAGGGAGCATGAAAGAGCTAGCTCTTTGATCTAGCCATGGTTTGTTGTTGAATGATAGTCCCACTTCCTAAGTTTGAGGTAGTTTGAGGTTCTTTCTCTGCAGATGACCAAGTGAATGACTTAGACAATCCTAACTCACAGTGTTTATGAGTGATGTCTTGCTCTCCTCGTTTTCCTTAAGATATTACTCATAGACATGGTCTTCCTAATGAATAGTTTATTCAAAATAAATTTATATCTAATCACATATATTTTCTCTCTTTTATTTCCCAATCTACTTCTTTGCTTCATTAGATATCGTGTAGAGTTAGTTTTTTGCTTAAGAAATTGTTTCTCGCTGACACCTCAATAAATCATTTGCTACATCAGATTTCGCCTGACATGACAATATAATTAATGCTAAGAAATTATCTCAATCATTGGGGTTAGGGACAAAAATATTTCACACATAAGGCTAACCTAACTATTCTTAATTAATTATAAAAAATTTAATTTTTTTATAAGAATTTAATAAGAATTAAATAAAAGTAAGACTCAACCCTAGTCACACACACCTAGTCCGCCACGGGTGACTGGGTATTGTGAGAAAGATGAGTGCAACCGGGAGACCCTCTTCCTTCACAAAGAGTGCATAGATAACAAGCATGGTATACTAGTGTGAGTTCGGTAGCAGAAAATCAAACGCATTTTGCACCTAGTCCTGCACTGCAGGATGGAATATAATTATGTAGCCTGAATTGAACTCTTCTTTTGAGTACCTGTTTGTGTGAATTGTGGCCACATGAGGAGGACGCCAGACGTCAGGGGATACACGCATTGCAGATGCAGGTCGTAATAATTCCAGCCATCTAACCTCTGAATGTGCAGTAAAGTATTGCCGCGATTTTCCAATTTTTTAGCGATATCTACTGACTGAATGGAGACGACCGAGTAACAGTCGTACCAGACAGTCATTCAGTGCTGTTTCCAGTCTCACCAGTGAGACTTTATGTTGCCAGTGGTTCCGATCTCAGTTGCCGTTGCCCACTAGACTCCCGGCAGGATGCAAGCAGCACGGATACAACTTGTGGACCCAAAAAGTTTTAAAACACAAAAAATTACTTCATTTAACTTTGTTAAAAAATTTATTTTTACTTCCTTACCTTACCTAGTCTTAATTCGCAACGAAGCTTTATTTCTACGATATCTTTATCTATTCCTTTATAATAGGATATCACCTCCTAGTTTAGTTTTTTATTATTAATTTTATCTACAAAAGTAAAAATTTTATATGATTAGTGTGCATGTCAATTAAGGACATAACACAATTGCTATACGGGCATGTCTAGTGTTAATGAAGCTTACTTTGTCATGTCACTGCCATGTCATACATGCACTGTATGCTCTTTCTTTTCTGCCGTAGGTGATGGTACTATGCGGACCTGGCTAAAAGGTGTTTTTTTAAAACTACCTCTTTTAAATTAAAACTATTTTTTGAATCTTGTATATACATCGGGCTCGTTTGAAATAGAGTATTTTTCAAAAGAATTAAATTCTTGCAAAAATACTATAAAATTCATGCGTTCCAAAAAAGTCCTTAGCGATTTCTTAATAGCTTGTGATGAATCACAGTCATGAGTAGGTTACAGGTATGCAGATTTGTTAACCCATGCAATTCAACTAAAATCTTGTTTTCTTAATTGTTAGTTCAAATTAGGCTTAAAATATAAACCAAACAAAGTAGGGTGAACCGATGGCTACCCAAGAGGAGGAAGAACAGGAAGCGTATGCATGCACGTACCATGGTGTAGAAGACGTAGTGGCAGAGGATCTTGACGATGGCGAAGGCGAGGCGGAGTGGGAAGAGCCACCGCGCGCTGCTCCACCGCTGCAGCGCCGCCTCCCGCCGAGGCGCCGGCATGTCGGCGAAGCGGCGGACGAAGGGGAGCTCGCCGGAGAGGCACTGCCTGCCGCACAGCAGCAGCGTTCCCACCCTCGTGCTCAGCACCCACAGCACCACCCACGCCAGCGCCCCCGCCTCCCATACGCACCTCGTCACCAGCAACTCCGCCACCTGCATGCCATCCATGCCCAGATTAGAACAGATGGACAGCCGGAGCCGGAGAAGAAGCGGTGACTTAGCGAGCAGTATTCACGACGTCGACGTGTACAGTGTACTAGCTTGGATGAACTGACCTCGTCGGGCGTGGCGGAGTCGGCGGCGGAGGCGAGGTAGAACCGCTCGAGGTCCTTATCCCCGGGTCGCCCCCCGCGGCCGCCGTCGCCCGCGCCGTGGCGGGCGCCCTCCTCCTCGTGATCCACCGGCAGCGACGGGATGAGCGCGCCGCACATGGCC
>KE371943.1:175086-186968 GCA_000418225.1 Zizania latifolia
GCACCGAATAAATCTGCAGCTGGCGGCGCGCGTGGGGAGCAGCGGCGCAGCGAGGCAAGGGCGAGCACGGAGTCCGGGAGACTCAGGATCATCGGGAACGTCTACAACGACTCTTTTCCGGCAAAAATCTGCACCAAGATTTCAGTATTAACTCCTTGCACTTAACATGTTTGCTGAAATGTCTAGTAAGGATTAGTATAGCTATCTAGGTGTTTGTTTAATTGTCTACATGCACTTGGTTACTTGATTACCCTCTGAACATTTTATATGTGTTCTTATGACTGTTCAGTGCATGTTTACTTGCCTGAGAATGTTGGTATTACACTAGTTTTGATTTGAGTACTCGATCATTCTTGAGAGAGATGGTTATGAGCAATTGTTTCTTTTTACTTTCATTTCTCTTGTGAATCTTTTCAGATCAAGTACTTTGATTGTTGACTTGGCCATATTACAAGTATTCGATAATTGCATGAGAGCGATTTGTATGTTTCTCTTTTTGTGAGAACGTTTGTTTCCCTCATTAATACATATTGATCGATACTTGTATTTATCATTGCTGCTGTGTTCAAGTGTTTGTCCGTGGAAGTTGTGTATCGACTCGCCTGGTGTGACTTCTTTAACACAGTCTTGAACTGAAACTTTTCAAGTCACTTGCAAGTCTGATACTCAAACTTGAGGAAGTTTTAGTGAGTTTTATTTTTCCGCTGTGTTTTTTGATTTTGGTTTGCGCCCATTCACCCCCGCTCTGGTCGCTAGTTTCGATCCTACAACTGACCGTGCTTTGACCGGATTCCTGGACTTCCATGGGCTGTGCCGAAATTGTGTTGGGCTTAGGCCTTACCAAATTTTGCCGTTAACAGTATCTCAGAAAATAGCAGATGTTCATGCCCAGTCTTTCCAAGGCTCTATCAGGGTAGATAGAGAGAAAGACCAACTAACGATAGCACTTGGCAATAAAGAGCATCCAGGGCGCAGCAGGAGCAAAGGAATGATTCCTTAGAAAGAGGGGTTCGCGGAGGATGAGGCCTCCTACAGGAGCCGAAGCAGAAGAAAAGAAGAAATGGGTGAGATGATGTCAATGATGCGCCAACAAATACAGGAAAAACGGGCAATGATTGATGCTAAAATAGCTGAAGCACTTCGGTAGCACGGTATTGTGGGTGAGGACGGTGTCCAAGTGCCAACTGATGCCCATCGAAGCAGATGTGCATCTGCGGCGTCTGTTGGGATAGGCATAAATCAGTATCCCATGGATGAAATCAATGAAAGCAAGGTCTGTAAACTTGCCATACCAACAATAAATATTAACACAACGATAGTGATGTGGTAGGTTGATCAATGTGTGGTAGAGAAAACCTTCAATGATGCACCAATACCGAAGGGATATGCTAAGGTTCATGTTGACTCAGTCAGAAAGGCATATCATAAGATTGATATGGAGTATGTGATGGTAATATACCCTAGAGATAAGTTCTAGTTGGACCGAAACTTCCGGGCCCACCCTAGTGGCAAGTTCTGGAGGAATCAGAAGTTCCGGTTGGACCGGAACTTCTAGGCCTGCTCTAGAGGCGAATTCTGGTTGAATCAGAAGTACTGGGCTTCGGCCAGAACTTTTGGGGCTGAAATAAATTTGATATAGAATGTTATTTTTAGAAGTTCCGGTTGGATCAGAACTTCCGGATAGAAATAAATTCAATATAAGATGTTATTTTCAGGCCAAACGTGCAGATTAGATCTAGCGGGCTTTAATGTTGATTAAAGGCCTATCAGTGGGCTCTATATAAGGAGAGGAGAGACTAGGGTGCAAAAAGCGGTTGGACCTCCCCAAACCCTAGCCGCCACCTCTCCCCTAGCCTCACCTGCTATGGTCGCATCTTCCCTAGCCTCGCGCGTGGTACTAGCATATCGGCGTGAGGTGATCCCATCCCTGTACGTGTGGATACCGTAGAGGTACCGCTGTAACTGCGGTGCTGATCATCTCAACGTGAGGATCACAAGGCTGCATCGTCTTCGCCACCAACGATTAGATGGAGCTGGGCAGAGTTGATCGAGGACGCGCTTCTCCAACTCTTCTTTCGTTGCCCTAGTGCGTCTCACGACTAGAGGTAACGATCCATGATCCCATTACTCGTATGGTTCCTGGGTTGAACATGATAGAAAAAGTTTTGTTTTTGCTAGTGTAGCCTACCCGTTCCCCAACAATGGTATCAGAGCCTACGTGCGTAGTGTTCGATCTGGATCATACATATATAGGTGATATATGGTGGAAATAGATTAGATCTATTGTTCTTTCGTCGGATTTTCGGACGTTTCAGGCTCTAGCCGGAACTTCCGAGCCAAAATAATTTTTGTACAGAAGGTTATTTTCGGAAGTTCTAGGTTTAACGCGGAAGTTTTAGGCTAAAATAAATTCGATACAGAAGGTTGATTTTGGAAGTTCCGGTCCTTAAGCCGGATGTTCTGGGCTTCGGCCGAAAGTTCTAGGCCTTGAGCCGAAAGTTCCGAATCCACTTTTAGACACGCATAAATTCGACGCTTAACTCGTTTTTGCGGAGAATGTTGTGACTGGTATGGCCTTGTGATGTATATGGTGCACGTATGTAATTTTCATGGCCTGCATGTCGTGGTTAATTATAGCCCAAGGTTGTTCTATTATTGTATGATCTGCGTGTCGATATGTGATGCTTCTTCTCATATAATTTGTATAGTACTATTAGATGTAATAGACTGATACAAGATCATGGAGGCTTGAAGCGTGATGACCCGAAGGATAGGAACCGTGGAGATGGAGATCACCATGTGAGAAGGGCCATACTATGTCAGAGTTAATATGATTGCTTGTGATGTTTACTTATGTTCCTGTCATACTATTCTTTCATGTTTTGTATGCGGTAGGCATCGTTATCATGCTAGAATAGTTTTCCTCAGAAAATTAAGAGTCATTGATGTCCTTTCCAATCGATACACCTACGAAGGTTTTTGATCATTGCATGGTAGGTCTGTCAAAGCAGGGTGCTATCTTTTATCTTAACTAGTTATGGTAAATGTCAGACCTCCAGAATCATAGTATTGATTTACTTAACAAAGCTATCAAAACGGTTTTGGGCTTTGGGGCATGGAGTTGGGCGTCGAGGCATTGGATGGCACCCTAACGAACAAGAGTCACATAGTGATGTGATTAGCAAAGTGTTGCTTACCTATGTCACTAATTTTCTAGTAGTGATGCCAAAGCTCACTAGAAGTTAGTCGAGTATGGATCTTGTCCCACTACATGTCGTAAGGAGGAAAATGGTCGTATATCATGTATTGGAGCATCTTTTATTTGATAGAAGATTCACATAGCATAGTGCTGAAACTTGCATTTTTGTTGTAGATCATGGTACCTACTGCTAGTAACACTTCCAGTTTTAATTTATGATCAATTCTTACAAAGGAAAAGCTTTATGAAACAAACCTTATTGATTGGTATAAAAATTTGAGAATTGTTCTCAAACAAGAAAAAAGGGAATATGTTCCAGAGTTGTACTTGGAAGGACTCAAGAAGAAGAAGGGAAGTGAGACTTCCGCTTCTATTTCAAGTATAAATGTTATTGAAATTAATCTTGCTACTCGTAACGCTGATTCATGGGTATTTGATATCGGATCAATTATTCATACCTGCAAATCATTGCAGGGACTGAAAAGGACTAGGAAGTGTGTAAGAGGCGAATTGGATATGCGCGTTGGCAATGGTGCAAGAGTTGCTGCGTTGGCCGTCGGCGTTTATTCTTTATCGCTACCCTCAGGATTAGTTTTAAAATTGAATAATTGTTATTACATTCCTGTCTTGGGCAGAAACATTATCTCTTCTTCATGTTTGGAGGAAGATGGTCATGAATTCATAATAAAGAACAAGTGTTGTTCGATATTTTTGAATGGTATGCTCTATGGTACTTATCCATTGATGAATGGATTATATATTCTGAATCTTGAGGATACACATGCTTATAACATTAATACGAAGAACCCTCGGCTTAATGATTTGAATCCCACTTTTGTTTGGAATTATCGTTTAGGTCATATAAATGAGAAACGCATGCAGAAGCTCCATAAAGATGGTCTTCTGGAGTCATTTAATTTCAAATCATTTGATACATATGAGTCTTGTTTACTTGGAAAAATGACTAAGACGCCTTTCACTGGTCAAAGTGAGAGGACAAATAAATTATTGGTTCTTATACATACAGATGTATGTGGACTAATGAGTTCTACAGCTAGAGGTGGTTTTCAGTACTTCATTACTTTTACCGATGACTTTAGTAGATTTGGTTATATCTACTTAATGAGGCATAAGTCAGAATCCTTTGAAAAGTTCAAGGAGTTCTAGAAGACAATTAAATTTCTGCGATCGGATCGTGAAGGTGAATATTTGAGCCATGAGTTTATTGATCATCTAAAGCAATGTGGAATTATTCCATAGCTCACTCTATCGGGCCCGCCTTAATGGAATGGGGTGTCCGAGCGGAAGAACCGAACTTTGTTAGACATGGTCCGGTCGATGATGAGTCAATCTGATCTGAACTTTGTAAAATATTTGATGTCTAATAAGCTCACTCTCAAATCTAATAAATGCTTATTTGTGGGGTATCCTAGGAAAACCAAAGGATATTACTTCTATAACTGAGAAGATGGCAAAGTGTTTGTCACCCGGAATAGTGTCTTTCTTGATATAGAGTTTCTCTCGAAAGGACTTAGCGGGAGTATGGTGCGACTCGAAGAAGTTCGGAAACCACTCGAAAGTGTTTCAGCTCCTATTGAACCACAACTCGATATGCAAGATGTTGCAGAACCTGTTATCGAGACATCAGCCCCACGTCGGTCGAAAAGAGTTCGTCATCCACCCGAGCGGTTTATGTTACTAACCACGGGGCAGCACGACATATTATTATTTGACAATGATGAACCTAAGACCTACTCGGAAGCGGTGATGGGACTAGATTCTAAGAAATGGCATGGAGCTATAAGATCCGAGTTAGAATCCATGCGAGAGAATTAAGTTTAGAACTTGGTCGATCCACCTGATTGTGTCAAAACTATCGAGTGCAAATAGATTTTTAAGAAAAAGATAGACGTTGATGGAAATGTTTATATCAATAAGGCACGATTGGTGGCAAAAGGTTTCAGGCAAATTTAAGGTGTTGATTATGATAAAACATTTTCGTCCGTCGCTATGCTAAAGTCTATCCGGATAATCCTAGCAATTGCCGCATATTTTGACTATGAGATTTGGCAAATGGATGCCAAAACGGCTTTCCTTAATGAAAACCTAAGTGAGGATGTGTACATGATATAGCCTGAAGGTTTTGTCAATCAGAAAAATGCTGGAAAAATTTGCAAGCTTTAAAAGTCCGTTTATGGGCTGAAGCAAGCTTCTTGGAGTCGGAATCTTCGTTTTGATGAGGTGATCAAAGGGTTTGGTTTTATCAAGAATGAAGAAGAGCCTTGTATTTACAAATAGGCTAGTGGGAGCGCACTTGTATTTTTGGTCTTATATGTAGATGACATATTGTTGATCGAAAATAATATTTCAATGCTCGATGCTGTTAAATCTTCGTTGCGAAAAAGTTTCTCAATGAAAGATTTTAGATAGGCAGCATACATATTAGGCATAAAGATCCATAGAGATAGATCAAAAAGGCTAATTGGATTAAGCCAAATCATGTACATTGACAAGGTATTGAAACGGTTCAATATGCAGGATTCTAAGAAAGATTTCTTGCCAATGTCACATGGTATTACTCTCAGCAAGAGTCAGTGTCCTTCGACACCTGATGAGCTCGAGAAGATGAGTGTGATCCCGTATACTTTCGCAATTGGGTCCATCATGTATGCCATGCTTTGTATATGCCCAGATGTTTCCTATGCTCTAAGTGTTACGAGCAGATACCAATCAAACTCAGGTGAACGTCACTGGGCAATGGAAAAGAATATCCTCAAGTACTTAAGAAGAATTGAGGATATGTTTCTAGTCTACGGAGGTGCGGAGGAGCTCGTTGTAAACGG
Source organism: Zizania latifolia (assembly GCA_000418225.1). Taxonomy (NCBI): domain Eukaryota; kingdom Viridiplantae; phylum Streptophyta; class Magnoliopsida; order Poales; family Poaceae; genus Zizania; species Zizania latifolia. The sequence goes on from KE371943.1 coordinate 181,129, forward strand.
TTACACCGACACTAGCTTCCAAACCAACAAGGACGATTCGAAATCGCAATCTGGATTTGTGTTTAGCCTTAATGGAGGCGCAGTGAGTTGGAAATGTTCCAAGCAAGAAACGGTTATAGATGGTGTTTGTTTCTGAGCTGGGTGTTGTCCCTAGTGCGTCCAGTGTAGTGGACCTCTATTGTGATAATAGTGGTGCCATTATGCAAGCCAAGGAGCCTAGGTCGCACCAAAAGTCCAAGCACATACTGCGACGCTACCACCTTATCTGAGAGATTATAGATAGATGTGATGTAAAGATATGCAAGGTACACACGGATTCAAACATTGCCGGTCTGTCGACGAAACCTCTCTCGTAGCCCAAGCACGAGGCGCACTTAAGCTCTATGGGTATTAGATACTTGTGTGATAGAGTCTAGTGTCTATGAGAGAAGGAGTCTTGTCTATGCTGATGTATTTTGGATAATTGGTTATCTTGTTTCTTGAATAATTATCTTTTGCATTGATCAGTAAGTATATGACTTGTTTGTGAAACTCTTTGTTTTATCATGATGTTATTCTAAACGATCCCTAATCTCATATCATGTGAGACAATGATGATTTATAGATTAGCACATTTGACTGATTGATGACCATATTTCACGGATCATAGATATGGAGATATCAAATCAGTGATGTGGACACATGTTAGAGAACATGGTGTTGGATAGACCCACCTTGACATACTACTGGGATTGTTATTCTTGTTGTGCCATCAGTTGTCATCTCAAATGGTGTACCTACAGAATCCTTTGACCTAAAATCGTCATTGATTCTAGAATATGTAGTAACATACTTAGAGGCTTCCAAAAGCTATTCCGTAACTAGGTAGTTATAAAGGTTGCTTTCAAGTATATTATGAAACATGTCGTGAAATGTGAGCGATCAAGATGGAATTTACCCCTCCTAAATAACAGGAGAGACGTCTCTAAGCCCCTCAAGATAGTTAGATTGGAAAAGTGCATGACCAAGCCACTATGATTAAAGAGTTAATCATGGTTAATCCACTACTTGATCGAGTGAAGTGTTGAGCTATCACAAGGGTGGCACGAATCTCGACTTGAGCTTGACTGATGTCGTGTGGTAAAGGGATTGGTGCTTGAGTATATTAAGGTTCAGTTGATATGATATTTGTATGCATTCGGGGGTCAGTATGTGCTGCTAGGTATTGCTATTGACTTGTGATCCAGAAAGGGTTTCCAGATAGCGGCCGTTTACATATGAACCTATCGGGTCACACGATTAAGGGGATGGGATTTAAAATTTGCAAGTATTGACTCTAGTGCAAGTGAGAGATTGATGGTAATATGCCCTAGAGACAAGTTCTAGATGAATCAGAAGTTCTCATTGGACCGGAATTTTTGGGCCCGCCCTGGTGGCGAGTTCTGGAGGAACTAAAAGTTTCGGTTAAACCAGAACTTCCGGGCCTACTCTAGAGGCGAATTCTGGACGAATCGGAAGTTCCGGGCTTCTGCCGAAACTTCCGGGGCCAAAATAAATTCGATACGGAATGTTATTTTTGGAAGTTCTGGTTGGACCGAAAGTTTTAGGTTCAGAAGTTCTGGTTGGACCGAAACTTCCGGATCAAAATAAATTCAATACAGAATGTTATTTTCGAAAGTTCCGGGCCTCGGCCGGAACTTCCGGGCCAAACGTACAGATTAGATCTGGTGGGCTTTAATATTGATTAAAGGCTCATCAGTGGGCTCTATATAAGGAGAGGAGAGGCTAGGGCGCAAAATGCGGTTTGATCTCCCCAAAACCTAGCCGCCACCTCTCCCATGGCCTCACCTGCTATGGCCGCATTTCTCCTAGCCTCACGCGTGGTACTAGCATATCGACGTGAGGTCATCCTGTCCCTGTACGTGTGGATACTGTAGATGCACCGCTGTAACTGCGGTGCTGATCATCTCGACGTGAGGATCACAAGGTTGCATCGTCTTCGCTGCCAACGATTGGACGAAGCTCGATGGAGTTGATCGAGGACACGCTTCCCCAACTCTTCTTCTGCTGCCCTAGCGCGTCTCGCGACTAGAGGTAACGATCCATGATCCCATTACTCGCATGATTCCTGGGTTGAACGGGGTAGAAAAAGTTTTGTTTTTGCTAGCGTAGCCTACCCGTTCCCCAACAGTATGCTAGTGAGACAGGCTCCAAGAGACTCAGAGACAATATTAGAGGATCCGTGCTATGGAAAAAGCAGTTTATACTTTTTGAAGATGAAACAGATAAATCATCTAATGAAAGCTCGGACCAGCATAGAATTATGCCATGTACAGGATCCAAGGGAGCCATCTCCACCTCGAAGGGATCCAACTCTACCTCTAGAGCCAATGCTACCTATAAAGGAGCCTACTCCACCTGCACCTCGAAGGGATCCAACTCCACCTCCAGAGCTAACGCTATCTCTAAAGGAGCCTACTCCAGTCGCACCTCAAAGGGATCCAACTCTACCTCCACCACCAAGGTAGTCTAAATCAAAATCTATAAATACATTAAAGACAAAGTTGACCTCCTCCCAATAAGAAAGGACACCTAAGAAAATGAAGATAGCACCGAGGTTGATCTATGATCTAAATGATGTAGAGACAGATGCCATGGTAGCTGTCACCGTGAAGGAGCACTTCAAAAAGCCGGCTCCTGATAAGACAATGTCAATTTCCGAAGCAACGAAGAAGTTTTTTGTGAGTATGGCTAGACTAGTTGCAACCAAGCGCAAATCAGATTACCAGTGCATCGGTGAGAAAAACACCTTAAGGAGAAAACTAAAAGGCAGATATCAAAAGGGAAAAAGGACAATGAGATGGAATTTTTTTGAAAGAATCCGGATTGACCACAGAGCAATTCATGGATGAATCGTTGGTAGAAAAAGCTCTGACACGCTGGGTATTCAAGTTAGGAGAATTATTAGTTGAGCCAAAAGTGTGGCGCAACCTTAACTGTCAATCTCACAAATTCCACAGTTGGTATCTAAAGGAATCCAAAGATAGCAGAGAAATATTTGAGGTCTATTTCAAGCATCGTGATTTCTTGCATGGTGACGTCATTCTTCACATCATGTTCGAGAAGATGTATCAATTGTAACAAGTTGTCCTTGACGTGACTATTCTTAGTTGATGGACTCTGTAAGTGTTATATTTACATAATTCACAGTTGTTTATAGTATCGTTGTATTAAAATTTTATTGTGCTAATCGTTTTTATATGATAGAGATACATAAATATAGAACGGAATGCATTCATCACGTGGGGTTCATAGACCCACTACAAATAAATTCGACAACGATTCAAGCGAGTCCTAATGATGCCAAGGCATATGCGCTGCAAGTACTTCTAGATCTCTAGTTAAAATAGTACATACTTCTGTCGTACAACTTTAGGTAAGAGTCTATTCCTAAATATTTTTATGTACATTGCATGAGAACTAAACATATCTTAACCTATGATGATATGTATGTAGGTTTCACTGGGTTCTCCTCGTAATTCAACTGGATATTAGCTAGATCACCATCCTTGATAGCCAAGATAATGCACCAGCGTGTTACCAACTCGTCATTGACTTGCTACAAAGATAGACAAATATGTCTGCCTTACTAATCTTTTATCTCTGTTCTCTAATAAATTAAATCTAACATTAGATCACACACATGTAGGGTATACAAAAAATATATCAAGAAGAGTAATAGGTTCCACCCATACCAGAAAGATTGGATAGTCCGACATAACTTTCCGTGTCGGAAGCAAAGTCCATGCAATAATCTCTGTGGATTTTATGTTATGGAATTCATGCACGGATTCATAGGAGACGAGGCGCTCAAGGTAAAAGATGCTAAAGTACGAGGAATATTAATTACACTGATAGTTATTTTTTATCCGAGGTGGGCCGACTTATAACGATTAATTTCTTCTGTTTATACATACAGCTTCTCAAACTATCCACGGATCGGTTATTGCCTATTGAAATCACCGCACTTCAAGAACAACTTTGCGGATTCCTCAACGACCATGTTATTTGTGAACTGAGTGAGTACAATAGTCTAGCATCCTTGCGCTCAAATGCTAAGAATACGCAGAGATCAAAACCTTCATGTAAAAAAAACCATAGACTACATATCATTCAAGGTTGTTTGTCTTTGTAAAAATAATTTATCACATTCAAGATTGTTTGTAAAAATAATTTATGTAAATGATTCCCTAATTTCAATTTAGTATGTCATATTATTTTGATTTGAGTTTGTCTACGTAATATTCTCGTTGTAGGCTATACAGATAGATTTAGCATATATGTGCATTTGTATATATAATTAATACAACGTGATTTATGCAAAAAAAATAAGGTAAAATACACATCAGTGTCAATTCAGACAAGTAACCGGCACTGATACTCAGCTATCAGTGTCGGTTGCAGAGATGAACCAACACTGATAGCAGAGTATCAGTGCCGGTTTAGTTTTAGAACCAACACTGATACGCGAGTATCAGTGCCGGTTCGGGGATAGAACCGGCACTGATATGCCTGAATAGTGGTGGTTTCAAAACCGCCACTGATAACCATCGACTATCAGTTCTGACTAGTCAGTGACGATTCAGAACCCACCACTGATAGCTATTTTGACCCGACACTAACATTTTTGTCCTGTAGTAGTGTTTTTAGAGGGTTTGAATTAAACCATGTAAAAATTTCAGTAAATTTCTGTGTTCCAATGTAGGTGTAGACCTCGCATGTTTGAGACCAAAACTGATATTTTTCAGACTCGTTTAATTGATATTAAAGGTGTCTTAATCTGTCCTTTTTTAACAAACAGCCAATAACTGTGGACTGTTGAGCAACGCCCCAGCTGCAGCTTAATTACAGACGAAAAACGATTTGAAAACTGTGGTAACTAAAGTAACACAGCTAAGTGATTTTACATACGTATCTAAATTCGCTGTAATTAATCAAGGAGAATCTCACATGGCCAGTTGAGCTTAGCTCATTTTTAACGCATGGATTTCACGTGAGTTTCTTCGCGTGTTCTTCTTCTTCTTTGCTGACCGGCAGCAGCAGCACTGGCAAGAGCGGAAGCAGCGAGCAGGAGTACTCCTCCCACATTGAAGAGAAGAAATCAATGAATCAATTGCATGCATGCTCATTGCTCGAATTGAAAGCCCCCTTTCATTCAGACTGCCCAGCACTCAGCTAGCTCGCTAGCCATGCTCCTGCACTGCACTGACTGACTAAATCAGGCCATGAGCTAAGCATGCCAGCTAGCACCACGGTTCATACAACCGCAGTAATTGTTCTGTTCTTCTTGTCGTCGGTAAATGGTTACCGGTCTAAAAAATCACTATCCAATCGTTGGTTGGTTTTGTGAACCTTGACTAGTACATGATTTAGGCCTCCTTTGGGAGCTAGGGAAAACCATGGAAAAAAACCCATAGGGAAATTTTGAATGACATCTCATCCCCTCCATTTCCCTAGGGGGAAAATCCCAACCGGGATATATTCCCAGCTACCGTTTGGAATCCAAAAGGATAAAAATCCTGGGGAACAAAAAATATTTAAAAAAGACTGAAAATACAGGAAATTCAAAAGAAAAATACATGTAATATTTTTCCTAAAAATAACAAGTCCAACACCAAGCATATGAGAAGAGTAATACTCAGTCATAAAGCAATACAGAAGATGATGATGAACTATTCTTCGTATTGGTCCCTGCTATACTTACATGCCTTCAGACTGAAAGAAACCCATGCACACCTCATCTCTTTTCGGTACTGTTAATATTTCCTTAATCTTAACAGCACCAGGAAGAGATGAGCGCG
>KE371943.1:187050-216629 GCA_000418225.1 Zizania latifolia
ATCTCTAGGGGTAAGATAAATAGGTTTGTATAGGTAATAGGCAGGTCTGCAATAAACTGCACAAACAATGAGCTCTAAACATTTGCATATCACTATGTAGTAATGCTCAACCAAAATAATTGAAACAAAGTGAATTCACAGAAAATCAGTTCTAATTGATAAAACAAATAACAGTCACGAAGCTTGCATGAATACCTGCCTTAATGCTAGGGGTGAAATGTTGCTACTTAAGACAACTCAAATGATGAAAACTAAGTAATGACTAAAGTTCTTTTGTGGATTGTTATGGTCGGTATTCCGTATAGCAGACGGAGATGGATTCCTTAAGCAGTTTAAAGAGTTTGATTAGAATAAAGAGTCTATAAAGCAGAATCAGATTTGCTGTTAGATATTAAAAGAGTTCAAGTCTGTTAGATATTAAAAGAGTCCAAATCTGTTAGGATATCTAAAGAGTCTAAGTCTGAGTCAAGTTAGGAGTCCATGTTAGAGATAAGGGGATTAGCCCTATAAATACTAGTAGTTTGTATCAGGTTTATTGAGGTTAAAAGTAATAAAGAGTATTACTTTCATACCGCCTCATAATCACCCGGAAGCCGGCCGGCCGCCATCACGGTACTCGGACGGCGTCCTGCGCCATAGCCTTCCGTTTCCCACTCCTACAATCTACGTTCTGGTTTAGGTTCTACCAATTTGGTATCAGATATGTCTGGTTCCGAATGCTTCGGCGACGTCCGCACAAGCCCATGCAATGGAGACAATGACTACAATCCTAGCTGATTTGCAGTCTAAGATGGGCGATATGGTGGTCCAGATGTCTCAGATGTCATCTCGCATCACCTCCACGGAGAAGCGCCCTCTACATCACGATTTACCAATTCCTATAGTCAGCGTGCCTCCTGGTTCTTATCCGGCCACTGTTCCACCCTCATCTGCGGGCATGCCAATTCATTCGACATGGAGACCATCCGAGCACAAATTGGCTCTGTCTCCCTCACTGCACCATGGCGATTGCACGAGGGCCTCATCCTTTATGGTCGTCATGTATTCCTGGCAGCTTCCTCCACACTGCTCCCAATGCTACTAGCGACAGCATATGACATGAGTTACGAAGGAACCCAGAAAACTTTACACCGTCTACGCGCCAATTTCCACGTTCCCGGTGATCGTGGCCTTGTCCGGGATTTTGTGCGTGCCTGTTCTGTTTGTCAGCGTAACAAAACAGAACACTTGCATCCTGCCGGGCTTTTGTAGCCCCTTCTGGTGCCATGCCGGGCTTTTGTAGCCCCTTCCGGTGCCATCTCAGATTTGGGTAGATATCTCCATAGACTTCATTGAGGGGCTCCCAAAGGTCCATGGCAAATCCGTGATCTTAACAGTGGTCGATTGGTTCTCCAAGTTTGCACATTTTATTGCGCTCGGTCACCCTTACACAGCGTCTTTGGTGGCTCGCGCCTTCTTTGACGGCATTGTGCGACTACATGGATTTCCCTCTTCCATTGTCAGTGATCGAGACCCCGTTTTTACTAGCAACTTCTAGCGTGATCTCTTCAAATTGACCAGTGTCAAACTTCAATTAAGCACGGCCTTTCACCCACAATCAGATGGCCAGTCGGAGGTTGTGAACAAATTCATTGCAATGTATCTCCGCTGCTTTACGGGTGATCAGCCTCAGGCGTGGCTGGACTGGTTACCATGGGCAGAATTTGCTATAACACATCATTCCATTCGTTCCTACGGACAACACCATTCAAGGTGGTTTATGGCCGTGATCCGCCGACTTTGCTGCCACTTGTTGAAGGGACTGCACAGACTGCAGCAGCAAAAGAACTTCTTCAAGCTCGAGATGACTTCTTGGCTGCCGTACGCGAGCGTCTTCTGCAGGCTCAGTAGTACACTAAGAAGTATTATGACGACAATCATCGCGAGCTCCAGTTCAGCGTCGGGGACTGGGTATGGCTTCGTTGGCTGCATCGACAGGCCTCTTCTCTTGGAGTTGCTTCCGGTAAGCTTGGACCACGGTATGCAGGGCCCTTTTAGATCGTGGCTAGGATTGGATCCGTAGCTTATCGCCTACGCCTTCCAGACAATGCATGGCTCCATGATGTCTTCCACGTTAGAGTGTTGAAGCCGTTTCATGCCACTCCACCTGTGGAACCGCCGGCTCTACCTCCGATCGAGCACGGCAGACAACTGCCCATTCCAGAACGTGTTCTGCGTGCAAGCCTACGCAGGGGTGTTTGGCATGTTCTGGTCCAACGGTGGGGCTGACAGAGAGTGATGCTTCATGGGAACCAGTTGACTCTTTCCGCTCCTCTTATCTAGATTTCTAGCTCAAGGACAAGCTGTTTCTTGACGGAGGGAGAGATGTTATGGTTAGTATTTCGTATAGTAGACGGAGAAGGATTCCTTAAGCAGTTTAAAGGGTTTAATTAGAATAAAGAGTCTGTAAAGCAGAATCAGATCTGCTGTTAGATATTAAAAGAGTCCAAGTCTGTTAGATATTAAAAGAGTCCAAATCTGTTAGGATATCTAAAGAGTCCAAGTAAGTCAAGTTAGGAGTCCATGTTAGAGATAAGTAAGGGGATTAGCCCTATAAATACTAGTAGTTTGTATAAGGTTTATTAAGGTTAAAAATAATAAAGAGTTTTACTTTCATACCACCCCATAATCACCCGGAAGCGCCTGCCACCGTCACGGCGCCCAGAAGGCGCCCTGCACCCCAGCCTTCCATTTCCCACTCCTACAGTCTAGGTTCTGGTTCAGGTTCTACCAGGATAATAACGAATTAGCTGTAGGACTCCTGTGTCCTTTAGACCAAACTGAAGTGTGCGGATAGGTTTTGCAGTCAGGGTGGCAATTCTCATAAGATTTCGCATGTAAGGGGCAATAACCAGTGAGAATCTTGGCAAATAGAAGTATGCCACATAAATAACCACACAGTAAATTAATTTGATAGCGCCTCTGCACAGCCTCTTCCTGCAGCAGAAATTTCACAACCATATCAAGGATCACAACATGGAAATTTCACAACCATATCAAGGATCACAATAAATTAATTGACAAACATGAAAATCTGCTACACCGTACCGCCCACAGGCCACTGAAGGATCACAGCAACACGTCCAATAGGATCACGGCCACCAAAACCACCAATCCCAGCCACTGACCCCGAACAAACTACTCCCAACACTAAGATCTAATCAGCGCGCAACTCGAGACCGCAAAAACCCATCAGCCGGTGGCCGGATTGGATCTGATCCGGCGACAAAGTTCCGCCAACTTACCCGTTGTGGCGGCGGTCTCGTCCTCAATCGCCGCCTCCGTCGGAGCCTGCGGCCGGGGCCTCGGTCAGCAGCCTTCTCCACCGACGCGAGATCCCACGGTGGCGGCTTCTTCCAGCCTGCTCCACCGACGGCGGCCACTACCATAACCCTAGAGTGGGAGAGGGAGAAGAGGAGGCGCATGGACGGGGAGAGTCTGCCCAACCCCGAGTGGCGTGGTTCTTTTTCCCGGGAATCTGGCGTGGATTGGGCCAGAAATATCTTCTCTGATCGGCTTCCAAATGGCTAGAAAATTTAGCCTGGGTAATTTTGTCTCGTGGGCTTTTTTCCTAGGGAACAGGCCGGGATCCCGGGGAGAAACCAGGCTGCCAAAGGAGCCCTTAGAGTGCTTCAGTAGGAAATCAACCGAATTAGGGTTAAAACACATACAAAATAGTTAAAGTGCTATTTTATTAGGTGCATTAGTTATTGAATGACAAATAATTAATTGGCTTATATTAAATAATATAGTTAATTGTATGTCCATATAATGGTAAATAGTTAATTTCTTTACTATAACATGTTACATTATGTACAATGTTATTGTGTTTAAAAAATAACATTGATCTCTAAAAAATTAGGGTAGAGTGTATTTTTTAGAAAATCTTAGAGAGAATAGTAACCTAGGGCCTATTTGTAGGTCTAGGGTTTAGGTTACACGATTTTACATGGTTGCTCCTATTTACATGAATAGTTACCAGTAGTGTTCTCAAGGCGTCTAGGGTGTTTGGGGCTGGGCATCGGCCTCGCCTTGGTGGAGGTGCATATGGCGTCCACCTAGACGTGATATGGCGTCGACTGGACGCCCAGCGACCTAGAGCGAGCGCTGTCAGGCTAGCTGACGCGCACGAAAGAGGAGCGCATGAAGGAAAGAAGCTGGCGCAAGATAAGGCCGACAACGAAGAGAGGGAAAAAGAGGGAAAAGAGAGGTGGCAGCCGGCAGGTGGACTAGGCCTACTCGGCGGCAGCAGCGGATCTGCATGGCTGCGATGGTGGTAGATCTGCTCGGTGACGGCCAACAGTGGATCTGGTGGCGGTGGTGAAGTCATGCGGCTAGGAGAGAGAAGAGAGGGAAGAGCACTGTGCCTAGGAAAAGAGAGGAGAAGAAAGAGAGCGAAAAGAGAAGAGAAGAGAGGAAACTGTTGTGTGCTACTCTCTTCCAACCATACAGTCTACTCTAGCCAAGCACGTGCTACTGGTACTTTAAAGCTCACAGCCTGCTACACTTATTTAAAGCTCATAGCCTGCTACATTTATTTAAAGGAGCTCACAGAAAAATAACAGACATTCTGTTCTCTGTTAATATTTAGCTAACAGTAGTTAGATATTTGGATTAATAGCTTGTTTAGTCCTTAATAGTTAGCTAGTTATATGGGATAATAGAAGAGAAGGAAAGATTAGAAGAGAATAGAAGGACAACGTAAGTAAAGTATATATGCTACACTTAATTGGAGCAATTATATGTTAGGGTGTGTGTATGGCATCGCCTTGCCGTGCGCCTAAATCGCCTAGACGGCTGGAAAGGGGGTAGGTCACCGCGCCTCGCCTTACCACCTTAAGAACATTGGTTACCAGGGTATTTATGTCTTTTTAATATATTATGAGCTCATGAGCTACCCCTAGATAGGTGGGCCTATAATCCTAGATGAGCCTACCAACCTAGGTCTAGTGCCATTCTAGTTTACATGCTGATTATCACCACTAATAGTGCTTGTCTTGAACTACCTCCGTGTGTGCATCGTCGTCTCTCGATAGGATCCGCTAAGTTGATAGGATTTGCCTAGCTTTATAGGCTTTGCCATCTATTGGCGGACTTCGTTACTTGCCAGTGTGCTTCGCCACCTATCAGTGGGCTTCACTACCCTATGTGGCTAAATGGGTCCCGACCTACCTCCAACACACACACATATATGTAAAGCTACAGAATGGGTAGAAATAAATGTCGTCTCAGAGACACCGAACACCCACATAACGTCGTAACTCCTCGGTTCTATCTATGGATGACTTATAAGCTACAATCCTAGATGGCTTACGAGGCTTCTGTGCTGACTATTCACCCTCTTTGGTGAATTGATCTTATACTCAGACACAATGTTGATAAAACAATTATGATTATATGAATGTGACTACATAATATACTTGATACGAAGAGATAGAGACCACCATGGCATGAGACGATGGCACAACATCGTACAATGACTCACTACCATAGAAACGGTTTTTAGTGACGAAGCTTTACTGACGAATCAATGACGCGTGTCAGTAATACACTTGTAGTGACGGACTGTTTTACACCCGTCAGTAATGATGTAATATTAGCGATGGGTCGTGATACGACCCGTCACTAAATATGGGCACCCCTATTAGTGATGGGTCGTACCGTGACCCATCACTAAAGGGTACCCCCTATAGTGACGGGTCATGTTATGAACCGTCACTAAAGAGGGGTACCCCCATTAGTGATGGGTCACAGTACCACCCATCACTATAGGGTGTAACCTTTAGTGACGCGTGTTATTTTACCCGCGTCACTAAAGTATCCGCAACCCTAAGGCCATCGTTAGTGATGTCTTTTTAGGGATAACCATTATTGATGACAAGTATTTAAGGACCCTAGATTCATCGAGCTCCGCACTTATTGCTCCCACCCGCCGTCGACTTTACCCTTGTTCTATAATTACTGACCAGCCGCAGTTAAGTCCCCAGCCACTGGCCGGCCGACCACTACAGCACGCGCGTGCCTAGGATGGTGACCCGCACTATTACGTGCTCTGGTGCACCGTCCCACACCGCCGCTAGCACCAATGTCCGACCAAAAGTATATTTTTTTCTCCAATATTAATACACCATCATAATTTTGTAATATATATATATATATGTTGAACAAAGTGAAATAATTAGTGAATTAACAACTAATGGATCTTTGCTAGTTATGAATTAATTTTGTTACAAATTTTTATATGAGTAATTATTAGAGTCACACAACCGATTATGTCATCTCCCGTTTGGGAGTGCTGGATTATAAATATGACTGGGTAACTGGTCATATTTATAGGAAGACGCTCCTGAATTGTCCACACACTTTGGATAGTCTAGAGATGTGCGGCCCGCGTAGCTGGACCACATGGTCCCGTACGATTCTAGAGAGAGTTTTGGTGGTGTCTCCCTATTGTTCTCCGGATACACAACCCCCTCGATCCCAAGTCGAGACGTATATTTGGAGAACAGCGGGGAGATGTTGCCAAAATTCTCTCTGGAACCGTACGGAACCACATGGTCCAGCTACGTGGGCCGTATATCCTCGGATGGGATTTAGAACCTATCCTTACCTATTAGTATCCAAAGCATGCTTTAATTGCCGCAAATCGTAAAGTTGGATATGATGGTTGTTTTTTGATAATTTTGTATATGCCAACAACAAGGAGCTAGATGTATCTTAATTGCTGTACTTGCAATGAATACTTGAGTAGGGTGAAGTCTTTTATGAGTACTGCTAAAGTTGACATGGAAGCTAATAGAAAGACTGCAATGTGGTGTCCATGCTATGATTGTAAGAACAAGAAGAAGTTTCCAAATTTAGAGTATGTCTATGATCATTTGCTAAGACGTGGATTCAAGAAGGGATATTATATATGGAATAAACATGGCAAAGAAGAAGAAAACGATGGTGAAGTAGATCAGATTGCTAGTAAAGATGAATGTGGGGCCGGTGATATGGATTACATGAGCGACAATGATAGTTTAGGAATTAATAAAGATAAGTATACTGATATAGTGGACAATGTTGATCAGATGGTGCGTGATGCGGAGGAACACGTTGCATATTCTAAAAGAGAGTTTGCCCAATTCCCAAAACTTGTTCGAGACTCAAAAACACTGATCGATCCTAGCTGCAAAGAGAAGCACACGGTCTTATACATTGTCCTGATATTGCTACAAATGAAGGCGATATATGAATGGTCCGATGTAAGTTTTAAATTATTACTGAATTTGCTAAGGGACCTGATGTCAGAAGAGAATAAGGTGCCTACCACCGTGTATAGTGCTAAGAAGATCGTATGTCCTCTAGGGTTGGATATAGAGAAAATACAAGCATATAGGAATGATTGTGTTCTATTTCATGGAGAGTATGCAGACCTTAACAGATGTTCAATATGCAGCACACATCGATTCAAGAATAGAAAAGATAATGATGAACTAGACGATGGATGTAAGAGAAGGAAAGTTCCAAGGAAGGTGATATGATATTTCCCTATAATCCCCCGTCTGAAGCGAATGTTTGCAAATGCTAATGAGTCTAAACGGCTGACGTGGCACAAAGAGGGTCGTAAGAATGACTCAATGATATGACACCCAGCAGATTCTACTCAGTGGAGAATAATTAACGCCACATTTCAATGGTTTGCTAACGATTGCAGGAATATTAGATTTGCCATAAGTATGGATGGCATGAACCCCTTTAGTAACATGAGTAGTGCGCACAGCACGTAGCCAGTGTTACTATCTATATACAACCTTCCATCTTGGCTTTGTAAGAAGAGTAAATATATCATGTTGTTGATCTTGATCTCTGGTCCTAAATAACCTGGCAACAACATCGACGTATACCTCAGACCCTTGGTAGATGATCTGAAAACTCCATGGCACGTAGGTGTTGAGGTTTAGGACGAGTACATCCGGGAGTACTTCCAGCTACACGCCATGTTGTTTGTCATAATAAATGACCTACTGGCTCATCGTAACTTATCTGGACAAAGCAAAAGAAAAGGTGAATCTTGCCCACATTGCTTAGAGCACTACCACAAAAAGCACTTTAGTGACGGGTAATAACGTACATTAGTGACGGACATGTCCCTCATCACTCTTATCGCATTAGTAAAGCCCTGTCATTAGTGAGGGGTAAACACCCATCACTAAAGGGTCCCTCCAAGTCCACGTCACGTCTGGCTTGACCCCTTTTAGTGATGGGTGAATATGGTGACCCGTCACTAAAGGTCAAACTATAGTGACGGGGAGTAACTGACACCCGTCACTATTGAGAACCTTTAGAGATGGGTCTCAGTGACTGCCCGTCACTAAATAGGGTCATGCTAGACGCGAGTGGACCTGGAGTGACCCTTTAGTGACAGGGAGTAACTGACACCCGTCACTATAGGGAACCTTTAGTGACGGGTATTTATTTAGACCCGTCACTAATGTTATGGTCATATTGTAAAAAATAACTTTTTTAGGCTATATCCTGAATCAAAGCCAGGATTTGGCGGCCAACATTGCACATTGCAAACAATACAGAATTCATCACACAATGCCATCAATATAAATTGTATTGTAGAATCAAAGCATACATTAGAAATTGTATTGCAAACATCACAGATTTCACCAAATGTTACAAGTCAGATTACATCACAAGTTCACAACCAATGCAACAAACATTAATGTGAGCTTTTGTAATAGAAATCGCCTCCCGGTTAGAAGACATTGTCCATAAGGAACGACGCTAGCCGTGAATGGATGGACTGTAAGTTAATCTTGCTAAGATTACCTTCAGGTAAGTTGAATTCCTACAAATTAAGTTTTTTATGTTAGTCGATGTCTACATAAGTGAAATGTAAATTCAATACAGAAACGAAGTACATGATAATATCTTACAACGGGTGATTTCATATCCACTATCTTTAGGGCCAACATCATATGGTGTGTGACATAAAACCCGCATTGGTTTCCAAGAGGTTGAGTATAGCACTATTATGGAAATACAAGATTAGTTTGGATGACACATTTAATTTTGAAAAGGCAAACATTTAGAGACTTGCCAGCACTACGGTTTTATGCACCAACTATCGGCGTTCTGTTCCGTCTGATATCGTGAGACCGACACCGAAAGCTCTGTAACGAGGTACAACAAAATTGAGTTAAGCTTGAACAGGTTAAAGGTTGAACTTATAGTAATTATAAAGTGAAGAAAACCCTACTCGTCGATTATATTTCTGATTACCGAGAAGTCCCTCTCGGTGCGGTCGCCATTCGGTCCCAATGGTCTTGTCGAGTCAATATACCATACAATATCCTACTTGGGGGCGAAGAGTACTAGGACATAATGTCCATTCAGGTGGTGTACGTCCATTAAAAATTGTTCTCTTGCTATGCAAGTGGAGAGTACCCTACTTACATAGTCGACGCATGACACCCTATCATTCACGATGGTTGACATTGCTAACAGCTATGGGTTAAGAAATTTAAATGGTTGCTTCTTGCATTCTTGCCACATTAGCCTGCAGATATAAAAGAGTAATTAATACCACATAATTACGTGTCGACTTTAATTGAAAGACTAGGTTAAGTGACTTACAAAGTCTAGCACCGTAGCAAGCTGATGTCGAGAGCGTACATATTGAAAAGATCATATAGATCCTCGAAGCAATGCAAAAAATAGTTGTCACTGGTCCAGAAATTCTGTTGCTTGTACACTATAGTAACTGAAGATTTATTGTTGTTACAGCCAGTTAGGTAGAATGCATGGAGCTCCATTAAGGCTTGTCCAGCCTTCCTTAGCTGATCTTGAGGGAGCAGAGCCTTGCCAGCTTGGTACCTAGGGTTTGCCTGAGTCCAGATGGACACCATAATAGGCTTCGCAACTTTTTTGGACTTTCTACCGATGGTCTTCTTCGTTTTAGTCTTTGTGACTGTTGGCTTCTAGGGAGATGGCACAACAGTGACACTTTTAACTTCCTCAATGGGTGCAGGAGGATGAGCAGCAGGTGCAGCGAGAGGTTGAGCAGTAAGAGGTTGATGAGCAACAGGAGGTTGAGGAACAGGAGGTTGAGCAATAGGAGGTTGAGCATAAGCCTGCCTTGTAGAAGTCTCGACATTGACGAAAATATCTACCTGGTTCTATTGTACCCTTGAGAGATGTGCATCGCGTAGAGTGATCATTTCATCATTAGGAGGAATAGGCAGTGCGGTGTTTTCCGTGTTGGGGTGCACAAAATCAATATACACCACTGCACATCCCTCCCTTATTGGCACGTTATGTAGCTCATGCTGATATGAGTAGACCACACCCCTTGCCACCTCAATCTGATACCCGCTAGGCTTTAATATAAGCTTGCACAAGGTTGGTTCAGTTAGTCAGTCAATAGTGTCGTCCAAACTGCTGCAATATTATGGGGTCACTCCTGGTCGTTGCTGCTCGACCTCTCTTGATGCACAGCTGCTCTTTCTAACATAAGCAGGGCTATCCAACATACCTTGCAGATCTTGAAGGACGATACCCTATTGAGCTAAGCTTCTCACGATATCTGCATATAGATCTTTCTTGATTTTCTTAGAGAGCACTTCCACATTGATTCCCCTGGACCTTTTTTGCTTCTTGTACATGTCAGCGTTGTCTGGGAAACCATGCTTCCAGCCTTGCGAGCTAGAGACGCCCCGCACGTGACCAGGGTGCTCTAGGTTACTGAGAGCACTTGTTAGCTCATCCTACTCCCACACAGAAGTGAATGATCCTTGTAACGCCTGTACGGCCAGATCTCTAACCTTCTGAGCCACTGACGTCACTTCGCTTGAGGTCCACATGACTTCACCGCTCTCTGTCAGTCTTTCCTGGGCCCTTAGAAATGATTGCGCTCTGCTAGGAACCAGCTGCCATGGATTTTCTTTGCCCTCACTGGCCATCTTGGCATCTTCGACACGCCACTTATCTTTCATCCCCATGTAACCAGTTGTGCCAAGGTTGTGGGGTAGCTTATTCCTAGTCCAGAGCTCCTTCTTGGTAGAGCTCTCTGCATTGAACTCAGCAGAGCTCTTCATTTTGACAAATTTGTCCCAATCCTCCTTTTTTAGGTACGGGTACTTTGTGAAGGGCTCGAGGTCTTTGGCAACAAAGTTTGAGACAAGGTTGCTTTTATGAGACCTCTATAGCTTAGATATCATCTTCATCGCAGTCATGTAAGATGCCACCTTTGTTTTCTCAGGAAACTCGAGAAAATTATTGATCCTATCGTTGAAGAGTGCAGTCTTCTACTCTCGACTGAGATATCATCTTTATCGCAGTCCTTGAAAAGTGCGGTCTTCTGCTCTCGACAGATATCGTTAAACTTCCTCAGGGTCAACGGGACCCTCTCCCATGCAATAAGTCCTGCAAGCTTCCTCAGCCATTGCAAGGCTACTTTATCTGTTGGCAGGCCATCACTGTCGACCGCCTTGACGGTTATCTTATCCATCGGCCACTTTGCTTGCGTCGTTGGCTTCTTGATTGCTAGCTCGACCTCGTCGGTGGAGCTAGAAGACCCGGTAGAGAAATGGGTAGACATTTAAACATTAAGAGAAGGGAGACCTTAATATTTCATTACAAAAAATGTATGATCGTACGATCCTAGACTTTGGGTACTAATAGGCAAGGATATGTCATAAATCCCATCCGGGGATGTGCCACGCGGTCCCGTATGATTCTAGAGAGAATTTTGGCAGCATCTCCTCGTGTTCTCCAAATACACATCTCGACTTGAGGTCGAGAGGGTTGTGTATCTGGAGAACAATAGGGAGACACCACCAAAACTCTCTCTGGAACCGTATGGGACCACATGGTCTAGCTACGCTGGCCACACATCCTCGGACTATCCAAAGTGCGTGGACAATTCAGGAGCATCTTCCTATAAATATGGTCAGTTGCTCGGTCATATTTATAATCCAACACTCCCGAACGGGAGACGACGTAATCGGTTGCGCAACTCTAACTCATTTTTGAAAATTTGTTTAGAATGAGGTAAGAAACAAGAGACTCTTAAAAAAACCAAATGAAATAATATGAATACTCTGATTATGATGAAATACGAATGTGTGTGACAACTAATTCATTAAGCAATAATACTAGCAATAATAATAGTAGGCATATAATGAAAGGCACATAATGAAAGAACATTGCATGAATAAAATATAGAAACAATAATATTAGCACATAATGAGAGATCATTGTATGAACAAACTTGTGAAAACAAAAAAAATAAACCTAAATTATTTCACAAATTATCCACAAAGCAACATTTTCACAAATTATCCACAGTGCAACATTTTTACCAATTATTCACAAAGCAACATATTAAAAATTATACACATATTCACTAAGTCACAAACCATAGCCATGTCAGAGGAGGAGGAGGGCCTTAGGAGGAGGAGGATGCAACCGAGTTGACGGCGAGTAGGATCGGCCATGCTCGACGGAACGGAGCATGGAATGGAGGCCACGCGCGATGGAACGGACGGTGAAACGGAGCCCATGTGGGACGGAACGGACGGCTAGGACAGAACGGAGCAGGTAGGGCCAGTGAGGAGCATGACAAAGGCGATCACAATGAGAGGCTAGGGTTAGGGTTATACGAAATGAAAGCGTACCGATTCACTTCGAGGCCCACCTATTTATAAGCGGGAGTCATCAGCAACGGGTGGTAGTTACCACCCGTCACTGATGACTTTCCTCAGTGACGGGTGGTAATTACCACCCGTCACTAATAGGCAAGGATATGTCCTAAATCCCATCCGGTGATGTGTGGCCCGCGTAGCTAGGCCACGTAGTTCCATACGGTTTCAGAGAGAATTTCGGCAGCATTTCCCCGCTGTTCTCTAAATACACGTCTCGACTTGGGGTTGAGAGGGTTCTATATCAGGAGAACAACAGGGAGACACCACCGAAACTCTCTTTGGAACCGTATGGGACCACGTGGTCCAGCTACACGGGCCGCACATCCTCGGACTGTCCAAAGTGCGTGGACAATTTGGGAGCGTCTTCCTATAAATATGGCCAGTTATCCGGTCATATTTATAATCCAACACTCCTGAATAGGAGATGACGTAATCGGTTGCGTGACTCTAATAATTACTGATATAAAAATTTGTAACAAAATTAATTCATAACTACCAAATTAAAGATCCATTAGTTGTTAATTATTTCACTTTGTTCAACATATATATATACTACAAAAATACGATGGTGTATTAATATTGGAGAAAAAATATACCTTCGGCCGGACGTTGGTGCTAGTGGCGGTGCGGGGCGGTGCACCAGAGCACGTAATACTATTGGTCGCCATCCCAGGTTGGCTGGCCGGTGGCTGGGGACTTAACTACAGCTGGTCAGCAATTATGGGACAAGAGTGAAGTCGGTGCGGGTGAGAGCAATAAGTGTAGAGCTCGGTGTCTGAGGTCCTTAAATATTTGTCATCAGTGACGGTTATTCCTAAAAAGACGTCACTAGCGGTGGCCTTAGGGTTTCGGGCACTTTAGTGACGTGGTTAAAATAACACACGTCACTAAAGTTCACACCCTATAGTGATGGGTGGTACTGCGATCCGTCACTAATGGGGGTGCTTATCTTTAGTGATGGATAGCAACATAACCCGTCACTATAGGGAGACCTCTTTAGTGATGGGTCTCAACATGACCCGTCACTAATGGGGGTGCCCCCTCTTTAGTGACGGCCAACACTACAACCCATCACTAATAATGCAGCATTGCTGACCCGTGTAAAACAGTCCGTCACTACAAGTGTATTACTGACGCGCGTCATTGATCCGTCAGTAAAGCTCCATCACTAAAGACCATTTCTGTGGTAGTGGAGAAAACATCGAGCACATGGTTGAACCATTCTAAGAAAATGGTATACATGCGCCATCAACATTTTCTTCTAATGAAACACCCATACAGAAGAATGAAGCTGCAGTTTGATGGCACCGTAGAGAAAGGAGGACCTCCTAGGTATTTCAGAGGTGCAGAGGTATATGATCAGGTAAAGGGCATAAATATTATACTCGGCAAGCGAAAACATCCTTCCAACAGTTATAATGGAATGTGAAACAAGAAGTCAATTTTATGGAAGTTTGAATATTGGAAATACCTGGATGTTCACCATTCCATCGATATAATGCATGTCAAGAAAAACGTGTGTAGTAGTTTTCTTGGAACAATGCTAAATATGCCAGGCAAAACAAAAGATCATGATAATGCTAGAGTGGATCTTAAGGAAATGGGTTTACGACCGGAGCTACATTCATAGCAGACAGATAGAGGAAAGTTATTGCCTCCATCTTGTATCACCCTTTCTAGGAAGGAGAGGAAGGAGTTTTGTGAATTCTTACATAGCATTAAAGTTTTATCAGGTTGCTCATCGAATATCAGCAAACTTGTCAACCTGAAGGCTCTTAAGATTGTTGGTGGAATGAAGACTCACGATTGTCATGTGATGCTGACTCAGATGATTACTATCGGAATAAGAAATATGTTACCGGCGGGGGTAAGAGAGGCTATAATGAGTCTGTGTTTATTCAATGCAATTGGACAGAAAGTACTCGACCCAACAGCGCTAGAAGAACTAGAGAAAAAATAGTTCTTGACTCTCTCTTCTTGAAATGTACTATCCTCCATCATTCTTTGATATTATGGTACATCTCACCTCACATCTCGTCAAAGGAATTTTCTTTTTTAGGTCTATTTTCTTACATCAGATGTACCCATACGAGAGATACATGAGTGTTCTAAAGAAGTATGTTAGGAACCGTTCTTCACCCGAGAGTTGCATCGCATAGGATTACTCTAGCGATGAGGTAGTAAAGTGGTGTGTCGAGTACACAGTCCCGAATAACCCAATTGGTATGCCTTACTCTTGCCATGAGGGTAGACTAGTAGGTCAAGAAATCCTAGGCAAGCAAACACTCCTCCTCCAAAGGCATATGACCAAAGTCATTTTCTCATATTGCAACAGTCGAGCGAAGTGTCACCATACATCGTTGAGCACAATCACATGCTTTCTGTAGAGAACCCGTCTCATACCGAAGCTTGGATCGTAAAGTAACACATGAAAATTTCAACAACTAGTTTCGAGATCGGATTGCATGATCGAAAACCCCAGTGAGCAAATCAATCAGGTAGCTAACAGTAGGCCCTATATACACTGTTACAACATATCAAGGTTACCATATAAATGGTTATACATTCTACACAGTTGATCAAGATAGCAAGAGCACAAACTAGAACAGTGGTGTTCGTATAGATGCCTACTACAACAACAATGTAAAAAGCACATATTACGGTCCGATAGAGGAGATTTGGGAACTTGACTACCTAGGGTTCAAAGTACCTGTGTTTCGATGCCGCTGGGTCAATGGAACAAAAGGCATTATGGTTGACAAGTACGGATTCACTAGTGTCAATCTAACTTAGGTCAGCTATAAAGAAGAACCTTTCATGCTCGCTAAACAAGTTGCTCAAGTATTTTATGTGCCTGATACGACAAATAAGAAGCTTCATGTTATCCTAGCTGAAAAAAGATAGATTATGGGTGTTGAAAATGTTATTGATGAGGACGAGTACAATCAGTTTGATGTGATACCTTCTTTCGCCACCACAATTATACCACAGGTTAAACCGGATGAGAAGACTCCGTACCTGTGCTCCAACCATTCTAAAGGGTTGTACGTTAAGAAAGTAAGAAAACAGAAGGTGTAAAGGTTAACTTGTATATGTACAAGTGTTGTGCCACGATGATCAATCTTCATTGTAATTTTGTGAACATTTGTCTTTTAAGTGTAAGATGTACTTATACTGATTTGTTAATATATGTGAAATGGAAGTTCAAATACTGAGATGTGGGTGATTTGTACAAGCCATACTGATTTGTGTAATACATGTGCAATAGAATTTTGTGGCAAGTCATATCTGTGACAATAAGTTAAAATCTAGACAAGTGTTCTGTCAAATTATTAGTGATGGGCAGCACGCAATGCCCGTCACCGTTGCTAAGTTATTAGTGATGGACCAAAAGTACCGCCCATCACTACGTGTCATTAGTGACAGGCGGTACTTCTTACCCGTCACTATTGACTTAGCAACAGTGACGTGCATTGTGTGCCACCCATCACTAATAATTTGGCAAAACACATAACTGCAGGTAGTTACTGGAGATAAGTAGATGGCACATTAATTACCATTAGTGCAGCCCCTTTAAATACCCTGGCTGTCTGCATTTGGACTTCAGAACACCAAAATCTTTTCTCCTACTTCTCTTCTTTCTTGGCCATGGAGGCTTGTGGTGGATGTTGCCTGGCTCGATGCATCTACCGGCATGTGGACGCATCGGACCAAGCTTCATCCCACACAAGCTAATCTATAGCGTCATTGAACAGTCGGCAAAACACTTGTGCGGTCACTTTTATAGGTGACCGCACAAGTATTGTTCTAAGTGCTCCTGATCATCAGTGACGGGAGGTAACTACTGCCCGTCACTCATGATAAGTCATCAGTGATGGGTGGTAACTACCACCCATCACAGAGGAAAGTCATTAGTGATGGGCGGTAACTACCACTCGTCACTGATGACTCTCGCTTATAAATAGGTGGGACCCGAAGTGAACCGCAAGCTTTAATTTCATGCACAACCCTAACCCTAACTCTCATCGTTGTCGCCTTCGTCGTGCTCCTCGCTGGCCCCACTATTCCATCCCATGCTCCATTCCGTCCCAGTTGTCCGTTCCGTCCTGCGTGGCCTCAGTTCCACTGTCAGTTCCGTCACACGTGGCCTCCGTTCCACCGTCTGTTCCATTGCGCGTGGCCAACCCTACTTGCCACCACCTCGGGTTGCATCCTCCTCTTCCTCCTAAGATCCTCCTTCTCCGACATGGCTAGGGTTTGTGATTTTGTGAATATGTGGATAATTTGTGAATATGTTGCTTTGTGGATAATTTGTGAATATTTGCTCAATGAAGATGAGGCTATTATTATGAGGATGTGTGTGATAATTAGATTTATTTTTTTGTGTTCATAAGTTTATTCATGTCATGATCTCTCATTATGTGCTAATATTATTGTTCCTATATTTTGTTCATGCAATGTTCTTTTATTATGTGTCTTTTATTACGTGCTTACTATTATTGCTTACTACTATTGCTTAATGAATTAGTTGTCACACACACCTATGAATTAAATTGTAGCCTAGTGGCGAGGACGCCATTAAGTTGGCAGCCTGACATCTGAGAGTAATCATGTTCAACGTAAAGTAGCTTATGTCTATGTTGTCACAAAGAAATTGTTTCAGTTTAAAAATTCATGTTCAATGTTACATTCCTATGTACATTCCTATGGTTATTAAATTTCATGTTGTATATACCTCTGTTATAACATTGTACTTATTACATTCTTTTTATTTTACTTTTAAAATTAATATTCTATGTTACATTCATATTCCATTGTATTCAGAGTATTCATGTTATTTCATTTTAATTTTTCAAGAGTCTCTTGCTTCTTACCTCATTCTAAACAAATTTTGAAAAACGAGGTAGAATCACGCAACCGATTACGTCGTCTCCCGTTTGGGAGTGTTGGACTATAAATATGACCAGGCAACTGGTCATATTTATAGGAAGATGCTTCTGAATTGTCTACGCACTTTGGATAGTCCAGGGATGTGCGGCCCACGTAGCTGGACCACGTGGTCCCATATGGTTCTAGAGAGAGTTTCGGTAGTGTATCCCTATTGTTCTTCGGATACACAACCCTCTCGACCCTAAGTCAAGACATGTATTTAGAGAACATCAGGGAGATGCTACTGAAATTCTCTCTAGAATCGTACGGGACCACGGGGTCCAGCTACGCGGGCCACACATCCCCGGATGGGTTTTAGGACCTATCCTTGCCTATTAGTGCCCAAAGTCTAGCGTCGTCCGATCGTACATTTTTTATAATGAAACATTAAGGTCTCCCTTTTCTTAATATTTAGATGTCTACCCATTCCTCTGCCGGGTCTTCTAGCTCCACCGACGAGGTCGAGCTAGCAAGCAAGAAACCAACGACGCAAGCAAAGTGACCGACGGACAAGCTAACCATCAAGGCGGTTGACAGTGATGACCTATAAACAGATAAAGTAGCCTTGTAAAGGCTTCGGAAGCTTGCTGGACTTATTGCATGGGAGAGGGTCCCATTGACCCTGAGGAAGTTTAACGATCTCAGTCGAGAGTAGAAGATCACACTCTTCAAGGACTGCGATAAAGATGATATCCAAGCTGTGGAGGTCTCATAAAAGCAACATTATCTCAAACTTTGTCGCCAAAGACCTCGAGCCTTTCACAAAGTATCCGTACCTAAAAAAGGAGGACTGGAACCAATTTGTCAAGATGAAGAGCTCAGCTGAGTTCAAGACAGAAAGCTCTGCCAAGAAAGAGCTCCGGGCTCAGAATAAGCTACCCCATAACCTTGGCACAATTGGTTACGTGGGGATGAAAGATAAGTGGTTGGTCGAAGATGCCAAGATGGCCACTGAGGACAAAGAAAATTCATGGTAATAGTTTCTCGGCAGAGCGCAATAATTTCTAAGGGCTCAGGGGAGACTGACAGAAAGCGGTGAAGTCACGTGGACCTCGAGCGAAGCGACGTTAGTGGCTCAGAAGGTCAGAGATCTGGCCGTACAGGCATCACAAGGATCATTCACTGTCGTGCGGGAGTAGGATGAGCTAATAAGTACTCTCGGCAACCCAGAGCATCCTGGTCGCGTGTGGGGCGTCTCTAACTCGCAAGGCTAGAAGCATGGTTTCTCGGACAACGCTGACATATACAAGAAGCGAAAAAGGTCTAGGAGAATCGATGTGGAAGCGCTGTCACAGAGAATCAAGAAGGATCTATATGCAGATATCACGAGGACCTTAGCTCTATAGGGTATCGTCCTTCCAGATCAACCTACATTGGATAGCCCTGCATGTGTCAGAAAGAGCAGCTGTGCTTCAAGAAAGGTCGAGTAGCAATGACCAGAAGTGACCCCACAATCTTGCAGCAGTATGCAAGACATGATTGACTAGCTAACTGAATCAACCCCGTGCAAGCTTATCTTAAAGCCTGCGGGGTATCAGATTGAGGTGGCAAAGGGTGTGGTCTACCCAGATCAGCATGAGCTACACACTGTGCCAATAAGGGAGGGATATATAGTGGTGTCTATCGATTTTGTGCACCATAATGTAAAAGCCATCGTACTACCTATTCCTCCAAATGACCAAATCAACACTCTACGCAATGCATTATTAACAAGGGCATAATGGAACCAGCTGGATATTTTCGTCGATGCTGAGACTTCTACAAGCCAGGCTCGTGCTCAACCTCCTGCTTCTTAACCTCCTGTTGCTCAACCTCCTGCTACTCAACCTCTTGCTACATCTGCTGCTCAACCTCTAGCATCTATTGAGCAAGGTAAAAGTGCTACCGCTATGCCATTGCCCAAGAAGCCAATGGTCATAAAGACCAAAACAAAGAAGACCGTTGGCAGAAAGTCCAAAAATGTTGTGAAGCCTAATGTGGTGTCAACCTGAACTCAGGCACACCCTAAGTACAAAGCTAGTAAGGCTCTACTTCCTCAAGATCAGCTAAGGAAGGCTGGGCAAGCCGTAATGGACTTGCATCAGTTCTACCAATAAATGTTCAGTTCCTATAGTGTACAAGCACCTGAATTTCTGGAGCATCGACAGCTATTTTTTGCTTTGCTTCGAGGATTTATATGATCTTTTCAATATGGACGCTCTCGACGTTAGCTTGCTGCGGTGTTAAAAATTGTAAGTCACTTAACCTAGTCTTTCAATTAAAGTCGACACATAATTATATGGTATTAATTATTCTTTTATATCTATAGGCTAATGTGGCAAGAATGCAAGAAGCGACCATTTAAATTTCTTGACCCACAGCTGTTAGCAATGGCAACCATCGAGCATGATAGGGATTCATGCGTCGACTACCTAAGTAAGTTATTCTCCCATTGCACCGCAAGAGAAATTTTTATAATGGACGTACACCACTTGAATGGACATTATATCCTACTACTCTTCGCCCCTAAGTGGAACATTATATGGTACATTGATTCGGCAAGACCGTTGGGACCAAATAGCGACTACACTGAGAGAGACTACTCACTAATCAGAAGTATAATCAACGAGTAAGGTTTTCTTCACTTAATTACTATAAGTTCAACCTTTAACCTGTTCTCGCTTAATTCAATTTTGTTGTACCTCGTTACAGAGCTTTCGTTGTCAGTCTCAGGACATCAAACATAAAGCAGCACCGACAGTTGGTGCATAAAACCGCAGTGCTGGTAAGTCTCTAAATGTTTGCCTTTTCTAATTTAATTGTGTCGTCCAAACTAATCGTGTATTTCCATAACAGTGCTACACTCAACCTCCTGGAAACCAATGCGAGTTTTATGTCGCACACCATATGATATTGATTCTAAAGATAGCGGATCTTAAATCGTCCGACGTACGATATTACCATTTACTTCATTGCTATGTTGAATTTTCGTTTCACTTATGTAAACATCGATCAACGTAAAAAAACTCAATTTGCAGGAATTCAACATAACAGAAGGTAATCTCGGCGAGAAGGACTTATAGGCCATCCGTTCATAGCTAGCGTCATTCCTTGTGGACCATGTCATCAAACCAGGAGGCGCTTTCCATTATACCTAGAATTAATGTTTGTTGGTTATGAACTTGTGATGTAATGGCTTGTAACATTTGGTAAAATCTGTGATGTTCGCAATATAATTTTTGAGGTATGATTTGTTTATGCAATACAATTTATGATGATGACATTCTATGATAAATTCTGTGTTGTTTGCAATATACAATGTTGGCTACCAAATTCTGGTTTTGATTCAGGATACAACCTAAAAAATTATTTTTTATAATATGACCGTAACATTAGTGACGGGTCTAAATAAATACCCGTCACTAAAGATTCCCTACAATGACAGGTGTCCGTTATGTTACGTCACTAAAGGATCTCTCCAGGTCCACGTCGCGTCCGACATGACCCCATTTCGTAACGGATAGCCATTAAAACCAGTCATTAAAGGTACCCTATAGTGACAGGTGGAAAATGTCACCCGTCACTATAGTGTGCCCTTTAGTGACGTGTCATAATATTCACCCATCACTAAAAGAGGTCACGCCGGACGCGACGTGGACCTGAGGGACCCATTAGTGACGGGTGTTTAACCGTCACTAATGATAGGGCTTTACTGATACGATAAGAGTGACGGAAGATATATCCGTCACTAATGTACGTTATTACCCATCACTAAAGTGCTTTTATATGGTAGTGACTTTATGTAACCATGCATCTACGAGTCTATGACTGCATGAGAATATAGTTAATTGATAAGTCGCACAAGAACATAGTTAATTGATATGAGTCCCATTTTTTATTTTGCTTTATTTTGCTCTAGCCCCCAAAATATGAGTACCGGCAGTAGCCATAAGCATATGATGCACTGTCGGCTGCCTGCTATTAAGAAAAATTCCCTGAGTGTGAGCTGCAGGGCGCCACGCCTGCAGCCCGCATGTAGATGCCTGCCGCGTGCGCAGGAAAAGAATCGAACGATAGCGTAGGCAGCTCCAACGATCCCCCGACGGCTCGCAGCACACGAGTGGAGAATGGCTCACAGCGCACGCGTCGGCTCAGCTTGCGTGGGCCAGCTTTCCAATTTTCCAGAACGTCTGCAGTGCAAGGAACAGGTCGTAGCATCAGATTCCAATCTTTCCATAGCTTTCCAATCTTCAACGGCTAATCGCTCGAGCAGAGTTACCCCGTACGGCTGATCGCCGGTGCCATAGCCTGCAATGCAACGCCCGCTCCGCCCCACCCACTCCACAGCATGTGCTTGCGCTTGGCTTCTGCACGCGGCACGCATGGCCCTGCGTCCAATTGATTGCAGCAAGTTCCTCCTCAGCACATGTCGGCTTTAGGGAGTATTGGCTGGTATAGAGCATGGGCGAGAGTCGAGCATTGTTCATGCTATCAGAGAAGACCCTCGTGCAATTGCTTTTGAAAATTCTAACGCCGATCATCAGGGTGCAATGTAGGTACGGTTTCACCAAGCTCCTCGATAAACTTTGTTTCGTGGTACTTATTTTTTATTGGTTGGCTGCAACCGATTGTCACGTATTCGTATAGGAGAACATGCATATGGTTACCATGCCTGTGATGTTGTCCATGCTAATTAAGTCAACGTCTACAATTGTTGAGACTATTCAACTTGTAGCCATACCACAAAATACATATGAGGTACGAGATGTTGATCCAAAGTGTCGAGGAGATGTCACTATCTATTATAAACATATAGTTTACAGTTGTCAAGGTCATAGACCACTTGGGTTAACAAAGGACACTACAAAGACGGGTTTAAAAGCTGCCTAGAGGGGGTGAATAGGCAATCTGAAATTTCTTAAAGAAAATAGTCAGTTTAAACTTCTCAAGCCCGGACTATC
This sequence comes from Zizania latifolia, assembly GCA_000418225.1. Taxonomy (NCBI): domain Eukaryota; kingdom Viridiplantae; phylum Streptophyta; class Magnoliopsida; order Poales; family Poaceae; genus Zizania; species Zizania latifolia. The sequence goes on from KE371943.1 coordinate 209,657, forward strand.
TGGGCTTAATTAGTCGATACTCTGGAAATTGGAGAAAAACTAGACACTCCGAGGTCCAGATTATCCGGGTTTATTCAGATGATCCGGGCACACCAGATAAATAAAAGTAGGATCTGTAGAATTAAACCTAGCCAACAATCTATGAATACGAAAATTAAATAGATATGTAAAAGAGCTTTGCTAGTTAACAGATAGGGCAATAAATAAATGAAGACTAGCAAGCATAAAATATGAACACGATGATTTTTATCAGAGTTTGGATCCCATGATCCTACGTCTCCGTTGAGGAACCCCAAAGGACTGGGTCTCTTTTAACCCTCTTCCTTACCAAACGCCCACCGAGGTTGGCCTTGTTTTTCACTCGTTATCTCCTTGAAGCTAAGGTGAAGCCTTGTACAAACTTGACTAGACATCCACAATCTTTTGGGTGCTCGCGGATCGACGCCTAGCTATCTAGGAGGGATCACCTCTAAGAGTAATAGATCCGTTGAAAACACGCACGATCCAAACAATTCGTGCTCAAGATTTTTCAAGAAAACCAATACGCACACCCTCACAAAAACTTCCACAAGAACGAATCACGAAGAACTCTAGAAGTTTTGTGAAGAACTCTCAACTCAAATCCCAATGATTCGCTCTAGATCTAGCACAAGAACGAGAGAAAGAGAGTGCAAAGGAATAGCTACTAGGGTTTTGGAAAAACTTGTCTCAATTATGGGAGAAGGAGATATTTATACCCCTTTCCCAAAAACTGGCCATTGAAAATAAAAATCGCGCACTGTTCATCCGGACGATCCAGACCACCGGATGTTTTGGACCCCAAAATAATTCAAACAGAACGATTGTTTCGGATTATCTTGGTTTGAGCGGATATTCTGGGCCTCAAAATAAATTTGAACAGAAAGGAATTCTCAGATCATCCGGTATTGGCCGGATATTCTGGGCCACAGAATAAAATCCAACAGAAAATAATTTTTGGATCATCCGGCATTGTTCGGATGTTCTGACTTACAAAAATAAATTCAACAAAATAAAATTCTCGGATCATCTGGATGAATCCGGATATTCTGGGCTTTAGAGAAAATCCAAACAGAACACTGTTTTTGGATTATTCGGGTTGACCTAGATACTCCGACGTACAAAATAATGCAGAACAGAACCAAGTTTTTGGATACTCTAGACTAATCCGGATTATTTTGCTTTGCTAGAAAAACAAGATTCAACTTAGAATAAATCCAAAAACTTTCCAAAAAGATTTTTCTTTGAGCACTAAGTTTTGAAACGCTATTTTAACGCATCTCTCTTGATAGTACGACATATCTAGACTCGATTTTTTATGAAAAATAAACTTTTCGCACCATTGAGCCTATATTGCAATAAAAATAACGTTTTCTCCATAATTGCTTGAATTGCAACGCCGCTTTGTATTTCAATTTCTGCATTCATCTCAGCAACATGATTAGTAGCCTTTGATCATAGTTGTCATTAATACACTAAAATAAATTAGGGGCCTAGATGCATCAAGATGTACTTTCAGGGTTGCAATGCTCGTGTTCAATTCAATGTCAGTAGGGAGGGGGTTTGAAGAGTGCACCAGGTTATTCTTAATCACAATCATTACCTTGCTAGTCCAAATAAAAGACAGAATTTGAGGTCCCAACGTAGTGTTCAAGAAGCGAACAAGAAGCTTATTGGCCAGATGAGGGAGAGTGGGATGAAGTTAGCACAAGTTTTTAAGTTTATGGTGCAATTTTATGAAGGAGTTAACAAGTGCCATTCTCAAAGATAGATTGCAACAATGAGGTAGGTCGACTATGCAAGAAGTACTTAGAATTGAATGGCGCACAAACACTATTGGAATACTTAAAAATAAGCAAAGAAAAGATCTAGCTTTTTATGCCATTCAAATAGATCCGGAAGATGACAAGATGGCTAATTTTTTAGGGCAGATGGTCAATCTATCATGGATTATGCTTGTTTCGGTGATGCCTTATCTTTTGACACCACATTTTAGACTAATAAGTTTGAAATGCTCTTTGCTCCTCTCCTCGGAACCAACCATCATAAGCACATAATTATTTTTGGGGCTGCACTATTATCTAATGAGACCATTGGATCCTTTGTTTGGCTTTTCGAAACCTTTTTTAACAGCAATGTCAGGCAAGCATCCTAGTATGATTTTCACTGATCAAGATGCGGCCATGGCAGGAATAATTGCTTATGTATTCTGAAAAACTAGCCATCATATTTGTTTGTGGCACATTTATGTAAATTCCGCTAAATATCTTAGATATGTGATTTATAAGCATCTTGAGAGATTTCTTCCTGACTTTAAAAGATGTGTGTATGAAGGTAGATCGGAGTTTTACTTCAACAAGAAGTGGGATGGATTATTGCGTGAGTATAGCCTTGAGGACAATGAATGGATGCTAAACCTATATAATTTGAGGACGAAGTAGGTGTTAGCATTATGTCCTAGAGGCAACATGAAGATATTGTATGTGGCATACTATATTTATGAAATAAAGTTATTTTGTTATTTGAAATAGACATTATCATTATGGATCAATGAGTATGTGACTCATTCATGAGACTCATAATATTACTATTTCTAAATGATCCCTATCAGATGTAAGTCATATGTAGAATAGATATGACTGAGATCGGCATGCGTATTGATTGATGAACATGTCTCATGGATCATAGGTATGGAGATACCAAATCAATAGGAAAAAGTCTAGATAACTCCCTCAAGTATATACCGTAGACACATGTTCCCCTAAACTACAAAATCAGATTTTTAACCCCATCATCTATACTATACCGGATAAATAACCCCCTCATACAGTTTGACACGGTTTATCTATGTAGCAGTCCACGTGGTAGGAGGCTACTGAGGTGGCTCGACTGACATATGGGACCGCCTTGTCAGTGACCGCTCTGCCAGCCTCCTTCTCTCTTTCTCTCTCCTCGTCCTTCCTCGTTTCTCCTCCTTCAGGGCGACTGGGACAGTCGGCCAACGAGTAGGGTGGCTGGGGCGTCGAGCGGCTAGCCAACGAACTGGGCGGGTAGGGGGCGCCAGGGAGGGGGATAGACGGTGGGTGGGGTGGGGTGGGCTTGGGGGCGTGCGGACAGTCGATGGGCAAGGTGGGCTAAGGCGTCGGTCGAATGGCCGGTGGGCGGGACGGCTAGGGGGGCGTGCAGATGGCCGATGGGCAAGGCGGCTGGGGGGCGTGTGGATGGCCGGTGGGCGAGGCGACTGGGCGCCGAGCGGCCAGCCGGCGAACTGGGCGGGCATGGGCAAATGTACAGCCATGTTAGATGAGGTATAAGCAAACAGAAATCCAATAGGTACCTAGGCAACGAGGTACTGGCGTTAGAATCTGGTAAATGCAGGCATAATCTACAGAATAATACATTGATAGGTGGTAGATTTTGTTGGCAAACATATAGGCATTCAGAACACGCCATGACATGCAAAACAAGCTCAAAGTTGGTTAGTATTCACTCTTTGCCCTTGAGAATAACTGGCTAAAACCTCGACCCGGTTTCTCCACAAACTGGTTAGCAAATGAGGAAGAGGAAGAAGACCGTGATCTGTGCTTGGGACGTTTGGAACTGTTTGGGGAAGTAAAGTAAGGGTTTCCATCAAGATTGGAGGGGCTTTTGTGTGTTCTATATCCATTTAGGGGAGACACGTTTCCCGTTCTCGGTGCACTTGAGAATGCATGATCTGTATCCATATATGGTCTTCCACTTCTGCTTGAGGTTTAAGCTTTTGATTTAGACATTCACAACATGGACAGAGTATTTTATCATTTTCATCAAAATGAGCTCGAACAAAATGTATGAAGTTTTTCACACCATTAATATAGGTAGGGGTAAATGGCCTTTGATTCATCCAAGTTCGATCCATCTGATTATAAAACATAAGTTAGATACGTTTTTGTAAATTAATGACTTGCATACAAATATGCAATGCACTGTTAATGCAACTACTAGTAAAATTTTACTTCTAGTCAATTTTTTGTTAGAAAAGCTTAGTTAATATGTTCCATACATACAAGCAGTGAGACAACGTTATACTAATCCATGGTAAACACTCTGATAAATCTTATCTCATAACATGTTATACAAGTATGTCATTTTATCCCTTATTTACGATTAGAAAACCGAACTATCTCATCCAGACATTTCATCGAACATCTTCCATGCATCCAAATAAATTGCATTTTGGAAGGCTTTTTTTACTTCTTACAGAAAAGTTCAACAGGGAAAATCCAATAAAACCAATCAAACAACATAACTTCATCTCACAGAAAACAAGAAATCAAGAAATACTCATGCTAAGAAAACTTACCTTTATGCATCGAAGAGAAATCTTTTGCTATTAATTAGCTGGGTTACCCACTAGGATAAATTGAGGAGAAGAGGCCAAATTTCCTACAAATCTAATACCTAATCTTCACATATCTCCTTGTCAATTGAGCAGATCTAAGCAAAAGTTTTCCTTCACCGGAGTTACTTTCTCACTAGCAAAATATGACCAGTGAGTGGATGAGAAATGAGTGAGCTTGGGCTCAGGTCATGGACAGGGCATGTTAACCTTTAAAAATCGATGACGAAAATACAATTCATCGTTAACTATAGAGAATATTCCTAGTGAGGCATTACTATGACGATATGACGACATAGTAATCATCATATGTCACATAACATTTTGTGATGAATAAAAAATATCATATTGTAAATATTTTGTCACTACTCTTCCACGTGATATTCAGTGACGAACAATCCTTCAATTTTTATGATGAACAATTTTGTATCGTCACAATGTATAGGCAAGTTCAGGCCCTTGTCAATTTTATGACGCGACAAAAAAATTCGTCATGAATTGTGTATATTCAATGATGTTTTCTTCGAACGTCATAATTGTTTTGTCATAAAAGATCAAATCTCTTGTAGTGCAAATTAACCTGATGGCTTCTAGAATGCAAGCCTTGGGTTGGTCTAGCTTGATCTTTAGGAAGCTCCCCCGCTCGTTGTTTGTTTAGTACAGAACCCAATGGTTCTAATGGAGGGGGATGAAGAGTTTGTAGCTGCCGGCCAAGAAGCAATGTTGTTTCCTGGCATCCTGCGAGCTTCTCTGCTGCTGCTGCTATCTATCTCCTAACATTATTTTAATCCAAGAATATTTTATTGAACACTTAACATGACCAGAAAAAAAGGCAAAACCTCAATTTTTAAAATGAAGATTTACCAGGAAGTATATACTCCGAGAAGGTAGGAGAATAAAATGTGTATTCTATGAGTTTAGTTCTAGATGAGCTGATATCATATAAAAATGAAATTCACATAACTACTAGCATGTTGGAACAACTATCAATAACTACAGATGGTCAAATGCCAGACGTGTCGTTAGGCATCCAGTGGATCTGGCAGTCGGCCATGGCCAATGCGCCACAGCTGGCGGCTCGCCCGTGCGTGGTGTGTTTGGCAACGGCACAACTAGGGTGGCTCCCTACGGTGAGCATGGAGAGGAGGAGCACGGTGAGCACGGCAACGGTGCTCAGGGTAGGGCAGTGCGGGAGAAAGAGGATGAAGGAGGAAGGAGCAAGAAAGTGAAGGAGTAAGAAAGAGGAGAGAGAAGAACACATCCATATCAGATTTTGGGTTTTACTTGTCAGCCACTTCAGCAGCCTCCTGTTGAGGAGCCATGGTGAAGACTGTGAGCCTCATGACTCTGAGATGATGAGTAATTGCAACAGTGGTGGAGGCAAGGCGAAGTCCTCCGAAGGGAGGCAAGGTGAAGTCCTCCCTTCCTCCGAAGGGAGGCAAGGCGAAGCCCTCCGAAGGGAGGCACTTCAAAGTGGAGCTCTCTGAAGGGAGGGACTTCGAAGGGATGATGACTTGCCGTGGCGTTGGCTATGTGTGACTCAGGTAAACGGACGGACGGTCGCCGGGCTGAAGGAGCTGCGGGATCGTGGTGGTCCAATCCGGGTACATGGCGTAAGGGCGGCAAGCGTTTTGACGGCTTCGGCTTAAAACCGTCAACCTCACAAAGCTCTATTGAAGTACGCATTGCATCAAATAAAGTGTTAAAGTAGATTTTCCTATTCTGTCCTTTGGCGCTAGGTCTGAAACTTGTAAACTCTAGGTGTAGTTCGGGCTTTTGTCTGGCCTGCCTGGCCTATATAAGAGTAGGTGGGATACTCTCAAAGGTTGTGCGTTTCACAGGAGTTCTCTTCAGAACCTTCTGTTCCAGCCGCCACTACTCCCGAGATACAGAGTCCACAATCAGAGAGAGAGAGCTGTATTCTTTTGTATTCAGTTCTTGCAATGAAATCAATGCTTTACCTTTGCTGATTTTTGTGCTAGATCTGTAATCTATCCCTCTCCTCTGCTACTGGTTATCTTTGAGCAGATTTGTTTTGAGTTTATTTTGTTCATTTTTATCATGAATGAACTTGGTTCTTGATGTGCTTTGGAAATGCTTTGTAGTAGATGTTCCATTCTTGCCAAGTGCAAAGTTGTAGGAATCCATGAGCAAGATCAACCTAAGCTCTCTATTCTTGCGAAGCTTTTATTTCTGCCATGATCTTTTGATTCAAAGTGCTCCTTATTGGCTCTGCTGTGGAAAACGCTTTACTGCTTTATGCGGACCCCCCAAGAGTTCACGAGCTGAGATCTAATCGGAGTCACTTGTGTTGTTGTGATTGTGTTAAAGTCTTAGTGGACATCGGAGCCCTCTAGCAAGAACGAAGGCTTTCTGAAATATTCATGAAAAGGCATCTAATTGAAGCCATTTTTCTGTTGCAAGTTTTACTATCAGAATATATTTGACTTGCTTTGTAGAGGATAGCTTCGATAATCTCGTACCGATCATCGGCTACCAAGTGCCGAGTGCCGACCATCGGCTATCGGCTGCCGAGTGCCAATCATCGGCTACAGAGTGCAAGCTATCGGCTGCCGA
>KE371943.1:225925-238385 GCA_000418225.1 Zizania latifolia
CCCCCCCTCTGGTCGCTGCTCTCGGTCCTACACCTACCACGTGGATTGCTACGTAGGCAAAACCACCGTGCCAAACCGCCTAAGGGGGTTATTTATCCGATATAGTATAGATGAGGGTGTTAAAAATCCGGTTTTATAGTTTAGGGGAACATGTGTCTATGGGTATATACTTGAGAGGGTTATGTAAACTTTTTCTAAATCAATAGCATAGATGTATGTTAGAGAATATATGTTGGATAGACCCACTATGAGACACTATTGAGATTCTATGTGTCATCAGTTGGTCTCAGTAGTGTTTATATAAAGTCCTTAGACCTGAAATCATCATCGTTCTCAACAAACATAGTAGCTTACTTTGAGACTACCGAACGCTACTCCGTAACTAGGTAGTTATAAAAGTAGTCTTCGGGTATGCTATGAAACATATAGTGGGATGTGACTGATCAAGATGGAATTTGCCCCTCCTTACGGGAGAGATATCTCTAGGCCCCTCGATGTAATAGGTTATGGAAGTGCATGGCCATGCCAACGTGATTAAGGAGTTAATCACATGTTATAATCTAGTACGGAGATCGAGAGAGATTGAGCTATTGATAGAATGATACAAGTCTCACCTTGTGCTCGATCAATATTGTGAGGCAAAACGATTTGTACATGATGAACATTACAAGATTCAGCCGATATGATCTTTACGTATACTTGGGTTAATATGCTTTGCTAGAGGCCGTTATTAAAAGAGTATTGGAAAGGAGTTTTCATACATTAACCAAGCTATACGTGAACCTACTGGATCACACACTTAACGGTTAGAACACTAGATTCGAATGGGATTTGAATCGGACTTAGTTTGGATAGAGATCCAAGCACATTGGATAGAGATCTGAATAAAATCCTGGTTGGGCCCGGATGGGCCCAAGATAGGACGTCTATATATATGAGGGCGAGGGGTTCATGCAATGTGTGCCTTTGCGTGTGCTATTCTATTAGCCACCATGAGCAAACCCTAGTCGCCGTCATCTCTCCTGAGCCCAACCTCTACGTTGACCGCCCGAGTGCTAGTACACTATCGGTCATCGTTTTACCCCTGGATGTGTGGATTCCAGTAGAGGCGTCACTGCACTGCTTCACTCATCGGCATCGACTTCACTGATCGGATTGGCATCATCATTGGCTTAAGAACGGGAGATCAGATTGGCTCCCTCCCGACCACATTAATCGGCTCCCGACCACATCAGCGTGCGCATGTTGGATCGGCTCGCTACTACAACACTTCTTCCACTACGGTGCACGCCAAGTGGTAACGATCTATGGTCCCTCTCTAGCAAGATTTTCTAGTGTGCACGGTATAAAATTTTTGTTTTCGTCTAACATAGCTTCCACGTTCCCCAACAGTGGGCTATTGTGTACCGTGACTCATTTATAACAGATACAAACTCCACTCAAAGGAGCGAAGTCATGAATAATGTATTTAAGAAAAGGTGTCTGGTAGTCTTCGTAACAATGAGTTCGATGAAGATTTCCAATCACGTCGAAAGAGCCCAGTTACTTATATCCCAAGTTTTCCTTTGTTGAAAATCACAACTGAATCATACACAAAGAGGATGTATAAAGAGTTTGGGGAAGAATTTAAAGAACAATTTTCGTTCTCTTGTAAATTGTTACGGGAGGATGGAACAATTTTGACATATATGGTCACGCATATGCACTCTGATTATGGAGCAAAGGTTGTGTTCAACAAAGCAGATATTAGCATTACATGTGCTTGTAAAAAGTATGAATCCGTAGGTATATATACATATTTTAATTTGCAATAATGTAGTTATAATACAAATTGATGAAATATGGCATTCGATATCTTATAGGTATATTGTGCAAGCATGCCCTCAAAGTCTTCCATGTCAATGATGTTTTCATTTTGCCATCATATTATATAATAAATAGATGGACAAAATATGCAAAGAGAAGATTTTATATTGAGAAACAAGGACTTGAGGAGGAAAGTTTGATAACACATGCTGCACGTATCTTACGGAAGGCGACATCCGTTGCATTGAAGTGTTCATAGTCAAAAGAACTTCTTGATAATTTGAAGAAAGCCATAGATAAGTTGGACTTAGAAGCAGATAATTCTCTTACCAAAATGCATGAAAAACTAGTAAGGTTTCTCTAGTTTCAGTGGATTGTGACACAAACACGTTCAAAGGTCAAATATCATTTAAAATTCCTGATGTAGTAAAAGGCCCAAAGAGTAAACGAGGAACCATCTCACTTGAAAAATAAAGGGAAGAAAAAGAAAGCTGGTCATAAGAAAGGTATTGATTCTATAAACTCTAAAATGTTTTCTCAGTTGTAAGCATAGTGTAGTTAACTTCGTATGTTTAAATATAGGAGAAGACTCAACAAATGCAGCAGAAAATAGATATGAAGGATATGCAAGTGCTGGGTTAGAGCAATTTATTGTAAGCCATATGACTTGAACTTTTTATTAACAATTACACATTTGATTTGCTTACATGCAATTTTTTATTAACATTTTTATAATATTTGATACAGGATCTTAATGATGATAATTGTACAATGCCAAACTTTACAAATGATGTGTATGTGCAATCTTCATCTATGACTGCTCCATATATTCAAGGAGGATATACAAATCTCTTGGTTGATGTTGATCGAGCTGCCACATTACAGCCAGCTGTTAAGAAATTAAATTTTTATGTAGCGCCAAATCATAAAAACATATAACCTTGTTGTATGTTCGAGCCAGATTGAACATGCCATTCTTGACATAACTATTTCCAATAAGCCATAAAAACAATCAATTTTATTAACATATCATATCATGTATTTTACATAATCTTGTTACTAAAACGATTTACAAATAGGACATTGGAGCCACATCTTGCCACTAAAACCATTTACAAATAGTCACTATAACAGGCTATACCAAGGTGGCAGATGGATTGTTGATATCATTTACAGACATGGATAGCCCAATGATTCCACAGAGGCATAGAATAATGCTAAGTACAATCACCTAAAAAGCTTGACCTTTTCACCACTTGCATTTTGCATATCTTTGTTAGGTGCAGAAGAGGTAGTGAATGAAGCGTCAAGCCATCCTTCAGATATAGATGTTTTAACCAGCTTTTCAAATAGAATTTTGGCAGAAGGAATATCAAGGCTCTGATCATCAATACTGGATTCTCCTTTTCACCTCTTCTACAGTAGGTTTTCTCAGCAACTTGCAAAACTTCAATCCCTTTAGAGAATTCTACAAGCAGTGCTTTGGCTCGAGTGAGAAAAGCTGGAGCAGTATTTCATCCACAACAGCGCAGGCAACAAAAACAACCAAAATATCATTAGCATCTGGTATATCAACAGCTAGATCTTCTGTTGACTCTAGAAGCAACATAAAACTTTCACTCATCTTGAAAGAGCTCAGTAGATCAACATACAAGGCAGACAACAGAACTGATGCCATTTCTGTTTCTTTGTCATGACGGTCCATTGCCATGGATATGAGCTTCTTGACAAAGTAATTGTGGAACTGATCAGATCCAAGACTACTTAGCTCAGAAGCTGCTAGTTCCATATCTCCTGTACTAAAATACTCCTCAATTATTGGAACCAAAAACCTTTTACAATCATCCAATGTAGCACGAATCTGCATTAGCAATGAGGCCTTGATAAATTAGTGTCATATCAACAAAGAAAAAATATTGGCAATATTATAGGAGGACCAAGATCAAACCTTACTGTTCCCATTCCCATTAGCTAGTACAAAATGTTACCTCACTTCTCAAGCAGCCATGCTATGCACAACTCAAAATTGGTGCAAAGACCAGATCTTCTAGAATTATGAACCCCCCACATGATATTAACAACAAAATTACTACAAAATACAGACATTCGCACCCCAATTGTATAAATTGCACATCATTCACCCGGTGAAATTCCACAAAATGGAAAGGGGATTAAGTAAAGGGTTTCAAACAAACTCACCAGTAGTTGACGGCCTTGCACTGCTTGCGTCTGAATGTTGTCAGCCGAAAGGCCGAGGCCATCCTGTCGCCACTCAAGCTTGATTGCTGTCGTTCGAGCTTGTTCATTGTCGCTCGAGTTCACCCCACTGCCACTCAAGCTTGTCCTGTCATCGTTTGAGCCCGTCTCACCACCGCCTCGCCGGTGCACACACATGAGGTGAGACAAGATCATTAGCTTTTTTATGAGCTTGTCCTAGAAAATATTCTTTTCAATTTCATTCTATCTCAATCATCTCTTAACTAAACATATTTAAAAGCGGAAACGTCCCTGTTCCATAAATAAACACCAACTTAATATCTCTAAAATGGTGAAACAAAATCAAAATATTCCGAGGTGAAAAGAGCAAATGTCGCGTCCTAGAGATGAAAACAAAGAGCGACACCTAATTTCTACACGTCCTCCTCCGGTTCTACCTTCCACCCTTCGATCTAGGGGCGAAGACAAGGGGGGGCACGTAGGGGCCTGGCCCCCCCTAACAATTCTGTAGACAGAACACCCCCGGCGTTGGTGGCGTGGAGCAATCCGCTGCTGCGTGCTCCCACGTTCTTTGCCCATGGCCATGGCCTATATCTCTCAGTCTCTCACCTTTTGTGTTTTAGAAAAAGAATTGTTTCGAGTTTTTCCTATATGAATGGCCAACAGATGTTTCAGGAAAGTGGCTGATACTTGCCTCGACTGATTTTATAAAAAAGGAATCAGTGGTGAAGATTAGTATCTATAATATTATTAAATCTTATGATCTAGTCGGCTTTTTATTCGAATTCAAGTTAATATAAATGTAGTTATTTCCTTTTATCAAGCATATGATACATTGTCTTGTCATCATGTGTTTGAACTAATTTTCTAAAAAAAATATTGATTTTCTTTTATATCGTAAAATATAAGTTACTACGGTAATACTTAAAATAATTAATTATTATTATCAATATTAATGAATTGACCACTCGTATACAATTTCTGCTCCTGCTTCGATCCCACGTCTTCTCCAGTTCTCCACCTTTCTTCCTTTCAAGAACCCCAATCCAAACCCCGACGCCGAAAAATCCAAGGAATAAATCTCAAATTTGACCAGATCGAGCCAAGACGATCCTACACCTAGGACCTAGGTGCGGTGATCCGGATCTTTGGCGGTTTGGTAACATCTTGTTGTAATCTGATCTCTTTACCATTGTCTGTTCGATCGTGGCAGTGAAGTGGAGCAGTGAGAGGGGGAGGGGGAGGTGGAGCAGCATGGCGTCGTTGGGCGAGGAGGAGGAGGCCTTCGAGCACACGCTGCTGGTGGTGCGGGAGGTGTCGGTGTACAAGATCCCGCCGCGCGTGACCAGCGGCGGCTACAAGTGCGGCGAGTGGCTGCAGTCGGACAAGATCTGGTCGGGCCGCCTCCGCGTGGTGTCGTGCGGCGACCGCTGCGAGATCCGGCTCGAGGACCCGGGCTCCGGCGACCTCTTCGCCGCCTGCTTCGTGCTGCCCGGCCAGCGGGAGAGCTCCGTCGAGACCGTGCTCGACTCGTCCCGCTACTTCGTGCTCCGCATCGAGGACGGCAGGGGGAAGCACGCCTTCGTCGGCCTGGGCTTCAACGAGCGCAATGAGGCGTTCGACTTCAACGTCGCCCTGTCGGATCACGAGAAGTACGTCAAGAGGGAGCACGAGAAGGAGACCGCCAGCGAGGAGAACGACGACGGCCAGATTGACATCCACCCGGCTGTCAATCGCCGGCTCAAGGTAAAATAAAGGCCTTGTCTTGTAGCATAGTCTGATTGATCACGCAGTGAAATCTAGTGCTCATTTTTATGACTGTGGTTAAGAGTCTCTGCAGAAAATGAGTTAGAAATGTTGTCTTGTTTATGCTGGTTATACATGCATTTAGAACACGCTAATGTGTATTTAGGTTGACCAAAGAAGAGATCAAGAGAAATGCTTTGATGCTTATAGGTAGTGTATTGCCAAGTATATCGTGTGCCATTTGACAAAAATAGGACTTGTGATTTGTGACTAGATTAGCAAGTAGAGGATTCTGACCAAAGTGTGGTAGAAACAGAGAAGAACTTAGCACCTATAAAGTTACAGACCAAGATTTTTTTTCTCAAAAAATGGAAACAAAATAGGTTCAGAATATATTGAACTCTATAACACAATGTACTATTTAGTCTTTAGTGGATCAGATATCAAGATGAGGATAACATAACATCCAATCAAATCAGCAAAACTTTAGGAAGTTAATTTTTGATTGGGCACATTGCTTACTTTTATTATGTTATGAATCCCATGATCACACTAAGGAAATAAGTGAACAATCATCCAGTGGTGAATAATTTGCATTTGGAATGCCTGTGTAAACAAAGGCAACAGCATGTTATTTCACTGAAAATTTAGTTATTCAATTGTTGCATTGGTTTTAGTGCTCAAGAGTCGTCAGGGAAGAGGATATTATTGCCCATCTTGTAGTTTTTTTCTATGCATAAAGCAATTTTAGTTGAGTACAATATGGCATAACGTGCCATATAATGATATTGAGGCCCATTACTGTTTAAGAGTTTACACAGAAATATGATATGACCAAGTGAGGATGAATTGTTTAGGATGATGCTAAATTTCCCCCTTTTTCAATCAACTGTTAAAATGTGTGCATACTTCTTGTAGCATGTCTCTTCAAGAGGCTAAAGAGTAAAAAAGAGAGTGTTTTCACCTAATAGCTAATGCATGCATCAAGTGTTTTCCTCATTGGAGAACTTCAAATTGTTCCTTATGTTAAAAATGACCTTTTGATGGTGTTCTTGGTGTCTAGGAAGGCGAAACCATCAGGATAAATGTAAAAAATAAACCATCAACTGGAGTTGGCATGCTTTCATCTGCTGGTTTATCTGGAGGGGCCAGTGCAAAACCTAAGGCAAGCATGCTCCTTGCACCACCACCAGGTCCAGCTGGGAAGCTTCGATCCCCTCTTCCACCTCCACCTAATGACCCTACAGCCACAAGGATGAATTCCAGTTCTAACGCTGGAATCAGGGTCCTGAAAGAACCTGCCAAGAGAAACAACGATGCCTTTTCAGATCTTTCAGCTATGAAGGTAACAGTTACATTTTTTGTGTTCCACTAAAATAGCCTTCCCAATTTTGCATGAAGATGGGGGTTTGAACTAACAGCCTGGCAGTTTTCCTTTTCTTTCCCAAGAATACTGCAGTGCTTACTATTAAATTTTGCAAACTGAAAAAAACAATAAAATTAACATTAGAGAAGACAAGGTTTAAGCTATCCATTTTCATTGCTGGTGATAAAGAAACTGCCTTTGCAGATCCAACTTTAAAAATAGCTGTATGTGTTGTTTTGCATCGTCTTATCATGTAAACAACGATGCCTTTTCAGATCTTTCAGCTATGAAGGTAACAGTTACATTTTTTGTGTTCCACTAAAATAGCCTTCCCAATTTTGCATGAAGATGGGGGTTTGAACTAACAGCCTGGCAGTTTTCCTTTTCTTTCCCAAGAATACTGCAGTGCTTACTATTAAATTTTGCAAACTGAAAAAAACAATAAAATTAACATTAGAGAAGACAAGGTTTAAGCTATCCATTTTCATTGCTGGTGATAAAGAAACTGCCTTTGCAGATCCAACTTTAAAAATAGCTGTATGTGTTGTTTTGCATCGTCTTATCATGTAAACAAGACTGGAAACTATATAATGATCTGACATTTTTATTTTACTAGATTAGTGTACACGCACTTTGTCCAATTTTTGTAGGCTTCAAATTTTACTAGATTTTATGTGTTCTTACATTTAAATCATCTGTGGTGTGCAGCAAAACCTACCGTCATCAACTGAGTCGGGACAAACTAAAAGCACAGGCGCTGGTTGGGCAGCATTTTGACCATCAGTACTGCTGCCATCTGCTGTTGATAGCCTTCTTCTATGGAAAAGGAAAAGACAATTGTGTAACTGGAAAAACCTCGGATTCAACATTACGGGAAGCCTCTATCCATTCGATTCACATGGTGAAAATGACCGGCTAGAGTCCGTTTGGTACTCGAAAAATAAAGATTTACAGAATGCTGTCATTCATGGTGCCACATGGATTCATGGAGCTCTGAAAGTCTGTCTGGATGTAAGCATGGGTTTCCTTGTTGGTTGTCATATTTGTGTTGTCAAATTTCCCATACAAAAACAAGAATCATACTGACCTCAATCTGAATGTACTGTACGCTGAAAGATTTGAGAATACTGTTATGAATGCGGCAAGAGTGTGTTATTCAATTAATTTTGCCAAGCTTCTCTAGATGGAAAACCTTGGAAAATCGCAGCTGCCAATCGGAAATAATCACACGGATTTTCACGTGAAAAAACCTTGCATTAAAAAACCGTGAGCTGGTGTCGACCGATAATAATAAACTACTATGAAAAACTACTATGAAAAACATACATATACTTTTTTAAAAAAAATTGTATCTAATCACGTATACTTCTTTAAAATAAATTTGAATCTAATCACATATGTTTTCTTCTTTCTTTCTTAACTTTAAACTTAATTTCTATTTTTTTTTCTCTTATTAACTTTCTTATCGTATTAGTTTTTTCTTTCTTAAACGACAGACTATTTAATATAGATGGAGAGTTAGGAGTAACTAAGTAAATGGTTTTTTGATTTGCGAATCAAGTGCAGGTAAACTAGTGATTAACCTTGTGATAATCAACTCGGGATCAACGAGCATCCAACCACTCGTTACACAGTGCATTTTTAGCACATCCCTATTGATAGCCGCCTCCGCCTCTTCTCTTCCACCACCGTTTCCGTCCGGCCAAAAATTTGTTGGCTAAATTCCGACGCCGAGAGGCCTAAAATTTAGCTAAAACAATTTCGAGTATTTTTCGTTCTACGTAAATAAAATTCTAATCTTCAGTTCATTGAGGGGGTTCTCTTTCTCTCTTCCAGATCCCATTGAATTTGCATGCACTTCAAATAAAAACTGTTTCATCAATTTGTATCCAGAGTTCCACAAAGCAGTGAGTGCATCAGCAGCTGGAGCAATCGATTGATTCTTTATCTCATCTGGGCGGCAATGGATTCAGCGAGGAATTGGTTCACCAAGCTCCAAACAAGGGAGAAATCCATGGGGAAGAAGAAGGAATTGCCTCCCAATGGCAAGGAAGGCAGCGAGGAGGCTCCGTCGAGTGCTACCAAGCAGAGGGTCGCTGCGGCGAAGCAGTACATCGAGAAGCACTACAAGGAGCAGATGAAGAACGTGCAGGACAGGAAAGAAAGGTAGGGAGATCAACAGCATTAAGCAATCAATTAATCGGCTACCCTAGTTTTTAATCTGGAAAGATAGTGTTCTACTGTTCTAAGTGTTTGATCCGATTGTAGTGTTCCTCCTTTGGCTTTTCATGCAACCTCAAGATTGGTTGTGAGACCAAAAAAATGAAGGATCAAACTGACCACAGTTAAAAAAATTGATGGATGTTCATGACGTATTCTTAGGGCAGTTTATGCACCTGAATTATGTAGCTTTTCTGACGATGTGATGTTTGCATGGTTGACCGTGTTTTGATTATTGAGTTTTGGCTGGTACAGAAGGTGTAGTTTAGAAAAGCAATTAGCAGATGCTAACATGTCGGAGGAGGAGCAGCACAACATACTGAAGCAGTTTGAGAAGAAAGAGACGGAGTATATGCGTAGGCAGAGGCACAAAATGAGTGTTGATGATTTTGATCTTCTGACAATGATAGGCAAAGGAGCATTTGGTGAGGTAAAATTGTAAAATTCTGATGCAGATATGGACTTAAGCTTTATTCTGTGATCCCTTTTTAAGTTGCTGCAATGTCGTTTTTCTAGGTCAGAGTCTGCAGAGAGAAGACAACAGGAAATGTATATGCAATGAAGAAACTTAAGAAATCAGAAATGCTTCGTCGTGGTCAGGTATGGACAGCCCCCTTCAAAAATTTTGGGAGCATTATTTACAAGAACCATTCATTCTACGAGTTGTATGTTTGGTTTCAAACAGGTCGAGCATGTCAGAGCTGAAAGAAATCTCCTTGCTGAAGTGGATCACCATTGTATTGTTAAGCTATATTGTTCATTCCAAGACAGTGAATATTTGTACCTCATCATGGAGTACCTTCCTGGAGGTGACATGATGACACTGCTAATGAGGAAAGACACACTGACTGAAGATGAGGCCAGGTTCTATGTTGGCGAAACGGTTCTCGCAATAGAAGCGATCCACAGGCACAATTATATCCATAGGTATGTATGTTTACAGCTGCATATGAGGTTCTTTTTTACTGCTGTTGAGATGTTCTGATGAGCTTAGCACACAATTTTCAGAGATATCAAGCCTGACAATCTGCTGCTAGATAGATATGGCCACTTAAGACTGTCAGATTTTGGACTATGCAAACCACTAGATTATTCCAACTTCCCAGACCTGAATGAAAAGGATGTCACATCTGCAAAAACACAGCAAATGAATGATGATGGGAGACAGCAATCTCTACCAAAGCGCACGCAGCAAGAACAGCTGGAGCACTGGCAAAAGAACAGAAGAACTCTGGTCAGTAACTAGAAAATGTACCAACAATCATTAGCAACTTGTGCAGAATTCACCCATTGTTCTCTGTGTCATTGTCTATTTCCCAATGCATTCAGATTGTTTCTTTCCATGTTTTGACTAGCAGCTAATGATTGCAGGCTTACTCCACTGTCGGTACACCGGACTACATTGCTCCAGAAGTTCTTCTGAAGAAAGGTTATGGAATGGAGTGTGATTGGTAAGTTTTTACATGATATCTCGTGCGATGGACCTCTTGAGTTTCCAGCAAATAAACTGAATAATTTTCTACTTTCTAGGTGGTCACTTGGAGCTATCATGTATGAAATGCTGGTGGGCTATCCCCCATTCTATTCAGATGAACCTATGACAACTTGCAGAAAGGTTGTATGATTAAGATTTGCAGCTATGAATATCTAATTCCATGAAACTCATATTCAGTTTATTCCTGATATTTTTATTTACTATACCGCAATGCAGATAGTGAATTGGCGAACACACTTGAAATTTCCTGAAGAAACAAGGCTAACGGCTGGTGCAAAAGATCTTATAAGCAAACTCTTATGCAATGTTGACCAACGTCTTGGCACAAAAGGAGCTGAGGAAATAAAGGTTGTTATCTGTTCTTCAAGTATTTTTTTTCTTCCTTACTCAAGGGTATTTAAAAAAAACTCGACTCCTATGGATCGGTCCTTAACTCGTGCTTTGAGGATTCCACCTCATACACGAGGGCCCACCCTCTATAGGAACTGAACCTGGAGGTGTTACTCGATCAATATAACCACTAGCCTACATGCCCTTTCGCACTCAAGGGAATATTTGATTCTACTGAATTTTGATAATAGTATTTTGCCTGCATGTCTATGTTTAATTTCAGGAGCATTCCTGGTTTAGAGGAGCAGAATGGGACAAATTATATGAAACAGAAGCAGCATATATACCTCAAGTCACGGATGAGTTGGATACTCAGAACTTTGAGAAGTTTGAAGAGGTTAGGGATTGTATTTTCCCCTAAAGAAATGTCCTTTTCAGTTTCAATAAATTAGTATAAAATGTTGCCTTCGTATGGTGTATTTGCAGTCTTCAGATGATCTTCAATGCTCATCAAAGACAGGACCTTGGAGAAAGGTAACTCTGTTTTTCGGTAGTAAATGTTATAGAAAATTAGATAGTATAAGCCTACTTACTTTCTGCTAGAATTTTTGAAGTAACAAAAAAAATCAAGAGAGTAAGAAAATGAATTCAGATTCCTAACCATTTTGTAAAACTACACACAGTTCATCAATTATTATTCAGTAGCTTTTAAAGTTCAGCATATGCAAGAATTTCCACGAATCAGAAGACATTCACTTACCCATTGTCTTGTACAGATGCTTTCTTCAAAGGATTTGAATTTTGTGGGCTACACGTACAAGAACTTCGAGCTTGTGAATGACCCTGAAGGACTTGGAATGGGTACTCTACATCGATCCCAGTTTCTGCCATAACTGCATTTCGTTTTGTTTTCCCCTGGCCAATTGGAACCACATGATTGTGTAGTAAACTAGTAATATACTCGCTCAGTTTTAAAATATAAGCATTTCTCGTATTTAAAATTTGTATCAAAATATATGCATTGTTAGAGTACAATCTGTCCATTCAACTGTCCATTATTCAATTTTTCGATCACCTTTCCACCCTAAACCCTAAACCGTAATTTGACAAGGCACTGTAGTATTTTTCCTCAACTTTAATCCCTGATAAACAAACTAGAAATACTTGTATTTTAGAATGGACGGATGCTTATATTTTGGAATAGATGTGGTATGTTCTATTCCATGTCAATTAATATACTTTTTTTACCTGCTACACAGCTGAGCTGAAGAAGAAGGAGA
>KE371943.1:238395-269249 GCA_000418225.1 Zizania latifolia
CCATGTCAATTAATATACATGTTTACCTGCTACACAGCTGAGCTGAAGAAGAAGGAGAAGGCAAAGAGACCAAGCGTCAAATCCCTCTTTGGTATTTATTTGTTCTCTCTACAACTTATTTGCTGCATGCATGATCTTCCAGAAATTCAGAGCACAGCTGCGTTCTTCTGCTCCAGATTCTTCAGCTGAAGGAGGAGAGGATCAGCGGCCAGCTGAAGGCGACGACGAAGGAGGCGCCCGGAGATCGGAGGAGTCTGAAGTGTCGAGTAGCCTCAGCTCGCCGTCGACGACGTAGACGCGGCCGGCAAAGCCAGGAGCGAGGGTTCGGCGCCAAATTAGCCGGCGTTCACTTCGCCTCGTCGGCGTGGCGTTGATCTCGTCGGTGCAGCTAACCTCTGAAAAATTTAGGCGTGTCAATCCTGTAGTTTACACTGTATTAATTTGCATGTAAAAAAACGAAGGCGAAAGGTTAGATCCGTGCCGGTAAACGGATCGATCGATGTCAATA
Organism: Zizania latifolia; assembly: GCA_000418225.1. Lineage (NCBI taxonomy): Eukaryota > Viridiplantae > Streptophyta > Magnoliopsida > Poales > Poaceae > Zizania > Zizania latifolia. The sequence goes on from KE371943.1 coordinate 238,904, forward strand.
ACTGAACACAATTTGTGTTAGCAATGCAAAGCGACTAGCAGGAGTGTATAGTATTTTTTCTTTTATTTTCGAAACCAAAACGTTCTTGCTTTTGAGCTGTGTTGGAGATCAGATTGAACGCAAGAGAAAGCAAACAGATAGATCGCAAAATGAAGTTCTTTTATTGATGTTAAGTGAAGTTCTATGATACAAATATGTATTTATAGAAATGAAAGGAACATGAGCCAGGGACACGTCTCCTCACGCAGGTGTCTCCTCACGCAGGTATCTCTTCGCGTAGGTGTCTTTTGGATTGAATAGACGCCTCTTAAGATCACGCCTCAACACTCCCCCTTGATTGAATGAGTTATCGATATGATTGATATCATATATCTTGAAAAACTTCTATAAAAATCTTGTGAGAAAAATTTCGGAGAAAATCTATAATATTATATTAATATTGCCTAGTTAAAAACCTTTATAAGAAAACTTGAGAGTAAAACTTATAAAGGTAAAATGAGTGCAATTTAAACGATCTAATGATCGCAATTAGATTATATCTTAGAAGATGGCTTCCCTTGAATTTTGCAAATCACGAAGTCTCCGCATACCAATTCCTTGAACACATTTCTGGAACGTTGATGTTGGTAGCGATTTTGTGAATAAATCTGCTAGATTTTCACATAATTTCGTTTGCAAAATATTTATTTCCCCATGTTTTTGTAGCTCATGTGGGAAAATAATTTAGGAGCTGCATGCTTAGTTATATTATTCTTAATATAACAAGTCTGCATTTGGGTAATGCAGGCAGCATATCTTCATAGATAATTATGGATGATTCTGATAAATTAATACCACATAATCCTTGAATATGATTAATCATTCTGTGAAGCCATACACATTCACGTGAAGCTTCATATAGAGCTATAATTTCAGAATGATTAGTGGAGGTAGCAATAAGAGTTTGCTTTGATGATTTTCATAAAATGACCGTACCTCCATATAGGAAAATAAATCTTGTTTGTGATCTGGCATTATGTAGATCAGATATATAACCAGTATCAGTATACCATATCATGGTTAAGTCTTGATTTTTTTGACAGAATAAACCAAGATCTCGTGTACCATTCAGATATCTTAGGATTTGTTTTGCCCCAATAAAATATCTTTTAGTCGGAGCAGCACTATGCCTAACAAGCAAATTAACTGCAAATACAATGTCAGACCTTATACAATTTGCAAGGTACATTAGTGCTCCTATGATACTTAGATATGAAACATCAGGTCCCAATATTTCTTCACTTTCTTTCCTAGGTCAGAATAGATCTTTGTTCATTTCTAGAGATCGAACGACCGTAGAAGTCTTTAATGGATATGATTTATCCATATTGAATTTCTGCAATATTTTCTCAATATTTTTTCAAGTTGTAACCTAAATAGAATTTAGTTTTACCTAAATTATTTATTTCAAATTCCGTCTTGAGATGATTGCTGGCTTCCATAATATCTTATGTAGTACCAATAATGTTGAGGTCATCAACATATACTGAAATGATACAAAATCTAGAAATGGATCTTTTAATAAATATACAAGGACAATCATCATTGTTAGAGTAACTCTTCTGAAGAAGGAACTCACTTAGTCGGTTGTACCACATTCTTTTCGACTGTTTCAATCCATAGAGTGACTTTTATAATTTTACACAAAATTTATTGCGATTTATATTTGGATTCGGAACACTTAGTCCTTCAGGGACTTTCATGTAAATATTTGAATCTAGTGACCCATATGAGTATGTGGTCATGACATCCATTAACTGCATTGATAAATTCATTTATACTGCCAATGATATTAAGTGTCAAAAAGTTATTCCACTCATAACAGGAGAATAGGTTTCATCGTGATTGATGATGGGTTTCTGTGTGAACCCTTGTGCTACATGTCTCGCTTTATATCTCACCATCTCATTGTTTTCATTTCTTTTCCGAAGGAAAAACCCATTTTGATCCAATGGAGAAAACGTTTTGAGGAGTAGGTATTACTGATGTAAATACCTCTCTTTTTCTAAGTGGGCCGAATTCTACCTCAATAGCTTCCTTTCATTTGATCCAGTTTGAGCCCTTGAGGTACTCTGCCATTGTCTTAAGTTCTAGATCTACCTCGAGATTTTTAGCTATATTTAAGGAGAAATATATGTCGATAATTGTAGTCTTTATATGATAAGATTCTCCTGAATCAATATGATTTGTGGACATTTCTTCTATCTCTTTACGATTTCCCACAACTATAGAGTTAGGTATTTTCGATGTTCTAGCATTTTTATTGATGCACCCATTTATGCTAGATTTTGGATGAGAATCATCCGTTTGGTGTCTTTCAACATGAGGTTGAATTTCATTTACTGATTTTGAAGATATCTTCCCTTGTTTTTTAGATTGCTTTTGAGAAGCATTCTCTATAATTAGATTTCTCTCCCTGATCTTAGGATGAGGGAGATGAGTGGCTTTTTGAGGTACATCTACTCTTTCTGGTGCATTAACTGCAGGAATGTGAGATTTAGTGACACCTTTATGATCAGTAAATGAATTTGGTAGATTATTTACAAAATGTTGCAAATTTATTATTCTCTGAACTTGTCATTCAGATTCTATAGTACGTGGGTCTAATGATTGAAAAGCGGTGGCATTTCAATCAATTTCCTAGCATTTATTATGGTACAAATCTCCCCCTAATACTGCGAAATTATCTTCGTCGAAGATACAATTAGCATAACGGGCAGTAAATAAGTCCCATGTTAGGGGTTCAAGGTATTTAATGATTGATGGAGAATAATACCCTACATATACGTCCAATTTTCTATGGAGAGCCATAGAGGTATGCTACGGTGATGATATCGGTACGCACGTAGCGTAACCGAATATACGCAGATGGGAAATACTTGGTTGATTTTCACATACTAATTGCAACGTGAAAGTTGCATGATATGTAGTTGGTCTTACCTACAGTGTGTAAGACCGGATGATTCCAACAAGAGGTTGGTAATTTGCAATTCTATAAAAGTGATCAAACAATTAATTTGATTCTCTTGATTAGAGATTCAGCGAGCCCATTTTTGATATGAACATAATGTACTAGATGGTCTAGATTGATACCTAGAGCCATAAAATAATCATTAAATGCGCATGAACGGAATGCAGTGGCATTATCCATCCTGATGGATGTTATTCTATGTTCAAGACACTTTAGCTTGTAATTTGGTAATTTGAGCTATTAATTTTGCAAAAACATGGTTCCTCGTATATAAGAGATATACGTGTGACCATTGAGTAGATGCATCTATAAGCAACATAAAGTACCTAAATGGTCTAGATAATGGTTGTGTAGGACCACAAATATCTCCTTAAATGCGTTCAAGGAAATTAAGTTGTTCATATTTAATTTTAAGACAAGATGATCTTAAAATTAATTTCCCCGTGGCACATGCAGCGCACATAAAATTTAATGATTTTGGGAACCTTGCAGTATTTATGTTGTGACCAACAGAATTACTAATAATTTTTCTCATCATCCCTATTTTAGGGTGACAAAGGCGATTATGCTAAGTCTTTAATATATCAAGATTTTAAAAAAATATTTTAAAGGCAACATAAGATACGGGTTTGATGTATGTATAGTATAAACCAGATGAAAAAGAAGGAAATTGCTCAATTATTTATTTGTTAAATCTGTTGGATTTAGTGAGGATTAATTATTCTTAGTTTGAAATTCAATATAGAAGCCATTAAGACTGATGTCTTTATAGCTGAGCAATGTATGACTTGAATCGGGATACAAGAGTGCATCCTCAATAATTAACTACGTACCCATAGAGAGCGTAATTGTGGCTCATGTTCGGACCCACAATTAATGTATCGCGTCTAGCGATAGTTATTATATTTCCATATTTCTTGTGAAGATTTTGGAAATATTTTAGCTCACGCAATATGGTGTTAGTAGAGCTAATATCCACTAAACAAATTTCCTTGTATTTCATCTGATAAGGTCCCATAAAGATTTCTATATATATGAGTATATATAGAATATATACATACATTTTTCATTAGTACATGTCAAATGTACGTGACAATAGAATATACAACATTTAAAAAAAGGCTGATAACATATGAAATATGTTGAAAACTTGTTTGAGATCCTAAACGTATCTTCGAAAATGATATTTTATGATCATATCATCTATGTTGGGGGCTATTTTTCCTTTTGATGAACTAAATTGGTAAGGACACTTTGAAAAGATCCCGCAATCAAGTCGTCGACTTGTTGTTCATTGAAGTGAGGCTCAAACTAGTTTTTACGAACTTGCTTATTTTTCTCAATAGATGTGAGATATAGTTCCACTAAATGTTTTGGAATCCTGCATTTATTTATACGATGATTTGTATAGCCACATCATTTGATAAATTTGAGATTTGTCTTTAGTATGATCCTTAAATGGACATTTGCCTTGGTCAATCCTATGACCTTGCTATTTTTTGTAAACTTTCACTTTCCTTTGAAAATTTCTATTGTTCCGTTTTCTGCCATGAGAATTACTAGTACTCTGAGTATTGGTATGTACTTTAGCGAAGGGTGCAGCTCCCGTTGGACGATTCTGATGATTTTTCATTAGAAATTCATCATGTTTTTCTACCTAAAGTACCATATATATTTACTTAGAATACTTTGTGTATTTCTTCTGGCGGTACTGTAGTAGCAATACCCGGAATGAGGGATGGAAAGTGTTTAAGTTTTATCGATCGTAGTTTCGTTGTAAACTAGTTGATCACAAAATTTTAATTTGAAACAGATTTTACGTACTTGATTTACGAACTTGATAGTTATAATCTGCTACGGACTTGAAATTTTGAAAGCGAATGAGGAGTCATTCGTGTTGAGCTTTGGGTAGGATGACACATTTTGCTACTCATAAAGTTCCATGAGGGATGTTAGATGAGCTAGTAATGTGGCAAATTTGTTATTTATAGGAATCGTTGGTACATTTGGTGGTTGTTCTATAATGATAGCAATAAATTATCGAACAGTCAAATAGATTTTGACGTAATTGCTACCATCTAGAGTAAGTTCTAAAAATTCCTTTGTGGAAATTTCAGCCATGTCCGTTATAGAAGGACATATATTAATTTACTCAGAGAGTAAATTAATTATAAATGTTGTATTAAAAAAATGCTAATCATAATATGTTATGATTATTGAATGATGTAGACCTTTAATAGACAAGCGATAAGACGCTGCTAATATGTTGTGTTATATTCTAAACTTTTGGTATAATCACTTTGAAGGTAGTCACTAAATTGGTGTAGACCTCACAGTATTAGGCAAGATAACTTGTCGCTATTGACATGGACTCCATCCAATTAAGGCGGACGACACTACAGTCATAACCAATGTCATAGTCTCTAATACCTTGTGTTATGCCAGCAGTATATAAAAGGTAACCATCACTTTTAGTAGCATTTTTTACTTAATTAAGCTGATGCTTAAATAAGCGATTATATACACATTTATCTCATGTGTATAGTATTTGCATGATGAAAATAAAAGTAAATAACATTATACATGTATTTACAAAATAGGAACTAAAATATGATATTAGTCCCAAATGTATAAAACAGAAAAAGTATTGTAAATGTATGAAATACCAATATTATATAACATTTTAAATTAAAATGCTACATAAATAGAAGATACTAATTTTCTATTTTTTTAATTTCCGATGAAATCATAGGTTTTGGCCTAAAATGGCTTTTAGGCTATAGCCCAACCTGGCCGAAGGAAGGGTGGCTTTTGGGTGAAAATTGTCACGTCCAGAAATTCCAACCATTTCCTTGCGATTTATTGTGCCGAAAGTCTCTCGTTCAGGAATCAGCCGAGACACACAATAGATAATTTATTGGACATCGAAAGCATTATTGTTCACGACGAAGTAAATAAAGTACTTATTACACAGGTGGCATTGGAACCTCAAAATAATAATGATCAACATAAACAATTTCTAATAACTTTATTGACACAGTGGCGACTCTACTACACAGGCAGACTTGACTGGACAATAGCTCAAAAGGCGTCACCTTCATCTTCGCTGACGAACTCCTCTTCTGGTGGTGGAGGAATGCAAGGGTGAGTATTTTGAATACTCAGCAAGCCATCCAAGTGTAACAGTTATAATGCACAGGGGATAAAAAAGACGACATAATAGGGTTTATTTGCATAAACAGATCACTATAGAGATCTAATTAGGTTAGAACATTAAAATAACATTAATCCAATCACTGAATAACTCTTACCTAGAGTCATCAGGCCCAAAAGAATCAACTAATCCACTCTAACCAAAGCTATTCATGTTGAACAGAAAGTAAAATAGGTTAATTAAGTAAACATGGGACTAATCACGAGTGACCTTGTATTGCTGCCCGTAACCGTGGACATGGCTATTCGAATAGTTTTACTCTAATCAGAGGTGCACAACTTTACCCACAAGACACAGCCCTACAACATATCACCATGCACATCAATACCACCACGGTACCTTGGAAAAGAGCTGTGATATGACAATCTACCTAGATCCTCCAAGCTTCACACCCTAGGACCCATCTACCCGATATACCCCTGGCACTCCAATCCAAATAGCAAAGACTTACCCAGTGCAGAACTATCGGTCATCTCGATGCTTCACCCAAGATCTCTAGGCTTCAGGTCATACCATTTCCCATGCTGGCTTGTGGTAGTGTGAGATTACAGTGCAAAAGTGGCCCATGAACCGGTCCTTAAAGTGTCATGAGTACAACTAGCAGAACCATGGACCTTGTACTCATAACCCACCTTAGCCATATTTTAGTAGCATTTAATCCATTAACCAGTAACCACTAGTAATCATATAAGTCAACATTAATATGAAAGTAGTATTAAACAGCATGATGAAATATGATTCTAGTTTCTAAGCAAGGCTAAGCAATCCTAAACATCTAGATAAATCATAGTAAAGATTCATACTGGTCAAGTTTAATAATCCCTAGGTAGACAAGGAATAGATAAATAATCAACAGGGGACAATACAAGCAGGTTTATATCTCAATCCTAGTAACATTCTAAAATAAAATGCACTTTTGACTAAATAGTAGCTTTAAAACATGGGTTCAACATGATCAATAGGGGAACTTGAATAACTTGCCTTGCTGGACAAAGATAAAAATAGGCGTCTCCTCGACGAAAATGGGCTCTTCAGGCGATTCGGAAACTAAACAGTAGTACAGATAAATAATAATAAATTAAAACAGTACACATGCGCATACATTCTGTGTGTGAACATATTTTTAATGGGTAGATCTCATTTTTAGAATTTTTTGCAATTTAAATGGTTAAATTTGAAGTTCGGATGAACTAGATATGAATTTTTTAAAGTTTAAACAGGGTTCTATTTGAATTCAGAAAATAAAAAGGATTTATGACGCAATACTGAATTATTTTCCTAAAGGAAAACAGGATTTATTGCGTGGGACATGTGGCGGCCACATGGTGCACACGCAGCAGCAGCGGGCCGATGTGGCGCTGACGCGGCAGCCACTTAGGCACCACGTCAGGCGACGGTAGTGGGCGGCGGCGGCACTAGACCCAATGGTCGCCAACGGGAGCTGGCAGTGGACTAGGAAGGAAAGGGGACCTCACCGGGGTGATCGACGATGAGCGGCGGTGATATCTACCACTTCAGAGGGGACACACAGACACTTCTTTAACTGGGACACATGAAACGCATTATGAATATCCGCCATGGATGGTGGTAACTGTTGGGTTATGGGGAGGCTACGCTAGCGCTTAATTTTAAAAATTACCCCGTTAGCCCAGGAACCATGCGTGTAATGGGATCATGGATCGTTACCTCAAGCCACGAGACGCGCTTGGGCAGCAGAAGTAGAGTCGATGAAGCGCGTCCTCGATCTGCTCCTCCCAGCTTCGTTCATTCGTCGGTGATCCGGCGATGAATACGACGTGATCCTACGATCTGGCGATCTCCACGGGAAGAAGACGAGCACCACTATTGGAGTAGTGCCTCCACGGTACCCACACGTCCGGGAACAGGATCACCTCGTGCCGGCGTGCTTGCACCACTTACGAGATTCAGGAGATCGATCACAACGGTTGCGATCAAGGAGAGAAGAGAGGTGGCGGCTAGGGTTCTCAACCAGGAGCAACAGCAGTAGCTTTTTCGTGCTAGCCCCTCCTCTCTTTATATAGTGCCCTGTCACGGGCCTTTAATCTGTATTAAAGCCCAACAGATCTAATCTGTTCACCTGGACCGGAACTTTCGGTTCTGACCGGAACTTCAAAAAATAACCTTCTATATCGAATTTTTTTCGACCCAGAACTTTCGGTCTAACCGGAACTTCTGGTTCGTCCAAGCAGGCCCAACCGGAACTTCTGGCTCCTCCAGAAACCGAAACTAGGGTTGGCTCGGAACTTTCGATCTAACCAGAACTTCTGGATGCTCCAGAACCCGGAACTTCCGGCCCTAGGCCAGAACTTCCAGTTCCCCTAGAATTCTCTTGGGCACAATTCCATCAATCTCCCACTTGCACAAGAGCCAATTCTTGCAAGCTTTAAAATCCAATCCCCTTAAGCGTGTGACCTGATTCATATGCAAACGTCCGCTACCCGGAAACCCTTTCTGAATCGTCGATCAATAGTGGTACCTAGCAGCACTTATTGACTCCTAAAAGCATACAAAGTCAAAATCATACTTTCTGAACCTTAATATACTCATGCACCAATTCCTTTGCCACACGACATCAGTCAAGCTCAAGGCGAGATTCGTGCCACCTTTGTTGATAGCTCGACACTTCACTCGATCAAGTAGTGGATTCAATCATGATCAACTCTTTGATCATAGTGGCATGACCATGCACTTTCCAATCCGACTACCTCGAGGGGCCCAGAGACGTCTCTCCCGTTATTTAGGAAGGGTAAATTCCATCTTGATCGCTCACATCCCACGACATGTTTCGTAACACACCCAAAAGCAACCTTTATAACTACCCTGTTACGGAATAGCTTTTGGAAGCTCCTAAGTGTGCTACTACACATTCTGGAATCAATGATGATCTCAGGTCTAAGGATTCTATAGGTACACCATTTGAGATGACAACTGATGGCACATATAAAATAAAAATCCCAGTAGTATCTCAAAGTGGGTCTATCCAACTCCATGTTCACCAACATGAGTCCACATCACTGATTTGACATCTCTATGTCTATGATCTGTGAAACATGATCATTAATTAGACAGATATGCTAATCTATAAATCATCATTGTCCCACATGACGATATGAGATTAGGGATTGTTTAGAATAACATCGTAACACAGAGAGTTTCACAAACAAAGTCACGCACTTGTTGATCAATGTTAAAGATATTTATTTAAGGAACAAGATAACCAATTATCCAAATATACACTAGCATAGACAGAACAACTTCTTTTCACATACACTCGACTCACTCACGTAAGTATCTAATACCCATAGAGCTTAAATACGCCTCATTCTTAGGCTGTGAGAGAGGCTTCATCAACGGATCGGCTATGTTCAAATCCGTGTGCACCTTGCATATCCTCACATCACCTCTATCTATAATCTCACGGATCAGGTAATAGCACCGCAGTATGTGCTTGGACTTCTGGTGCGACCTAGGCTCCTTGGCTTGCGCAATGGCACCACTATTATCACAATAGAGGTCCACTAGACTGGACGCACTAGGGACAACACCCAGCTCAGAAACAAACTTTCTGATCCAAACTGCCTCCTTCACAGCTTTCGAAGCTGCAATATACTCGGCCTCTGTTGTTGAATCTATAACCGTTTCTTGCTTGGAACTCTTCCAACTCACTGCGCCTCCATTGAGGCAGAACACAAATCCAGACTGCGATCGCAAATCGTCCTTGTCAGTTTAGAAACTGGCATCGGTGTAACCATTTACAACGAGCTCCTCCTCACCTCCATAGACCAGGAACATATCCTCAGTTCTTCTCAAGTACTTAAGGATACTCTTTACTACCGCCCAGTAACTTTCACTCAGGTTTGACTGATATCTGGTCGTAACACTTAGAGCATAAGAAATATCTGGGCGTGTACAAAGCATGGCATATATGATGGATCCGATTGCAGAGGCATACGGGATCGTACTCATCTTCTTCAGCTCATCAGGTGTCGAAGGACACTAACTCTTGCTGAGAGAAATACCATGTGACATTGGCAGAATGTCTTTCTTGGAATTCTGCATATTAAACTGTTTCAATACCTTGTCAATGTACATACTTTGGCTTAATCCAATTAGCCTTCTCGATCTATCTCTATAGATCTTTATGTCCAAAATGTATGCTGTCTCTCCAAGATCTTTCATTGAGAAACTTTGTCTCAACTAAGACTTGACAGCATATAGCATAGGAATATTATTTTTGATCAACAATATGTCATCTACATATAAGACCAGAAACACAAGTGAGCTCCCACTAGCCTTTTTGTAAACACAAGGCTCTTCTTCGTTCTTGATGAAGCCAAACCCTTTGACTACCTCATCAAAACAAAGGTTTTAACTCTGAGAAGCCTGCTTCAGCCCATAAATGGATATTTGCAGCTTAGAAACTTTCCCAGTATTTTCTGGATCATCAAGACCTTCAGGCTGTGTCATGTACACATCCTCACTTAGGTTTCCATCAAAGAAAGCCGTCTTGACATCTATTTGCTATATCTCATAGTCATAAAATACGGTAATTGCTAGGATAATCTGGATAGACTTTAGCATAGCGACGGGCAAAAACGTTTTATCATAGTCAACACCTTGAATCTGCCTGAAACCTTTCGTCACCAATCGTGCTTTATAGATGTGAACATTTCCATCAACGTCTATTTTTTTCTTAAAAATCCATTTACACTCGATAGTTTTTACACCATCAGGTGGATCGACCAAGTTCCAAACTTGATTCTCTCGCATAGATTCTAACTCGGATCTTATGGCTCCAAGCAATTTCTCAGAGTCTGGTCCCTTCACTGCTTTCGAATAGGTCTTAGGTTCATCATTGTCCAATAATAATATGTCGCACTGCCCAGTGGTTAAAAACGCTAACCGCTCGGGCGCACGACTCAACCTCTCTGACCGACGTGGGACTGGTGTCTCGACAACAGGCTCTGCAATATTTTGCATATCGAGTTGCGGTTCAGTAGGAACTGAAACACTTTCTAGCGGTTCTCGAACCTCTTCGAGTCGCACCGTGCTCCCACTAACCCCTTTCGAGAGAAACTCTTTCTCAAGAAAAGCACCATTCCGGGTGACAAACACTTTGTCCTCTTCCCGGTTATAGAAGTAATATCATTTGGTTTTCCTAGGATACCCCACAAAGAAGCATTTATCAAATTTAGGAGTGAGCTATCAGGCATCAAACGCTTTACATAGGCCTCACAACCCCAAATCTTTAGAAAAGACAACCCGAGACGCTTCCCAGTCCATATCTCATATGGTGTCCTCTCAACAGATTTAGATGGAACTCTGTTTAGTGTGAAAGCGGCAGTTTCTAAAGCGAATCCCCAGAAAGACAATAGAAGATCAGTTTGACTCATCATCGATCGGATCATGTCTAACAAGGTTCGGTTCCTCCGCTCGGATACCCCATTCCACTGAGGTGTACCAGGTGGAGTTAGCTGTGGAACAATTCCACACTGTTTCAGATGATCATTAAACTCATAGCTCAAATATTCACCTCCATGATCTGATCGTAGAAATTTAATTGTCTTGCTAGTATGATTTTGTACCTCATTCTAGAACTCCTTGAACTTTTCAAAGGATTCCGACTTATGCCTCATTAAGTAGATGTAACCATATCTACATAAGTCGTTGGTAAAAGTTATGAAGTACTGAAATCCACCTCTGGCTGTAGAACTCATTGATCCACATACATCAGTATGTACAATGGCCAATAATTCATTTGCCCTCTCACTTTGACTAGTGAAAGGCGCCTTAGTCACCTTGCCAAGTAAACAAGACTCACATGTGTCAAACGATTCAAAATCAAATGACTCTAAAAACCCATCTCTATAGAGCTTCTGCATGCGCTTCTCATTTATGTGACCCAAACGACAATGCCACACATAGGTAGGATTCAAATCATTTAGTCAGCTTGGTTCTCAAATATGCCCTTTAGCCCCACGATCATATCGTAGGCATCCATGTCCTCATATTGCTTCTGAAGCTCAGAAGATATGCAGGCAAGCATGAGATAGCTGACATCAACTGAATCACTGGCGTGCTTCTCATAAGCCCGCCTTTCAGCAATTGGTGTATTATCTGTTGGTTCATCAGGGTGGGGTTCCTCTAGAATATAATCATTTTTCTCCTGCTTGAGAACAATTCTCAAGTTTCTGTACCAGTCAATAAAATTTGTTCCAGACAATTTCTCCCTCTCAAGGATGGATCGCAGATTAAAAATAGAAGTGTTCTTTGCAGTAGGTGCCATGATCTACAACAATAATGTAAGGTTCAGCACTATGCTATGTTAATCTTCTATCAAATAAAAGATGTGCCATAATATGTAAAATGATCGCTTTTCCTCTAACGACACATTGTGGGACAAGATTCATATTCATCTAACTCCTAGTGAGCTTTGGCATCACTGCTAGAAGATTAGTGACATAGGTAAGCAACACTTGCTAATCACATTATATGTAACTCTTGTTCGTTGGGGTAGCATCCAATGCCGACTCCCAACTCCATGCCCCAAAGCCCAATACTGTTTTGATAGCTTTGTTAAGCAAACAACACTATGCATATGGTGTCCGATATCCACCCTAATTGGTCAAGATAAAAGACGGCACCCTGCTTTGGCAGACCCACCATCGATGATCGAGAACCTTAGTAGGGACAGCTATTAGAAAGAGCATCAATACTTAATTTTCTGAGGGAAACTATTCTAACATGGTAACGATGTCTACCGCACACAAAACATGAAAGAATAGTATGACGGGAACATAAGTAAACATCACAGGCAATCATATTAACTGTGACATAGTATAGCCCTCTCGCATGGTGATCTCCATCTCCATGGTTCTTGTCCTTTGGGTCATCATGCTTTAGGCCTCCATGAACTTGTATCAGTCTATTACACCTAATAGCACTGCACTAATTACATGAGTAGAAGCATCATATATCGATGCGCAGGTCGTACAATATTTGAACAGCCTTGGGCTGTAATCAACCATGACACGCAGGACATGTTATTACAAGCGAGTATCATATACTTTGCATATACTTTGCAAGGCTATACCAGTCACAACATTCCCTGTAAAAGTATCTAGACGTGACTGAACCAAGCCCGAAAATTCTGGCTCAGAGGCCCAGAACTTCCGGTCGAAGGGCCCGGATCTTCTGACTCAGGGCCGGAACTTCCGAAATCAACCTTCTGACTCAAATTTATTTGGGCCTGGAACTTCCGGGTCATACTCGGAACTTCCGAAAATAACCTTCTGTACGGAATTTATTTTTGTCCGGAACTTCCGGTCCAACCGGAACTTCCAAAAATAACATTCTGTATCGAAAATTATTTCGGCCCAGAACTTTTGGTCCAACCGGAACTTCTGAAAAATCTGACGCAAAAACAATAGATCCAATCTATTTTCACCACATATCACCATATGTGATCAATCCAGATCGAACACTACGCACGTAGGCTCTGATACCACTGTTGGGTTATGGGGAGGCTACGCTGACGCTTAATTTCAAAAAATTACCCCGTTAGCCTAGGAACCATGCCTGTAATGGGATCATGGTTCGTTACCTCAAGCCACGAGAAGCGCTCGGGCAGCGGAAGTAGAGTCAATGAAGCGCGTCCTCGATCTGCTCCTCCCGGCTCCGTTCGTTTGTCGGCGATCCGGCGATGAATACGACGCAATCCTACGATCTGGCGATCTCCATGGGAAGAAGACAAGGACCACTATTGTAGTAGTGCCTCCACGGTATCCACACGTCTGGGGACAGGATCATCTCACGCCGGTGTGCTAGCACCACTCACGAGATCTAGGAGATCGATCACAACGGTTGCAATCGAGGAGAGAAGAGAAGTGGCGGCTAGGGTTCTCAACCAGGAGCAACAGCAGCAGCCTTTTCGTGCTAGCCCCTCCTCTCTTTATATAGTGCCCTATCACGGGTCTTTAATTTGTATTAAAGCCCAACAGATCTAATCTATTCGCCTGGATCAGAACTTCTGGTTCTGACCAAAACTTCTGAAAATAACCTTCTGTATCGAATTTATTTTGACCCGGAACTTCCGGTTCGTCCAAGCAGGCCCAGAAGTTCCGGTCCAACCGAAACTTTCGGCTCCTCTAGAAACCGAAACTGGGGCTGACCTGGAACTTCTGGTCTAACCGGAACTTCCGGAGGCTCTAGAACCTAGAACTTTCGGCCCTAGGCCAGAACTTCCGGTTCCCCCAGAATTCTCTTGGGCACAATTCCATCAGTAACTCCAACTCATAGGCAACTGCACCTCTTCGACTGGTTATCTGATATGGTCCCACGAAACGTGGTGCCAACTTTTCCTTGGTCTGGAAACGATGAACTCCATGAAAAGGGGTAACTCTGAGTATACAAAATCTCCTTTCTCAAAACTGAGGTCTCGTCGATGGTTGTCGGCATAACTCTTCTGCCTGGACTGAGCAATCCTCAAATGGTCTTGAATAATCTTGACTTTACTTTTAGATTCTTTCATAATATCAGTGCTAAAGACTTATTTTTCATCCACTTGATCCGATACAAAGCATCAAACGGGGACATCTAAAAACTAGCTTGATAACTGTTATTATAAGAGAACTCGGCATAAGGCAAGTTCTTATCCCACGATCCTCCAAAATCTAGAGCGCATGCTCTCAATATATATTCTAGAATCTGATTCACTCTTTCTGTCTGGCCGTCAGTCTAGGGATAATAAGCCGTACTGAAATTCAGATGGATACCCAATTCTTCTTGCAACTTTTGCCAAAACATAGAAGTGAACTGACTTCCTCTGTCTGATACTATCCTTTTAGAAACTCTATGCAAACAAATAATCCTAGCTATGTATAGCTCTGCTAACTGACTGTTGTGGTAGGTTGTCTTGAATGGTATAAAGTGAGCCACTTTCGTTAAACGACCAATAATAACCCAAATAGAATCATACCCTGAGGTTGTTCTTGGCAATCCAGTTATAAAATCCATTCTGATTTCTTCTCATTTCCATTCAGGCACTCGCAAAGGTTGAAGTAAACCTACGGGTCTCTGATGTTATGCCTTCACTCTCTAGCATACATCACATAGGGCTACATACTCTGCTACTTCACGCGCATACTAGGCCACCAAAAATTTTCTCGAAGGTCTTGATACATCTTAGTACTCTCGGGATGAATAGAGTATTGGGTCTCACGGGCTTCATGAAATATGAGATCCTTCAACTCCTTCTTATCAGGTATACAAATACGATTTCTATGCCATATGGTACCTTGCTCATCTTCAACGAACTCACAAGCTTTTCCCTGCTTCATGTTCTCCTTGGTCTTTAGAATATAAGGATCATCCACTTGAGCTTTATGAATCTGATCTAACAGCGAAGGCTGGGCTTCCAAGGCTGCTAGAAAACCACTTGGAACAACACTCAAACTCAACTTTTCAAACTCTTGGAGCAACTCCAATGATACTTCCTCAACTGAAATAGCATTCCTATAGGTCTTATGACTAAGAGCATCTGCTACCACATTAGCTTTACTAGGGTGATACTGAATACTGACATCATAATCCTTGACTAACTCGAGCCATCTTCTTTGAGAAAGGTTCAAATCCGGTTGAGTGAAGATATACTTCAAACTCTTACGATCCGTAAAGACTTATGTATAATTACCGATGAGAAAATGACGCCAAATCTTTAGAGCATGAACCACTGAAGCCATCTCTAAATCATGGGTTGGATAGTTCAACTCATGAGGTCTTAATTGCCGAGAAGCATAGGCAACTACTTTACCTTCTTGCATCAACACACATCCTAAACCTTGACGATAGGCATCACAGTATACTTGAAAATCTCCTTTAGGATCTGACAGAATTAGCACTGGGGCCGATACTAGTCTTTTCTTCAACTCTTTAAAATTGTCCTCACACTCAGGTGACCAAACAAAATTCTCATTCTTTTGCAACAACTTAGTCATAGGCTTAGCTATTTTGGAGAAATTCTCAATGAACCGACGATAATAACCGCAAGTCCTAAGAAACTCCTTATCTCCGTAGTGTTTCGGGGCTGCAACCAATCAGTAATAGCTTCAACTGTACCGAGATCAACGGCAACTCCTGACACATAAATAATATGATCCAAGAACTTTACTTCCTTCAACCAAAACTCACACTTAGCTAACTTAGCATACAACTGGTGCTCTCAGCTTCTGAAGGGCTAGGTGTAAATGTGCTACATGATCTTCCTTTGTCTTGGAATAGATAAGAATGTCATCAATGAACACTACTACAAACTTATCCAGGTACTCCATAAACACATTATTCATCAAATTCATAAAGAAAGCAGGGGCATTTGTCAATCCAAATGACATCACCAGATACTCAAACAATACATAGCGGGTTGTAAAAGCAGTCTTAGGAATATCTTTTTCTCGAATTCTCAACTGATGGTATCCTAACCAAAGATCTATCTTGGAAAATACTAAGGCTCCTTGTAACTGATCAAACAAATCATCAATGCAGGGAAGAGGGTACTTATTCTTGATTGTGACCTCATTCAAAGCTCTATAATCCACACACATTCTCTTGGATTTGTCCTTCTTCTTCATGAATACAACTGGGGCTCCCCAAGGCGATGTGCTTGGACGAATATATCCTCTCTCCAGCAAATTCTTCCACTTGTTTCTTAACTTCAGCTAACTCATCCGGGGCCATCCGATACGGTCTCTTATGAATTAGGGCTGTACCGGGGGCTAGATCAATCCTGAACTCAATGTCTCTCTTAGGTGGCATACCCAGCAATTCTTCCAGAAAAACATCAAGATACTCTTGCACCATGGGTATCTCTTCGATCTAGACTTCATTCAACAAGATCTTCAAACCAGATGGATTCAGGTTATGGAAGGTGATGGTTTGACCAAGGTGATTGGTTACAGTGACTTCTCTAGTTGCACACTTAATCTCACCCTCATGTTTCACTAACCAATCCATTCTTAAAATGACATCTAGATCTTTGGATTCTACCAAGATTATGTTGACCAGAAAAGGGACATCAAGAATCTTAATGGTTACTAGAGGACTAAAGAGAGAAGTAGGCATGTGGTAACTAAGGGTATAGATGACTAATGAATGGGGTAGGGATTCAACAACCAATCTATATTTTTCCAAGGTTCCCACAGCAATGAGGGCTTTAAAATATATACCTCCCAACCCTTCATCTCTAGGACGTCGGACTGGTCAAGCGGTACTATGCACCCCTCACCGGGCAAAGGGACAGTTGAGCAACTCAAGCGAACCGCCCTGCGTGCGCCATACGTACCGCCTATGAATAATAGGTAGCCTCACCCCAGGCAGAGTTTGTGAGCCGTGTAATAGGTGACCATTTCGCGTGAGCTCTCGTTGCAATGATGTGGTGGTGAACCTCTCATTCGTCTTCAGTGCAATTGTTTTCTTTTAATATCATTTTCAAATCTCCAATCAACAAGGGGTACATCTATCGAGCATACGCGAACACATACTTCACAAGCAATACATTTCGAAAATTCAAAGTGGATTCAGAACGGGAACATCCTCCACTACAGGAGCTGGTGGGACTGCTGGGTTCGGTCCATCCTTTCCTGATCTTTGTTTGTCCCCCAAAAAAAAGGCGTGAGAGGACAAAGAAGTCTTCAGACTCAAGAGCGTCAGACAAGCCGCCTCTTCGAAGTATTTACCTCTGCCTTTCTTTTTTTAAGAACATACCCTTCAAATCAAAAAGAAAAAATCAAGAAAAGTTCCTCGTCTGTGATTTAATCAGCCCCTTTCAAAATCCAATAGTTGCTCCTTCCTTGCAAAAAGTAATTAAATACCCCAGGCGAATCCACTTCTTGTTTCGGGTATAAAAGAATGAGTTACACTGGAATCAAAAAGTACTGTTGCAAGTATTAAGTTAACAGGAAACGTACCCAACATAACATCAGGAACAGCTTGAGCTTCTTCAGCTGTGACGTGATTCACTCTTGCTTTGACTTGTCCAGCTGAGGCTTGGTTTGGGGCTGCTACAGCTCTGTTCGGACGCTTGGGCTCTAGGCACCTATCAACGTAGTGACTAGGCTTGTAGCAATTAAAACACACCAGCGGCTTTTCATTCTTATCCTTCAAAGGAACTTGATTTGCACTAGTGACTTGAGTAGGGCGAGATGCATTGGGGCGGTACGCTTGAGGTGCACCACTAGTTTTTCCACTCCCACTAGTAGCATGAAACTGACGAGGGCGATTGGCCTGAGCATTGGGTCCTCTAGACTGTTGTTGCTGTGGCACTATCATATAACGAGGCTTCTGATTGTTAGCCTATTGATTCTGCACTATTCTACGCTTCCTAAACTCCATCCTGTTATGCTGATCCTCTTGATGAATTGACTTATCAACCAACATATGAAAATCAACACAATCTCCAGAAATCAGATGAATGGCTAGTTCATCATTCAGACCACCAAGGAACTTCTCCTAGCGCCCAGCATCTAACTTGACATCTTCAGGGGTGTAACGAGCCAAGTGATTAAACTCATAAAGATATTCAGTGACAGAACGTTTCCCTTCCTTGATGGCATGAAATTCCCGCTTCTTTAGATCCATAAGTCCATCAGGAACATGGGTCTTCCTGAAACCAGCTGAAAAATCTGCCTAAGTAATCTCGACTCCATCAGCTCTGTTTTCCATAAAATGACTCCACCACACTCCTGCTAGGCCTTGAAGTTGGTGAGATGCAAAGGCAACCTTCTCCTGATCAGTGCACTGCAGAACTTCTAGCTTCTTCTCAATAGTGAACAACCAGTCACTAGCCTCCACCGGGTTGATAGTGCTAGAGAAAACCGGCGGCTTCACATGGAGAAACTCTGATAACTTGTTCTGAACTAGAACATGTGCAGGTGGGGGTTGAATAGGCGGGGCACGCTGTCGAGCATTCATCTGAGTCATCAATATGGCCATGAGTTGATTTTGATTAGCAAGCACTTGGGCCAAGGTGGGGTTCTCTGGCATGGGAGGAGGGAGATGGGGCTGCTGCTGCTGCTAAGACTGTCCATTGTTGGCTCTAGTTGCTTCATCCATTACATCCTGGGAATTGACACGACGAGTCTGCACCATCTTGCTAAAGAGAACAAATGGGAGAAGGGATAGGCAGAATTTAGAAAAGAAAAGAGACAAGAGAAAACATCTTGTACTGATCTGAAATTCGTTGCGATTTTTATTGAACTCTAGAAGAAACTGCTAAGTGCAGATGTATCATAGAAGGCCGATACAAACCACACACTACAGATAAGCAAAGCTAACAAATATTTAGCCTAATCAAAGCAAACGCCTAGCATAATGTATTAAAAGGACATAGGGACACTAAGGACTGGGATCCTTGGAAGCTGGATCAAAAGAAAACTCTTGTTCTTCTGGATCACTCTCCTCCATGACTCCGCTTCCTCATCATCTTCACCTTCATCACTCTCAATGACGATGATCTCCTCTTCAAGCATTCTCTAGATCACTTGTACTCTAGGTGGCATTTGAACTAGCTTCCTTGTAGTGCGACGGATCCTAGGATCTCCAGGTGGCGACTCTCCCTTCAGCTCAGCAACCTCCTTCTTTAGCGCATCCACTTGTTTTTGCAACTGACAGATAGTCTGATGGTTCTGATTCTCTTGCTCATATGTTCCAATGAGGGAATCCTTGTGGCAGTCGTCCATCGCTTTCATCATATTCACCATCCTGACCATAGTGACACTATCTTCTTTACCAGTGGGTGGGTACTCTACATAATCATCACAATGAGTCTTCCTCAGATGGTATCTATACTCTAATGCTAACAATTTGGCTGTAAAACGATCACGAAGCTCTCTAATAGCAGAATAAGCAGCTTCCTGGCAAGATGATTAAAATTCCTTCCTTCGGCTTCTACTATCATTGAGGGGTTAGTCTCTCTTTCGCTCATGATGGAGACAGCCATTTATACCATTCTAGAGGAAACTGACCTGACTTAGGCATAGATGGGAACCTCCTGATATCCATAGAAAAATACCATATGTCTCAACTCCTTAACAAAGCCTTTCATTCTAAAACACCTTTGGGGCTGAGATCCTTCGGCAGACATTAAAAAGAACAGATTAAAATAAAATTAGCACCACTTTTTTAGAAAAGAAGCACCCTTTTGAAGCAAGAAGAAAAGAAGAGATGAGTAGTATAACTATAAAATAATTTTTAGCTCCTAAGGTTAAACCATTTGGCTAATCCTACAGTCAAGGTAGATCTGATACCAACTTGTCACGCTCAGAAATTCCAACTATTTCCTTGTGATTTATTATGCGGAAAGTCCCTCATCCGGGAATCAGCCGAGGCACACAATAGATAATTTATTGGACATCAAAAACATTATTGTTCAAGACGAAGTAAATAAAATACTTATTACAGAGGTGGCATTGGAACCTCAAAACAACAATGATCGACATAAACAACTTCTAATAACTTTATTAACGCAGCGGTGACTCCTAATAACTTTATTAACGCAGCGGTGACTCCACTCCACAGATAGACTTGACTGGGCAATAGCTCAAAAGACTCCACCTTCATCTTCGCTGACGAACTCCTCTTCTGGTGGTGGGGGAATGCAAGAGTGAGTATTTTGAATACTCAGCAAACCATCCAAGTGGAACTGTTATAATACACAGGGGATACAAAAGATGGCATAATAGGGTTTATTTGCATAAACAGAGCATTACAGAGAGATAGAATTTAAAAGATAGTTCTAATTAAGTTAAAACTTTAAAACAACATTAATCCAATCACTGAATAACTCTTACATAGAGTCATCAGGCCCAAAAGAACCAACTAATCCACTCTAAGTAGAGCTATCTAGGTTGAACAGAAAGTAAAACAGGTTAATTAAGTAATCATGGGACTAATCACGAGTGACCTTGAATTGCTGCCTGTAACAGTGGGCACGACTATTCGAATAGTTTTACTCTGATCAGAGGTGCACAACTTTACCCATAAGACACAGCCCTACAACATGTCACCATGCACCTTAATACCACCACGGTACCTTGGAAAAGAGCTGTGATATGATAATCCACCTAGATCCTCCAAGCTTCACACCCTAGGACCCATGTAACCGATATACCCCTAGCGCTCCAATCCGAATAGCAAAGACTTACCTAGTGCAGAACTATCAGCCATCTCGATGCTTCACCCAGGATCTCTAGGCTTTGATGGTAATATGCCCTAGAGACAAGTTCTGGAGGAACCAGAAGTTTTGGTTGGACTGGAACTTTCAAGCCTTTCTTGGTGGCAAGTTCTAGAGGGACCGGAAGTTCTGGTTGGGCCAGAAGTTCTAGGCCTGCTCTAGAGGCGAATTCTAGATGAATCAAAAGTTATGGGCTTCGGCCGAAACTTCTGGGTCAAAATAAATTCGATACAGAATGTTATTTTTGAAAGTTCTGGTTGGACCGGAAGTTCCAGGTTCAGAAGTTTAGGTTGGATCAGAACTTCCGGATCGAAATAAATTTGATACAGAATGTAATTTTTGGAAGTTTTGGGTCTCGACCGGAACTTTTGGGCCAAATGTGCAGATTAGATCTAGTGGGCTTTGATGTTGATTAAAGGTCCATCAGTGGGCTCTATATAAGGAGAGGAGAGGTTGGACCTCCCCTAACCCTAGCCGCCACCTCTCCCCTGGCCGCACCTGCTATGGCCGCATCTTCCCTAGTTTCGCGCGTGGTACTAGCATACAGATGTGAGGTGATCCCATCCCTGTACGTGTGGATACCGTAGAGGCACCGCTATGATTGTGGTGCTAGTCTTCTTTGTGTGGAGATCATGGTACTGCTACGTCTTCATCACCGGCGGTCAAACGGAGCTAGGCGAAGTTGATTGAGGACACGCTTCCCTAACTCTTCTTCCGCTGACATGCGCGTCTCGCGACTAGAGGTAATGATCCATGATCCCATTACTCGCATGGTTCCTTGGTGGACGCGGTAGAGAAATTTTTGTTTTCATGCTAGTGTAGCCTACCTGTTCCTCAATAGTGGTATCAGAGCCTACATGCGTAGTGTTCGATCTGGATCATACACATATAGGTGATATGTGGTGGAAATAGATCAGATCTATTGTTCTCGCGTCAGATTTTCAGAAGTTCCAGGCTCCAGACGGAACTTCCGGGCCAAAATAATTTTCGTACAGAAGGTTATTTTTGGAAGTTCCAGGTTTGACCCGGAAGTTCCAAGCCAAAATAAATTCGATATAGAAGGTTGATTTCGGAAGTTCCAGGCTTTGGCCGGAAGTTCCGGACCTTGAGCCGGAAGTTCTGGATCCACTTTTCAGACACGCATAGATTCGACGCTTAACTCGTTTTTATAGAGAATGTTGTGACTAGTATAGCCTTGTGATGTATATGATGTATGTATGTAATTTTCATGGCCTACGTGTCATGGTTAATTGTAGCCCAAGGCTGTTCTGTTATTGTATAATGACCTGCGTGTCGACATGTGATGCTTCTCCTCATGTAATTCATATAGTGCTATTAGATGTAATAGACTGATACAAGATCATGGAGGCGTGAGACATGATGACCCAAAGGACAAGAACCATGGAGATAGAGATCACCATGTGAGAAGGGCCATGCTATGTCATAGTTAATGTGATTGCCTATGATATTTACTTATGTTTCTGTCATACTATTCTTTCATATTTTGTATGCGGTAGACATCATTACCATGTTAGAATAGTTTCCCTAAGAAAATTAAGAGTCTTTGATGCCCTTTCCAATAGCAG
Organism: Zizania latifolia; assembly: GCA_000418225.1. Classification (NCBI taxonomy): domain Eukaryota; kingdom Viridiplantae; phylum Streptophyta; class Magnoliopsida; order Poales; family Poaceae; genus Zizania; species Zizania latifolia. The sequence goes on from KE371943.1 coordinate 261,958, forward strand.
CACCTACAAAGGTTTTGATCATTGTATGGTAGATCTGCCAAAGCAGAGTGCCATCTTTTATATTAACTAGTTAGGATGGATGTCGGATATCCACAAGTATAGTATTGGTTTGCTTAACAAAGCTATCAAAATGGTTTTGGGCTTTGGGGCATGGAGTTGGGCGCTGAGGCATTGGATGACACCCCAACAAACAAGAGTCATATAGGGATATGATTAGCAAGTGGTTGCTTACCTATGTCACTAATTTTCTAGCAGTGATGCCAAAGCTCACTAGAAGTTAGTTAAATATGGATCTTATCCTACTACATGTCATAAGAGGGAAAACGATTGCATACCATGTAGTGGAGCATCTTTTATTTGATAGAAGATTCACATAACATAGTGCTAAAACTTGCATTTTTCATTATATATCGTGACACCTACTGCTAGTAACACTTTCAGTTTTAATTTGCGATTAATTCTTGAAAAAGAAAAGCTTTCTAGAACAAACTTTATTGATTGGTATAGAAACTTGAGAATTATTCTCAAACAAGAGAAAAAGGAATATGTTCTAGAGGAGCCCCATCCTGATGAACAAGCTAATAATGCATCTGCCACGGATCGGAGGGCTTATGAGAAACACGCCAATGATTCACTTGATGTTAGATGTCTTATGCTTGCTTATATGTCCTCTGAACTTCAGAAGCAATATGAGAACAGGGATGCCTACGATATGATCGTGGGACTTAAACGCATGTTTGAGAACCAAGCTCAGGCTAAGAGGTACAACACCTCAAAGTCTTCGTTTGTGTGCAGGTTGGCAGAAGCCAGCCTAGTTAGTCCTCATGTGATCAAGATGATAGGTTGCATTGAGAGCCTAGAAAAACTTGGTTTTCCCCCTAGCCACGAGTTAGCTATGGATGTGATTCTCCAGTCTATCCCTGCGAGTTTTGAGCCGTTCATCTTGAACTTTCATATGAACAGCATAGAGAAAAGCATGGCTGAATTGCATGGGATACTAACGACTGCTGATAAAAGCATTAAGAAAAGCTCTAGTCATGTGATGATGGTTCAGAAGGATAGCAAGAAGAGAAAGTGCAAGGGTAAGGCTAAAGCTTCGGATGAGATCTCAAGCTCTAAGCCTAGACCTGTTGGAAAGTTCAAGGTTAGCCGTGCTACTTCTGACACTTGCCACCACTGCCATAAGACTGGTCATTGGCAGAGGAATTGTAAGTTGTACTTAGAAGAACTCAAGAAAAAGAAGGGAAGTAAGACTTCCACTTCAGGTATAAATGTTATTTAAATTAATCTTGCTACTCGTCTAAGTGATTCATGGGTATTTGATACCGGATCAATTATTCATACTTGCAAATTATTGCAGGGATTGAAAAGGACTATGAAGTGTGCAAGAGGCGAGTTGGATATCCTCGTCGGCAATGGTGCAAAAGTTGCTGCGTTGGCTGTCAGTGTTTATTCCTTATCGCTACCCTTAGGATTAGTTTTGGAATTGAATAATTGTCATTTTATTCCTGTGTTGGGCAGAAACATTATCTCTTCTTCATATTTGGAAGAGGATGATTATGAATTTATAATAAAGAACAAGTGTTGTTCGATATTTTTGAATAGTATGCTCTATGGTACTTGTCCATTATTGAATAGATTATATATTCTGAATCTTGAGGATATAAAAGTTTATAACATTAATACGAAGAAGTCTCGGCTTAATGATTTGAATCTCACTTTTATTTGGCATTGTCGTTTAGGTCATATAAATGAGAAGCGCATGTAAAAGCTCCATAAAGATGGTCTTCTAGAGTCATTTGATTTCGAATCATTTGACACATACGAGTCCTGTTTACTTGGCAAAATGACTAAGATGCCTTTCACTGGTCAAAATGAGAGAGCAAATGAATTGTTGGCCCTTGTACATACAGATGTATGTGGACCAATGAGTTCCACAGCCAGAGGTGGTTTTTAGTACTTGATTACTTTTACCGATGACTTTAGTAGATTTGGTTACATCTACTTAATGAGGCATAACTCTGAATCTTTTGAAAAGTCCAAGGAGTTCCAGAATGAGGTACAAAATCATATAAGCAAGACAATTAAATTTTTACGATCAGATCGTGGAGGTGAATATTTGAGCCATGAGTTTATTGATCATCTAAAGCAATATGGAATTGTTCCACAGTTGACTCCACTAGGCACGCCTCAATGGAATGGGGTGTCCAAGCGAAGGAACCGAACTTTGTTAGACATGTTCCGGTCAATGATGAGTCAATCTGATCTTCCATTGTCCTTCTAGGGATACGCTCTAGAAATTGCCGCTTTCATATTAAACAGGGTTCCATCTAAATCTATAGAAAGGACGCCATATGAGATATGAACTGAAAAGCGTCCCGGGTTATCTTTTATAAAGATATGGGGTTGTGAGGCCTATGTAAAACGTTTGACGTCTGATAAGCTCACTCCTAAATCTGATAAATGCTTCTTTGTGGAGTATCCTAGGGAAACTAAAGGATATTACTTCTACAACCGAGAAGAAGGCAAAGTGTTTGTCACTCGAAATGGTGTCTTTCTGGAGAAAGAGTTTTTCTCGAAAGGAGTTAGTGGGAGCATGGTGCAACTCGAAGAGATTCGAGAACCACTCGAAAGTGTTTCAGCTCCTATTGAACCACAACTCAGTATGCAAGATGTTACAGAACCTATTGTCGAAACACCAGCCCCACGTCGGTTGGAAATGGTTAGTCGTGCACCCGAGCGGTTTATGTTACTAACCACGAGGCAGCGTGACATATTATTGTTAGATAATGATGAACCTAAGACCTACTCGAAAGCGATGGTGGGACTAGACTCTAAGAAATGGCTTGGAGCCATAAGATCCGAGTTAGAATCCATGCGAGAGAATCAAGTTTAGAACTTGGTCGATCCACCTGATGGTGTCAAAACTATCGAGTGTAAATGGATTTTTAAGAAAAAGGTAGACGTTGATGGAAATGTCCACATCTATAAGGCACGATTGGTGACGAAAGGATTCAGGCAAATTCAAGGTATTGATTATGATGAAATATTTTTGCCCGTCGTAATGCTAAAGTCTATCTGGATCATCCTAGCAATTGCCACATATTATGACTATGAGTTATGGCAAATGGATGTTAAAATGGCTTTCCTTAATGGAAAGCTAAGCGATGATGTGTACATGGCATAGCCTGAAGGTTTTATCGATCTAAAAAATGTTGGAAAAATTTACAAGCTTCAAAAGTCCATTTATGGGCTGAAGCAAGCTTCTCAGAGTTGGAATCTTCGTTTTGATGAAGTAATCAAAGGGTTTGGTTTCATCAAAAATGAAGAAGATCCTTATATTTATAAAAAGGCTAGTGGGGGCGCACTTGTATTTCTGGTCTTATATGTCGATAACATATTGTTGACCGAAAATAATATTCCAATGCTCGATGCTGTTAAATCTTTGTTGCGAAAAAGTTTCTCAATGAAAGATCATGGAGAAGCAGCATGCATATTGAACATAAAGATCTATAGAGATAGGTCAAGAAGGCTAATTGGATTAAGCCAAAGCACGTACATTGACAAGATATTGAAACGGTTCAATATGCAGAATTCCAAGAAAGGTTTCCTGCCAATGTCACATGGTGTTACTCTCAGCAAGAGTCAATGTCCCTTGACACCTGATGAGCTTGAGAAGATGAGTATTTATGCTTCGGCTATCAGGTCCATCATATATGTCATGCTTTGTACACGCCCAGATGTTTCTTATGCTCTAACTGTTACGAGCAGATACCAATCAAACCTGGGTGAACGTTACTGGGCGATGGTAAAGAATATCCTCAAGTACTTGAGAAGAACTAAGGATATGTTCCTAGTCTACGGAGGTGTGGAGGAGCTCGTTGTAAACGGTTACACCGACGCTAGCTTCTAAACCGATAAGGACGATTCAAGATCGTAGTCTGGATTTATGTTTTGCCTCAATGGAGGCGTAGTGAGTTGGAAGAGTTCCAAGCAAGAAACAGTTGCAGATTCAACAACGGAGGTCGAGTACATAGTAGCTTCTGAAGCTATGAAAGAGGCTGTTTAGATCAGAAAAATTTGTTTCTGAACTAGGTGTTGTCCCTAGTACGTCCAGTCCAGTGAACCTCTATTATGATAATAGTGGTGCCATTACGCAAGCCAAGGAGCCTAGGTCGTATCAGAAGTCCAAGCACATACTACGGTGCTATCACCTCATCTGTGAGATCATAGATAGAGGTGATGTAAAAATATGCAAAGTGCACACGGATTCGAACATTGCCGATCCGTTGACGAAACCTCTCTCGCAGCCCAAGCATAAGGCGCACTTGAGCTCTATGGGTATTAGATACTTGTGTGATAGAGTCTAGTGTATGTGAGAGAAGGTATCTTGTCTATGCTAATGTACTTTTGGATAATTGGTTATCTTGTTCCTTGAATAATTATCATTTATATTGATCAGCAAGTATGTAACTTGTTTGTGAGACTCTTTGTTTTATCATGATATTATTCTAAATGATCCCTAATCTCATATCATTATGTGGGACAGTGATGATTTATAGATTAGCACATCTGACTGATTGATGATCATGTTTTATAGATCATATATATGGAGATATCAAATCAGTGATGTGAACACATGTTAGAGAAAATAGTGTTGGAAAGATCCATTTTAAGATACTGCTGAGATTGTTATTCTTGATGTGCCATCAGTTGTCATCTCAAATGATGTACCTGCAGAATTCTTTGACCTGAGATCGTCATTGATTCTAGAATGTGTAGTAACACACTTAGGGGCTTCTAAATGCTATTCCGTAACTAGGTAGTTATAAAGGTTGTTTTCGGGTATGTTATGAAATATGTCATGGAATGTGAGCGATCAAGATGGAATTTACCCCTCCTAAATAACGGGAGAGACGTCTCTGGGCCCCTCGAGATAGTTAGATTGGGAAAGTGCATGGCCATGCCACTATGATTAAAGAGTTAATCATGATTAATCCACTACTTGATCAAGTGAAATATCAAGCTATCACAAGGGTGGCACGAATCTCGCCTTGAGATTGACTGATGTCGTGTGGTAAAGGGATTGGTGCGTGAGTATATCAAGGTTTAGAAGATATGATTTTGTATATATTCAGGGGTCAGTATGTGCTGCTAGGTACCGCTATTGACTTGCGATCCGGAAAAGGTTTCTGGGTAGCGGCCGTTTACGTATGAACCTATCGGGTCACACGCTTAAGGGGATGGGATTTAAAGCTTGTAAGTATTGACTCTAGTGCAAGTGGGAGATTGATGGTAATATGCCCTAGAGACAAGTTCTAGAGGAACCGAAAGTTCTGGTTGGACCGGAACTTCTGGGCCCGCCCTGGTGGCAAGTTCTAGAGGAACCGAAAGTTTCGGTTGGGCCAGAACTTTTGGGCCTGCTCTAGATGCGAATTCTGGAAGAATCAGAAGTTTCGGGCTTTGGCTGGAACTTCCGGGCCGAAATAAATTCGATATAGAATGTTATTTTTGGAAGTTCCGGTTGGACCGGAAGTTCCGGGTTCAGAAGTTCAGGTTGGACCAAAACTTCTGGATCGAAATAAATTCGATACAGAATGTTATTTTCGGAAGTTTCGGGTCTCGGCCAGAACTTCCGGGCACGTGCAAATTAGATCTAGTGGACTTTAATGTTGATTAAAGGCCCATCAGTGGGCTCTATATAAGGAGAGGAGAGGTTGGACCTCCCTTAACCCTAGCCACCACCTCTCCCCTGACCATACCTATTGTGGCCGCATCTCCCCTAGTCTCGCGCGTGGTACTAGCATACCGGCGTGAGGTGATCCCGTCCCTGTATGTGTGAATACCATAGAGGCACCGCTACGATTGCGGTGCTGGTCTTCTTCACGCAAAGATCGTGGTACTGTTGCGTCTTCATCGCCGACGGTCGGACGGAGTTGGGTGGAGTTGATTGAGGACGCATTTCCCCAACTCTTCTTCCACTGCCCTAGCGTGTCTCACGACTAGAGGTAATGATCCATGATCCCATTACTCGCATAATTTCTGGGTGGACGTGGTAGAGAAATTTTTGTTTTCATGCTAGCGTAGCCTACCCGTTCCTCAACAGGCTTTAGGTCATACCATTTCCTATGTTGGCTTGTGGAAGCGTGAGATTACAGTGCAAAAGTGGCCCATGAACCGGTCCTTAAAGTGTCATGAGTACAACTAGCAGAACCACGGACCTTGTACTCACAACCCACCTTAGCCATATTTTAGTAGCATTTAATCCATTAACCAGTTCATTAACCACTAGTAATCATATAAGCCAACATTAATATGAAAGTAGTATTAAACAACATGATGAAATGTGATTCTAGTTTCTAAGCAGGGCTAAGCAATCCTAGGTATCTAGATAAATCATAGTAAAGATTTATACTGGTCAAATTTAATAATCTCTAGGTAGACAAGCAACAGGTAAATAATCAACAGGGGGCAATACAAGCAGGTTTATATCCTAATCCCAGTGACATTCTAAAATAAAATACACTTTTGAATGAATAGTAGCTTTAAAACATGGGTTCAACATGATCAGTAGGGGAACTTGAATAACTTGCATTACTGGACAGGGATGAAAATAGGCGACTCCTCGACGAAAATAGGCTCTTCGGGCGCTTCGGAAACTAAATAGCAGTACAGACAAACAACAATAAATTAAAACAGTACACATGCGCATACATTCTGTGTGTGAACATATTTTTAATAGGTAGATCTCATTTTTAGAAAAATTTTGCAATTTTAATGGTTAAATTTGGAGTTTGGATAAATTAGATATGAATTTCTTAAAGTTTAAACAAGGTTCTATTTGAATTCAGAAAATAAAAGGATTTATGACACAATACTGAATTATTTTCCTAAAGGAAAACCAGATTTATTGCGTTAGCCGAGGGGGGTCACGTGCGTGCACGGGGCAGGACACATGGTGGCCACGTGGCGCACACGCAGGCAGCAGCGGGCCGATGTGGCGCTGACGCGGCAGTGTTGGCGAAGTTTTTGGTCACACGCGTGGCCTGAGAGATCTGCTTAGCTCTAGTGCAGGTTCTAAATTTGCGGTTCGTGGCGTGCCAATTAGTTTGATCCTGCAACTGATAAGATAAACAAAAAATATAAGTAGTAATGCATATCGGCTATCAAGCCGATAGTCTTAGCGTATATTGAAGCATTGAATGAAGAGCAATGATGACATAGTGAAAATTATATGACGTGACATACCATGAAAATTAGATTTACCGTAAAACCTGAAATAAAGCTATCGG